>JAOPFK010000012.1:182500-197500 GCA_026122265.1 Ammodytes dubius
CTGAGTGTTGTCAAGTCCTTCCCGAATGCTGCCGAAAATCTAGAGAGCGCCAGAAGTACCATGGCCTTTATAGCCGGTGCCATGGTGTTTATAAGCAGCACGGTCAACCCGATTCTCTACATGTTTGCCGCGCGTACGTTCAGACAATCACTCAGGGACACGGGCATTCAGAAACTGTTCCAGCACATTTCGAGCACTTCTCCCGGCGAGGGGAATAAGACCTCTTCGTTTGTGACGAGCAAGAGACACAGCAACCACACAGACAGCTCGCAGTGTGTGACCGAGTCCAGAGAGCAGATAGATGTTCTGATTAAAATGTGTGAAAAATAAACCCCTCGTGAGATGGAAAGTGGAATATGGAATTATATTGTGTATCTAATTATACTGTTGTTTTTGCTTTGCATTTGTTTGAATGAGGAAATTGGAAATGAGGGTTGATCTGTGTGTGTGTGTGGTGTGTGTGTGTGTGTGTGTGTGTGTGTGTGTGTGTGTGTGTGTGTGTGTGTGTGTGTGTGTGTGTGTGTGTGTGTGTGTGTGTGTGTGTTTGTTGTGTGTGTGTGTGTGTGTGTGTGTGTGTGTGTGTGTGTGTGTTTGCGTGTGTGTGTGTGTGTGTGTGTGTGTCTCGAGGATTGAAAAAAACATGTATGAGTGTGCGGAGTAAAGACTGTATTATATGTTATTGTACAATGTTATTTAACTGATTTTTTTTAATTAGCGATTATTCAATTGTTTTATGCTGTAAAAAGTTTTAAAAAAAGTTAGGAAAACTAAACAAAAAATAGGTTTTTGGATAAAACTAAAACTCTTAAGTTGAAAGGAAAACTGCCTGTGTGCAAATGTGTACAAATAATCCATCATTTTATACTGAAAATATCTGTGCTGTGTGGATATACTATCTGTATTCTACTTTATTATTTAGATCAATTTGATTATAACAGGATTACAATGGTTTTATGCTGTAAAACATCTTAAAGTTTTGGAAAACTCAAATTTAAAGGCACCTGTCACTAGAATTTTTATTTTTTATTTCGAGGCTAAAATTCAAAGTTAAAGACCTACTTCACCGGTTGGAATATGAAGGTGTATTGAACTCGGAGATCCTATTTAGTATAAATGCAAAAAAAAAAAAATCGGATCATCCTAGCCTGAGAAAAGGCAGAAAGAGTGTTTTATGGTCTCAGTGTCTAACCCTACATTTCTCTTACTGTGACATCACAGGATGATCCGATTTAATTTTTTTTTGCACATTTATACTTCATAGGATCTCAGAGTTCAATACACCTTCATATTCCAACCGGTGAAGTAGGCCTTTAAGTTTGAAGGAAAACTGTCTATAATCGAACCAGCTCATTAATCTTTTGTTGAGATAACTTATCACTCATATGTAATGAAAATGCATCTTTCATATGTATAAAAAAAAAATCGAATTTTTATATCTACATAGCTACTAAGAATTTCAATACAGATAACACACAATAACCAAAACCCTAAAATTACATTAACATATGAATGATAAGTGATCTCAACCTAAGATAATGAGTTGGCTCAAATGTAGACACAGTTCTCCTTTTAAACTTAGTAGTTTTAGTTTTAGCCTCAACACTCACAAATCTATTGAAGACAGTTTCCTTTTACTGACTTTTCTAAATTGTTTTTAACTGTTTTTTTTAACTTTGTCAAATGTGTGCAAATGGATATACTGATTAAAATGTGTGAAAATAACCCTTTGTGAGATGGAAGGTGTATGAGTGTGTGGAGTTAAGACTGTATTGTACATTATTATACACTGTTATTTAAATGATCTTTTTTAAATGAGCATTTATTCAATAGTTTTATGCTGTAAAAGTGAAAAAAAATATATATAATTTTTCTAAATTGTTGTTTTTAACTTTTTTTTTTTTTACTTGATGTCTCTAGAATATATATAATAGTATAATAGTGATAATTGCTCTTTTCAAATTACTTTTTTATATTAATAACTAATGCCCTTATATTCTTTTAAAGTCCTGTCTAGTTGATCTTTTGCTTTCTTTGCAGCGCTAAGCACTTTATATTTCTGCTCTAATTTCACCTTATTTTTTACTATAATTGTCAAGCCTATGTCCATATGTCTATTTTAATGTGATGCTTGTAATGCTTATCTTATATTGTCAAATTAACTTTACCCTTACTTTTTTTGTCATGTTTTTAAGAACAAAATGTCTCATAAATCAGACAGTGAACAACATATGAACAAATCCTTCTGTAATAACCTTCAGAATAGTGCTGAGAATGATTATGGAAAGTTTAGTTGATGTAAGTGCTTTAGAAAGTTGAGATTCTTGCAATTTAAGCCAGGAACACGCCTTACTACTACACTGTCCAACTTTGTAAATAACCTGTTGAAAAGTGAATATATATATATTTATAAATGTTGTATATTATGTGCTTGGTCATATTATATCCAGAAAAACAACATTAAATCATTCTTTGTCTCAATTTAAAAGTGTCTTTTGTAAGAATTTAGAAAATGTCCATTATTTCATTAATTCCAAAGAAAGGGGAAATTGCAAGTTGCCAAGCGTGTGAAACGTGATCAGTTAGTTTTAATGTGGTAAGACTTCTACCACTTCTTGTGTGTGTGTGTGTGTGTGTGTGTGTGTGTGTGTGTGTGTGTGTGTGTGTGTGTGTGTGTGTGTGTGTGTGTGTTCTCGCATGTACGGAGCCTGGGTCTGTTGAAGGGGGCATTGCTGTTTTTAGGCCGCGATAGACATTTAGTATAGGATAGGGAACAAGGTAGTAAGTTAGAAAGTATGTTTTTGTTGTTATTTTAATATTTTTACAAAAATGCTAAAAATGGAGAGAGAGAGAGAGACAGAGAGAGACAGAGAGGAAGAGAGAGACAGGATAGAGAGAGAGAGACAGAGAGAGAGAGGGAGAGAGACAGATAGAGGGAGAGAGAGAGGAAGAGAGAGACAGAGAGAGACAGAGTCAGAGAGAGAGAGAGAGAGACACAAGCCCCTTTTACACAGCCAGTGAAAGCCGGGAATATGCCGGCCTTTCGGCCCTCCCCCCAGCTGTGTAAATGCGACCGTTGCGGAACGGGGGAAGAAAGGTGCGAGAAATTGTTCCGGGAATTTTACTACCTCGGGGGGTAGTAAGATTCCCGACACAATCAGTTCCGCCTCTCTATTTAAATGCTCCAGCTTGTTGTTGCGGAACAGGGGGTCGTTTGACGTTCCATAGCCTATACGTTCTAAACATGCGACCATGTTAGCAGTTGAAGGACGTGTGTTTAACATTAATCACGGCGGCCTGATGTCCCGTAAAAATCACCAAATAAAAGGAACGGCGTATAATCTATCTGATCATAAGATCCGTTGCTCAATCCAAACCCCCGCGCTTCATTTTGCACAGTGTATGAGTCTATTTCTGCCCAGGAGAAGTTGTACAATGGGAAAGCTAGGCTAGGCTAAGCTAGGCTGCGATCACTATTATTCTAAGTCTGAGCGTATATCCACACTGTATTTCTATAGCTGTGAGGAGACAGCAGTCTCAGTTTCTGTGTGTGTGTGGGTGTGCGTCTCTCCGTCCGTTTGTCTGTGTGTGTGTGTGTATCGCTCTGCCGGGGCTGCTGCGGGCTCAATGGGCTATGTGAAGGTTTAGCTTCAGCGTCTATATCTTCCTGTTACTTCAAAATAAAAGCCAACTCACGTTTGTCAAGTGAAATGCTAATGTGAAGCCAGTGAAATGCTTTTAATGTGAAGCCGCAGCCTTAATGCTCTATTTGTTTAACAGTAGCTAACTAGCTGCGCGCTGATCTAAAGATAGTGTTTTTTAATATAGAAAGCCGTGTCTCTGGCATTACCGGTGGTGACACGGGTTTATTTTGCTAAAAAAAACGGCACTTTGTCCCGCACAAACGCACACATCTGGTGAATTGGGATCTGGTCACCCTAAAAGAGACTCGCTCACAGCCACACACACAGAGGTGAAGCGGTCGGATTGATTTTGTCAGTTTTGGTTAACAGTCCCAGTGATGTTGGACTCAGCGCGTAGCGAGATCAACTGGCACATCGTGGGGACAGCAAAATACGGCCCTCTTACTGCAAGCTCCAGCACTTCTGCTCTCAATTCACCTGCCAGTGTTGTTGTTAGCAGCTGACCGGCGCGGCGCTAAATGTTTACGTCACACCTGACGCTGTTTACAAGCACCTCTTTCATTCCGGACGCTGTGTAAAAGGTGCTACTGATGCGCCAGCAGGCCGGCGTTGCTTGGTTCTGTGTAAATAACACAGAAGCAAGCAAAGCCGGCATTTTGGAGTGATGTTGTTCCGTCAATTTGTCGCAATCTCTGTGTAAAAGGGGCTAATGACAGAGAGAGAGAGAGAGAGAGAGAGAGTGTGTTTGTGTGTGTTGTGTTTGTGTGATTGTGGGAATTACGGTAATGCAACAAAACCTTAAGAGAAATAGATTTTTTTTCCGACTCGTGACATATTAGGTAATATTTGGGCGTCCTGATGTCTCATAGCAGACAACAGTCCAGTCAGGCTTTCAACTTCCTCACCATGACAAGGTTGCAAAATAAAACACTTACAAGTTCCCTTTGTTCTGTGTGTGTGTGTGTGTGTGTGTGTGTGTGTGTGTGTGTGTGTGTGTGTGTGTGTGTGAGTGTGCATGTTGTGTGTGTGTGTGTGTGTGTGTGTGTGTGTGTGAGTGTGCGTGTGTGTGAGAGAGAGTGTGTGTGTGTGTGTGTGTGTGTGTGTGCGTGTCAGTGTGAGTGTGCGTGCGTGTGTGTGTGTGTGTGTAAGTGTGTGTGTGTGTGTGTGTGTGAGTGAGAGAGAGAGAGAGCAGAATAAAGAGGAATCATGTCTTAGTGTTTGTCACAGTCTTATATAACTCAAAAACCTGCATTTTTAAGATTTATTCAATGATATCTATACAATGATTAAAATATTGTGTTAGGCCTTTTAAAGAGTCACTATGTAGTTTCAGAGGAGGGGGTTTGTTTACATTCACAGAGCCTGCAGTTAGTTTACTAAACATATTTTCTCTACATGTAATTCTTAGTATTGAATAATTCTATCATCATAAATCAAAATTATTTTGAGGAACCTGGAACCAAACGTTAAGACTAGACACTTCTCTGACACACACAAAGTTACATAGTTCACACACACACACACACACACACACACACACACACACACACACACACACACACACACACACACACACACACACACTGCTCCACGTATTTGAATATCTTTCATCTTTTGATCCATAGGCCTAGAATGAACACACTGTACATGTTTGCGAGTCAAGTCATCCACAGGTTAAACCAAAGCCTCGTGGCCTTGCTTATCCTGCAGCGCTGATTGGTCAAAACCATTTCACACACACAAAGTTACGCAGTGCTCCTTTAACACTCTCATTTATGTTGTGAATGTTTTTATCACAGAATGAGGAAGTAGCGTTAGAAACATTTACCCAGTGAATTTCATAATATAATTATTTATTTTTTAAGCTTATTTTCTGGGCCTTTTTCTTGCTTTATTAGACAACATAGACTCTTAGAGATTTTTTTTGGGCATTTTCAAGCTTTATTAGACAGTACAGAGTTGAAATGGGGAGACAGAGAGAGAGAGAGAGACAGAGAGAGAGAGAGAGAGAGAGAGAGCGAGAGAGAGAGAGAGAGACAGAGAGAGAGAGGGGATGACCTGCAGTAAAGGTCCACGGGTCGGATTTGAACCCGCGACCACTGCAACGAAGGCCGGAGCCGATATGGTACGTGCTCTATCCACTACACCACCGGAGCGCCCCAGACAACATAGACTCTTACTTTGTTTACATACCAGTTTACAGAGCCTAGGCTGTGTATTAACACCTGACCAGTGTGTAGAATTGTGGGTTTTATTTCCTAGCAGATTTTGTAGAAAGTAATTATAATAGCCATAAGTACATTTAATTTAGTGCATAATAGCTGAAAAAAATGTTTTGAATTATTTATTTTTCCCTTAGAAAGGGTCTCATATATGTCCATATTTCTGCATATTTTGGACCAAGGCCTAGTGCCACCATCTTGAAAGTGTCATAGTTGAAATGTCATCAGGTGCATTGTTTAAAATTTAGAATTGTTCTTGTCCTTGAAGGCCACTGTAGCTTCTGTTATTATTCGAAAGGGTTGGGGTTACCCAGGGAGTGTTGCATTCTAGAACTTTGTAGAACTTTCTTGATGATGTCATATTACACACTGCGCCTTTAAACCTGCAGTGTGTAGAATTTTGGGTTTTATAGCAGATTTTGTAGAAAGTAATTATAATATCCATAAGTACATTTAATTTAGTGCATAATAGCTGAAAAAAAAATTTTTGAATAATTTTTTTTCCCCTTAGAAAGGGTCTCATATATGTCCATATTTCTGCATATTTTGGACCAAGGCCTAGTGCCGCCATCTTGAAAGTGTCATAGTTGGAATGTCATCAGGTGCATTGTTTAAAATGTAGAATTGTTCTTGTCCTTGAAGGCCACTGTAGCTTCTGTTATTATTCTAAAGGGTTGGGGTTACCCAGGGAGCGTTGCATTCTAGAACTTTGTAGAACTTTCTTGATGATGTCATATTACACACTGCACCTTTAAGTGACCCCGAGATCAGTGTCAGCTGTATGTACTGATATCTGTGATTGCTTACGTCAGCTAAAGATTGTCCAACACACCCAGTTATTTTTTATGTACTTTTTTTTGAAGTCTCTATGTAGACAGATGAGATCCCTTAATCCAACCCCATTCAAGGCCTTTGTACAGAGATAAAGAGAGAGAGTGTGTGTGAGAGAGAGAGTGTGTGTGTGTGTGTGAGAGAGTGTGTGTGTGTGTGTGTGAGAGAGAGTGAGTGTGTGTGTGTGTGTGTGAGAGAGAGAGAGTGTGTGTGTGTGTGTGAGAGAGAGTGTTTGTGTGTGTGTGAGAGAGAGTGTGTGTGTGTGTGTGTGTGTGTGTGTGTGTGTGTGTGTTTGTGTGAGAGAGAGAGGGTGTTTGTGTGTGTGTGAGAGAGAGTGTGTTTACATATGCATTAGTTATTATACAATATGATCATGTATTTTTTTTTAAATCACTATTTGCTGATTTTTTTTTTTTCTTAGCGTTATTTTATTTAAAAATCTTTATAAATTAATTTATGTAGCCTGTAGTATTTACATCCCATTCTCTCTCTCTCTCTCGCTCTCTCTCTCGCTCTCTCACACACACACACACACACACACACACACACACACACACACACACACACACACACACACACACACACACACACACACACACACACACACACACACACACACACACACACACACACACACACACACACACACACACACACACACACACACCGCTCCCGTATTTGAATCTTTCATCTTATGATCCATAGGCCTAGAAATGAACACACTGTACATGTTTGCTGCTAGTCAAGTCATCCACAGGTTAAACCAAAGCCTCGTGGCCTTGCTTATCCCGCAGCGCTGATTGGTCAAAACCATTTCCTGATTCCACACAACCAACCAATGACAACACAGCATTCCTCCCACTATGTCCCGCCCTCACCTTTCCCTCGCAGCCAATAACAAACCTTCGCTGCCGTGTCGTCAGACCCCAAACCACACTCACACACACACACAGGTAACCGAGCAAAAAAAAAAAAAAAAAAACCCAAAGGCAAGGCGTCTACTCAAGGGAAGGGAGGAAAAAAATACACCTAATGGAGCGTGTGTTAAGGAAACAGGCATATCTTTACCTGTAAAACCAGTTAGGCTATTTTCACCGGACAGAAAAGCTCGCGAGCCAAGTAAACTTCAACAGGTAGAGTCTTTCAAAGCTGTCTCAAGGGCTCACCGCACCACTATCTGTCTTGTCTCGTAGCGTGGCGTGCCTTCTTCCTTTTTTGGAGTACTATCTCAAACAATCTACACACTTCTTTTTGTATACTCATTTCTCTATCTATATCTACTCGTTTGTTTTACCCTCTTCAATTGAACTTTCCCCAACCGCTTTATTCCGCTCTTTTCTTTGTGTCACTTTTGGTTTAAAAAAACAACAAAAAAAACAGGTGAATTTACTTACTACTTTATTTTTTGTTTTGTTTATTTCTTTTGCTTTTAATTGTAGTTGTTTTTTAGCCTTGTGGTCCCCTGTGATGGCTTCCCCTTCGCACAGTGAGAGTCTGGTGGTGTTCTTTGGGGCAACAGCTGGTGCAAATGGGGGTAAACTGGGGTCGGATGAGAGGGAAATAATTCTCTTGGTGTGGCAAATTGTGGATCTACGTGATAAAAAGGTACGAAAACGTGTGTGTGTGTGTGTGTGTGTGTGTGTGTGTGTGTGTGTGTGTGTGTGTGTGTGTACCTTTTTGAATTGTGAACTGTCTTGACACCCACTTTTTTTCTTTCCTCCATCATTCGTTGGTTTGTTTCGCTTAAGTGTTTAGTGTGTGTTTGTTTGTGTGGCTTATTAGTATATTTTAACTTGTAGTGAACTATCTCTGTGTGTGTGTGTGTGACATTCAAACCAACACGGTGTCCGCTGCAGTTGTCTTATTAGCGCACCTTTCTACAGGTGTGTGTGTGTTTGTGTGCGACCTAATTAAACCAGCAGAACAGCTTGAGCGAAAACACCTTTTTGGTCTTGACATGTCTTGGAGTAGGCTATTCTCCATGGGGAAAAAAAACAACGCCACATTGACAATTACACGCTTTTTTACAAGCTACTACATTGTCAATTGTTTGTTTGTGTGTGTGTGTTAGTTAATTTATTGTATGTTTTGGGGGGTCTGGTAGCCTATTTTGAATGCTTTACGAACTAGCGTTGACTTAACACTTTCGTGAGTTACTAGTTTTGGTTAGGGCTAGACACTGCAGGTGAATCGAGTAGGCTACATTTTTTAACTTATAGATATCATAATGAAACTTTGCCAGTTCATTACTGACATTAAAACAATGATTTTTTGTATTATACATTTTTCCAGTGAATGTTAGAATAAATATGCACATTTTGGCAATTTAACTGATTATGTGTACATTTGTATATATTTTAAAAGCTAGATGTTGGATTAACCCAGTGTTAAAATCGAAATTGAAATTTTGACAACATATTAGTGGCCAACATTTTTACAGAGCAAACTTTGGATACAGCCCTTTTTAATTATATATATATAAAAAAAATACTACTAAATACTGCTATACTAGGTCTTAAAAATGCATTTTCATCATGTTTTTAAGAACAAAATGTCTCATAAATTAGACAGTGAACAACATATGAACAAATCCTTCTGTAATAACCTTCAGAATAGTGCTGAGAATGATTATGGAAAGTTTAGTTGATGTAAGTGCTTTAGAAGTTGTAGATTTTTGGTCCAGAGTATTGAAGAAAAAAAACTAATGTTGAGATAATGCCCGTTAAAGATGGTTGTATAGGAGAAATATACAGACGCCAACAGACAAGGTTTAGTCAAATAAACACCTGAATGTACATGTTGGACCTTTTGATTTATACTGGTGTGAGAGAAGACATGTTATGGAAGATAAATAGACAGAAATCTCAAAATTGTCCAGTGCTTTTTGCCTGCAGTGTTTAGCCTAAACTAAAAGCTCCTACGATAAAGCATTTTCAATTTACTTTGTACAGCCCTACTAACGTCCTACTCATACTAAAAGCCCTACTAACGTCCTACTCATACTAAAAGCCCTACTAACGTCCTACTCATACTAATTTTGACGTCAATTTGAGTATGTTGTGGTTGTGTATGAGAGTTTGTGTAGGCGAGAAAGAAAATCAGATAGGGAAGATTTTTTTCATTATGTTGAGAAATGTCAAGAATAAAGACAAATACTGCTAAATGCTATTGGAGTTAGTGGGGCATATATGTATTTTCAGCATACTACAATTGACGTGCATGTATTGGGACATCCTACATTTTTTTCTGGCATACTAAATAGCAGGGAAGTATGGGGATTGGAACACAGGGAACATTTAAAATCTTCTGTGTGTGTGTGTGCCTTGATGGTTAAATCCAGTATAGTATGGAGTACATGTTGAGTATGTAGGAGGGAGGACGTTAGTAGGGCTTTTAGTATGGAGTATATACATGTTGAGTATGTAGGAGGGAGGACGTTAGTAGGGCTTTTAGTATGGAGTATATACATGTTGAGTATGTAGGAGGGAGGACGTTAGTAGGGCTTTTAGTATGGAGTATATACATGTTGAGTATGTAGGAGGGAGGACGTTAGTAGGGCTTTTAGTATGGAGTATATACATGTTGAGTATGTAGGAGGGAGGACGTTAGTAGGGCTTTTAGTATGGAGTATATACATGTTGAGTATGTAGGAGGGAGGACGTTAGTAGGGCTTTTAGTATGGAGTATATACATGTTGAGTATGTAGGAGGGAGGACGTTAGTAGGGCTTTTAGTATGGAGTATATACATGCTGAGTATGTAGGAGGGAGGACGTTAGTAGGGCTTTTAGTATGTAGTATATACATGTTGAGTATGTAGGAGGGAGGACGTTAGTAGGGTTTTACAACACTGTCTCATTGTGGGGCTGTAACCTAATACTGTAGCAGTCAAATATCCCCTGAGTTCCAATCCCCATACGTCCATACTATTTAGTATGCCAGAAAAATATTTAGTATATCCCAATACACGCACATCAATTGTAGTATGCTGAAAATACATAAATGCCCCACTTACTCTAATAGCATTTTGCAACATTCCGTCTTTATTCTTGACATTTCTCGACATAATGAAAAAAAAAATCTTCTTCATCTGATTTTCTTTTTTCTTCTCTCCTGTCTGTGGCCCTAAAACTCTTCTGTACTTTAGTATGTAGTGTAGTAAAAAGACTAAAACTCTTCTGTACTTTAGTATGTAGTGTAGTAAAAAAGAAAAAGTATGTATGCTGATTTGGAACGCAGGAAAAATCGTTTATGTGTGTGTGTACCTTGATGGTTAAATCCCCGTTCTCAGGTTGGAAAGCTTCAGAAATGCCTGGTGAAGCCGGATGTGTTGGAGCTGACAGAGGAGAGCAAAGAGGAGACTGGAGTCACTGTGGATGAGCTGCTGAAAGCTGAACCCCTGGACAAGGCCTTACAACAGGTCGGTTAAACACACGCACGCACACACACACACACACAGACAGTCAGAAACTCACGCACGCACTCACAGACACACTCACGCACGCAGAAACTCACTCACTCACGCGCACACACAGATAGAAACTCACTCACGCACGCACACACACACGCACTCACTCACACACACACACACACACACGCACACTCACTCACTCACTAACACACACGCACAGACACACACACTCTCTCTCACACACACACTCACACACACTCTCTCTCTCACACACTCACTCACTCACTCACTCACTCACTCACTCACTCACTCACTCACTCACTCACTCACTCACTCACTCACTCACTCACTCATCACTCACTCACTCACTCACTCACTCACTCACTTTCTGCTATCTTCCGTTCTGAGCAGAGTTTGAGCGCTATACTAGTTGTCTATATGCTAAACTGTCCCTGCGTTCCATATCTCATACTCTTTCTTTCTTTTCTATTCTACATACTACATCTGACCGTTAAAATAATCTAGTTAGGATGCAGTATGCTACAATTGGGACATACTTTAACTTATTTATTTCATCATAACATGGCTCCTTGATCTTGCCTCTTGCTTTTATATCCGTCACATCCCCGTTTGTTTTCATATGGAGGCTTCGTCGATGTGACGTCACTTCACGTGCGCACTGGATTGTGGGTCAGAATCGCCCAAATAGCATGCTGTTTTCAACACTAAAAACTAAGGGTAGAGCCGGAGGTACCTACTGTATTTGGTTGGCTTAAATAGTTAGTCTCTTCCCCTAAAAACCCTTTAACACCTAACCAGAAATGTGAGGTTAAAGTGCTAAGGGTGCACAGGTGTCAGCTAGGTATTTGTCTGTAAAAACTCTTGTAAAACTTGTTTGAAATATGACATAATGGTAATGTGTCTGCAACAGTGAAGTCTCTTTTAAAAGTAGTTTGGTGTTTGGGGCGCTCCGGTGGTGTAGTGGATAGAGCGTGTACCATATTGGCTCCGGCCTTCGTTGCAGTGGTCGTGGGTTCAAATCCGACCTGTGGACCTTTACTGCAGGTCATCCCCCCTCTCTCTCTCTCTCTCTCTGTCTCCCCATTTCAACTCTGTACTGTCTAATAAAGCTTGAAAATGACAACAACAAAAAAATGTCATCTTAAGAAAAAAAGTAGTTTGGTGTTTGGTGAAAGGGTGTCATAAGACTATCAGTGATTCTGGAGAACGCTTGTTGTCAAAAGCATTTCTGTGCAGAGAGACAGAGGTGAAATGGGACAGAGAGGGGAGTGACATGCTGAGAACGACCGCGGGCGGGAATCGAACCCGGGTCTGCTGCTGGGCCCGGCCTGGGAGGGGGACGCCTTACCAACTGAGCTAAAGGCGCCCCCACTGACTCCATTTTTAACGTGAGAATTTTTGTTAGTGGGACGCACAGTTTTTGAAATCAGTCACTGTCTTGGAAACCTGATTTATACTATTATAAAACGCTCCTAAATCTCAAAGCCCATCCTGAGCTCATGACACATCCAGGAGCTTATTAAACCAAACTGCTTTTCTCTGACAGCTTTTGGCCGACAGCGAGATGAGACGTTGTGACAAGCCCAGGCTCTCTCTCTCTGTCTCTCTCTCTCTCTGTCTCTCTCTCTCTCTCCTCTCTCTCTCTCTCTCTCTCTCTCTCTCTGTCTGTCTGTCTGTCTCTCTCTCTGTCTCTCTCTCTCTCTCTGTCTCTCTCTGTCTCTCTCCCCAGGCTCTGTGTTAACGTGTTTAGGAGTGTCATATTCCCATTATGACCTTTTTAAGTGTGTGTGTGTGTGTGTTGCAGCAATGGAATGGATTTTTTTTTATTTTTAAGAACACATACACACAACTGAAAAAGCGAACACAAAAAATAAAACAATCAGCTAACATGGCGTATACTCTACTTAACAGGTTTCTAAGGACATTGTTTAAACTAAAAGGTAAATGTTAAGCAAGAAAATAAAAAATCAACGAGGTGTCATGTAGGTCCCTTCAGTACTGTTATATAGTCCAGGTAAAGGCTGACATATCTGTTTAAACTGCTCTGCTTTCCCTGAAATCTCATAACGAATTTTCTCCTTATATAAAGTATTAGAGAATGTATGAGCCATATGTCAAAGCAAGGGGCTCCATTATGACCTTTTAAAGAAAGTGTGTGTGTGTTACCTGCTTGTGTGTGTGTGTGTGTGTGTGTGTGTGTGTGTGTGTGTGTGTGTGTGTGTGTGTGTGTGTGTGTTTTACCTGTGTCTGCGCCTGTGTGTGTGTGTGTGTTTATCTACGTGTGTGTCTGTGTGTGTGTTACCTGCTCGTGTGTGTGTGTGTGTGTTACCTGCTCGTGCGTGTGTGTGTGTGCGTGTTACCTGCTTGTGTGTGTGTGTGTGTTACCTGCTTGTGTGTGTGTTACCTGCTTGTGTGTGTGTGTGTGTTACCTGCTTGTGTGTGTGTGTGTGTGTGTGTGTGTGTGTGTGTTACCTGCTCGTGTGTGTGTGTGTGTGTGTGTTACCTGCTTGTGTGTGAGTGTGTGTGTGGTGTGCGCCTGTTCTTTCACCTTGGTTAGAAGTGACAGCTAAACGGAGCTGACAGGTAGTTTGCCTGCAGATAAAGCGGCATGTTTAGTCTTGTTCTTAAATCGCGCTGCAGACATCTGTAAGGAGGGAATGTTTCAACCGTGGGACCGCACCTATGTTTCAGGGCATTTACAGCTCTGGGGAAAATTAAGGTTGCGTTCCGAATCTCATACTCTTTCTTTTTTCTATTCTACATACTACATCCGACGATAAAAAGAATCTAGTTAGGATGCAGTAGGCATACTATTGGGACATACTTTACTCTTTTATTTCATCATAACATCGCGCCTTGATCTTGCCTTTTGCTTTTTACTCAACAGATTTTGGATCCAAACTTTTTTTAATTTTATGAATGAAAAAAAATATACATTTTCTGCATGGTTTTTAAAAACAAAATGTCTCATAAATCAGACAAGGAACAACATATGAACAAATCCCTCTGTAATAACCTTCAGAATAGTGCTGAGAATGATTATGGAAAGTTGAGTTGATGTAAGTGCTTCTTAAGGCTTGTCTCTCACTGTCAGAAGGTGTGTACAAGTTGCCAAACATGTTTTTCAGACCGCGCCAGTGATTGAATGCAACATCAAAACAAGTGCTTAACATTCTTCTTTTTTTTTTAACAGCTCTATTTTTGGATTAGTTTTTTAGGAATACACACACACTCACTCACTCACTCACTCACTCACTCACTCACTCACTCACTCACTCACTCACTCACTCACTCACTCACTCACTCACTCACTCCACTCACTCACACACACCTAACATGGCGTATACTCTACTTTACAGGTTTCTAAGGACATTGTTTAAACTAAAAGGTAAATGTTAAGCAGAAAATAAAAAGTCAACGAGGTGTCATGTAGGTCCCTTCAGTACTGTTATATAGTCCAGGAAAGGCTGACACATCTGTTTAAACTTCTCTGCTTTCCCTGAAATCTCATAACGGATACGTAGTGTACTTGAGTGCTTAACATTCTTAATGGGATTTTTTTAAACGACTAAAACACGTTAATTTATATATATTTTTTTTTCAATGAAAGAACCCTCCCCCCAAAAAAAGAGTCCTATTGTAAAATGCAAAATTTAAATTCAAAGCATTTAGTCAAGCAATCTGTTTTTGCATGTGGTAGAACAATGCACCGTGTAATAGTTAGTTAAATACAGTTAGTAGGCCTATAAATCACCCTAAAATGTCCTATATACTCCTATTTATTCCCATTGAAAGTTTGCAACTCTTTTTTTTTTAGCAACAAAAATAGGTGAAAATTCCTGTAAACTTTCCATTAATTTGCGGCCTTATTCCTAA
>JAOPFK010000012.1:207500-212500 GCA_026122265.1 Ammodytes dubius
ATGTCATTCCCCCTCTCTGACACATTTCATCTCTGCCTCTACACACTGTCTAATAAAAGAAAAAAAAAATGCCAAAAAAAATTCTTTAAAAAAAAGAAATACATTTTCACCACAAACTCCTGTCTAGACTTTATCAGTTCGGCTCCAGGTATATGATCTGTTCCTGGTTATACATCTGACTCCACACTCCAGGAAATGTCATGTTCATAACCTTATTAAATTCACCCTTTTTTCATGTGTGTGTCTGTCTGTCTGTCTGTCTCTGTAAGTGTGTGTCTGGTTGTCTGTCTCTGTAAGTGTGTGTCTGGTTGTCTGTTTGTCTGTCTGTCTGTCTGTCTGTCTGTCTGTCTGTCTGTCTGTCTGTCTGTCTGTCTGTCTGCTTGCCTGCCTACGTGTGTGTCTGTCTGTCTATCCGTCTGTCTATCCGTCTGTGTGTGTGTGTGTGTGTGTGTGTGTGTGTGTGTTTGTCCTTCTCTATCTGTCTCTGTCTGTCTGTTTCCTCGTGTATCACATATCCATTGTACATTATTGTCAGACGTTTCAAACAGAATGTCATTGTGTTCTGTGTTCTAGAACCTGGTCCTTCCAGAATGTTTCTTCTCCTTCTGCGACATCAGGAAAGAGTTCAGCAGATGTTGTTCCAGCGCCGAGGACAAGACCACTCTGCCCGCCATGTTGGAATGTATCCTTCACACACATGTCACCTATCAAAGGCTGTGTTCGGGGGCGCCCTTAGCTCAGTTGGTAGGGCGTACCCCCCCCCCCCCCCCCCCTCCTATGGGCCTCGGCCAGCAGCGGACCCGGGTTTGATTCCAGCCCGCGGTCGTTCTCTGCATGTCACTCCCCTCTCTGCCCCATTTCAACTCTGTCTCAAAAAAAAAAAGGTTGTGATCGAAAAGCCCTACTTACGTCCTATTCATACTCAGTTTGATGTCAATTTCAGTATGTGACAGTTGTGTATGCTAGTTTGGGTAGGTGAGAAATTCCAGGATGAGTACTAACTATTATTAACAATAAATTTCATTTCATTTAACTTTTATTTATCCTCGAGAGACCAATTGAGGGGTGACCCTCATTTACAATGACGTCGAGTTCAAAACAAATTCAAAGGAAAAACAACAATACATAAACAATATTCAACGCAAAAACATCAAATACACAACAACAGGTGAAGAGAAAAAAAACAATTGAAACATTTACACAGTGGTGAAGAGTGGCAGCAATTAAAATGAAATGGGTGAAAGTACAATATAGCCTAATTAAAACAGTTACAGGTAGAGTTTGGCAGATTTAAGATAGTTTGTTTAAATTGGTTAAAGGATATGAAGGTATTTAGTTTAATTTGTTGCTGTAAGTTGTTCCAGGAGTCGGGGGCACTGAAGCTAAAAGTTTGATGTCAATTTGAGTATGTGACGGTTGTGTATGCTAGTTTGGGTAGGTGAGAAATTCCAGGATGAGTACTAACTATTATTAACAATAAATAAATGTAAGGCTTTATTTATACAGGTAAAACAGTGTGTAGGGCGGTCGACCCTCAACTACAGGGTCAGTGGTTGGATCCCCCGTCTCCCCGCCACATGTCCAAGTGTCTCTTCTAATGTACTATTCTTAATTGGTTGGGCCGTTGTGAAAGCAGAAATGGTACTCTTGGGTTGCGTTCCGAATCGCATACTTTCTACTATATAGTATGTAGAAAAAAAGATTTAGCATGTCCCGATTCTTGTGGCCAGATTTAGGATGGTTAGAAATACCCGGATGTCCTACTTCATGCGGCCAAGATGGTTAGTGTTGAAAACTGCATCCTATTTGGGGCGATTCTGACCCACAATCCAGTGCGCACGTGAAGTGACGTCACATCGACGAAGCCTCCATATGAAAACAAACGGGGATGTGACGGATATAAAAGCAAGAGGCAAGATCAAGGCGCAATGTTATGATGAAATAAAAGAGTAAAAGTGTGTCCCAATAGTATGCCTTCTGCATCCTAACTAGATTATTTTTATCGTCGGATGTAGTATGTAGAATAGAAAAAAGAAAGAGTATGCGATTCGGAACGCAACCTTGGTTTTTGTCCGTTTCCTTATCACATTGTTTTAGACGTTGGGCTGACGGTGGAGTCTGAGCAGCTGATGGCAGTGAGTGAAGTCATGAGCATGGTGCAGCTGATACTCTGTATGCTGGAGGAGCCTCACAGTGAGTCACACACACACTCAGACACACACACATACTCTCACTCTCTCACGCACACACACACTCAGACACACACACGCACACACTCAGACACACACACATACACGCACACACTCAGACACAGACACACACACACACTCTCACGCACGCACGCATGCACTCACTCACTCACTAACTAACTCACTCTCTCACTCTCTCACTCTCTCACTCACTCACACACCTCAAAATTTTGACTTTTTTGTATAAAGAAAAAAAAAACCTTCTCCTTATTTTATTTTATTAACCCTAGACCCAATTCTCTTGTATTTGTATTTTCGCTTTTTAATTTTTAAAGATGCTCCAAGGAACTTTCATATTTGGTTAATTCTAGCCCCCTCCGCCCCCATTTGGACAAAAGCGGTAGTGTTAATACCACGCCAGCTTTTGTTCCTGGGTGAGTGTATACCCATGACAAAGGCATTAAGAAAAACTATATAAAAATAGCATTCTTTCTTTGCACTGATGGTCTCGTTTGCTGTTACATGTAATTTATGATCATCGGAGGAAAAATGAGACTGTTTTCAGAAATATTTAAAAGTTCCTCGTAGCTACTTTAAACTACAGTATGAATGAATGTAATGTAACATGACTCTAGACTCTTTTGGGGCGACTGTGTCTCAGGTGGTAGAGCGGGTCGGCCGATGATCAAAGGGTTGGAGGTTTGATTCCCGCCCTGCCACCTGTGTCATAGTTGTTGTGTCCTTGGGCAAGACACTTCACCCACCTTGCCTCGTGTGAATGTCGATAGTTAGCCTGCTGCTATCGGTGTATGAATGTGTGTGTGAATAGTAACGTGGGAAAGGAAAACAGGTCTCCCTTGCAAAAGAGTCTTCGGTCTCAATGGGATTTACCTGTAGAAATAAAGGTTAAAGAAAAAATAAAAAAATGTTCCAGAGATAATAAATCAGACTCTTCTGTCGCTTGTGGCGTCACAACCTTTAAACGACTGAGTGACAGGAATGCAGAGCGACTTAAAGGAACAATGTCTGACAGCTGGGTCGACCTGTTCACACAGAATAGACAACCAAACCTTTAGTTTGTGTGTGTGTGTGTGTGTGAGAGAGACTGTGTGTGTGTGTGTGTGTGTGTGTGTGTGTGTGTGTGAGAGAGAGACTGTCGGTGTGTGTGTGAGAGAGAGAGAGAGAGAGACTGTCAGTGTGTGTGTGTGTGTGTGTGTGTGTGTGTGTGTGTGAGAGTGAGAGAGAGAGGGAGAGAGACTGTCAGTGTGTGTGTGTGTGTGAGAGAGAGAGAGACTGTAAATGTGTGTGTGTGAGAGAGAGAGACTGTCAGTGTGTGTGTCATGGGAGGGGGGGGGGTGTTTTAAGCACTTTGTTACATTTACCTGTATGAAAAGTGCTCTATAAATAAAGTTTGATTGATTGATTGATTGATTTGGTAAACTCTAGTGTGTGTCTAAATGTGCAATTAAAATATTATATTTTACTTCCGTCTGTGTTTTTCCAGATCACATCTTCTCGTGTGTAGAGACAGTGAAGTACAAGTTTGACTCGGGGACTTGGTACGTAGACGATCATCCATCTCACTGTGACTGACACACCTGCTAGTGGCCTGCAGGGACACACACACACACACACACAGACACACACACACACACACACACACACACACACACACACACACAGGCATACTCGCACACACACACACCACACACACACACAGGCATACTCGCACACACACACACACGCTCTCTCACACACACCACACATATACACACAGGCATACTCGCACACACACACACACACGCGCTCTCTCACACACACACATATACACACGCTCTCACACACACACACACACACACACACTCGCACACACACACATACTCACACGCACACTCAAATTCACACACATACTCACACTCAAATTCACACACACACAAACACGCACACACAGACACACACACAGCCACCTCCCCCCCCCCCCCCCAGGCTTCTAAGCATTCATTACCGCGACAAGGAAACCACAAACGTGTTATTAAAGCCGTCCAACTTTGCCTATAAGTCCTTAGACGGTCTGTCCTAATGTCAGAACTGTGTGTGTGTGTGTGTGTGTGTGTGTGTGTGTGTGTGTGTGTGTGTGTGTGTGTGTGTGTGTGTGTGTGTAAGCCAAATGACCCCAACAACCCCTGACATTTAACCATGGGAGTGTGTTACCGTGTTAAGCACTTACTGAGTTGTGTGTGTGTGTACAACTTGTTCAACTAGATGGTAATGGTTTTTGTTACCTGCAGTGTTTAAAAAAACTTTTTTTTGCGCACCGGGTCAAAGTGCATTATAGAAGTGCGATTAATCTGCGTTCATTTTTTTGATCGCGTAAATTTTTCTGTGATTAATTAATCGAAATTAACGCGTTAATTTGACAGCCCTAATAAAAATACGATATCTATAAGTTAAAAATGTTACTCTAGGGGGGCGCCTTTAGCTCAGTTGGTAGGGCGTCCCCCTCCTGGGCCGGGCCCAGCAGCGGACCCGGGTTCGATTCCAGCCCGCGGTCGTTCTCTGCATGTCACTCCCCTCTCTGCCCCATTTCACCCGTCTCTCTGCACTATCAAATAAAGCATAAAAATGCCCCAAAAATATCTTAAAAAAAAAAAAAAAATTACTCTATCCACGTGCAGTCTCTACTTAAAGGAATACTTCACCCATACGGAACCAGCGTTCTATCATTATAAAATCACTATTATAATATAATGAATGAGGTTTTTCTTCCCTCAGTCTTCCCTCAGTCTTCCCTTAGTCTTCCCTTGGCCCAGC
>JAOPFK010000012.1:217500-237500 GCA_026122265.1 Ammodytes dubius
ACACACACACACACACACACACACACACACACACACACACACACACACACACACACACACACAACGCGCCTTCCTCTGAAAAAAACATTCATGCGTTTCATATCTTTAGCATTTCTCGAAAAATTGTCATCGATGAATAATCACAGACATTTTTTTTTTTCTATATGACACACACACACTTATGCACACACACACACACACACACACACACACACACACACACACACACACACACGTTTGTACTGCTATTCTTGTGAGGACATTCATTGACATAATGCATTCCCTAGCCACTTACCCTTACCCTTACAATCAAAACTAAATGCCTAACCCCAACCCTTACACTAACCCTAACATAAACCTAATTCATACCTGAACCTTAAAACCTAGTGTTAACCCTCAAACAGCCCTTTAAAGGCCTGTCCTTAAAACCTAGTGTTAACCCTCAAACAGCCCTTTAAAGGCCTGTCCCAAAGGGAGAACCGGACAAAATTTTCTCAAGGTCTAAAACTCAAATTGGTTCTCACAGAAATAGTTGTACACACACTCACACACACACACACACACACACACACACACACACACACACACACACGCGCGCGCGCGCCTTCCTTTGAAAAAAACTTTCATGCATTTAATTTCTTTTGCATTTCTCGAAAAAT
Organism: Ammodytes dubius; assembly: GCA_026122265.1. NCBI lineage: Eukaryota > Metazoa > Chordata > Actinopteri > Uranoscopiformes > Ammodytidae > Ammodytes > Ammodytes dubius. The sequence continues at coordinate 218,160 of JAOPFK010000012.1, forward strand.
TATTTGTCATCGTTGAATCGATTTATTAAAAAAAAAAAAAAAAAAAAGGTTTCTATATGACTCACACACACGCACACACACACACACTTATGCATGCACACACACATGGACACACACAGACACACACACACACACACGGACACAGACACACACACACACACACACACACACACACACACACACACACACACACCGATTACAACAGCTGCTTCCTGTTTCTATAGCAGCGCTGCCATGACAACATGACACACCAGCCACAGTGTGACGAATGTTCAGATCAGACGATTGTGAACAGAAAATAACATTTTATATTATTACACAATCTGTGTGTTGTATTTCTGTGTTTCTGTCACCATGGGAAACAAACTGCTGTCAACTCTTTGTGTGTGTTGTGTGTGTGTGTTTTCTTTTTTATACTTATATAATTGTATACAGAACATTTTAATAAAGTTTGGTCAACTTGTTAAAAATCACTCACACACACACACTCTCTCACTCACTCACTCTCTCTCTTTCACTCACTCACTCACTCACTCACTCACTCAGTGCCACACACAAACTCTCTGTCTCTCTTTCTCTCACAGACAGAATCTCAGGTCTCAATGGGATTTACCTGTATAAAAAAAAAAAGGTTAAAAAAAAAAAATAATAAAAAAAAAAAATAATAATAATAATTCTTGTTCTATCTCCTGTGTATTTCCAGGTGTTGAATCGCTACATGTCCACCCCCCTCATATCGTCTGTGCCGTCCTCGCTCACACACTCACTCTTTCACTCACTCACTCACTCATCACTCACTCACTCACGCCCCCCCTCCCCCACACTCCCCCTCCTCCCCACACACACAAAGTAATTATTGTTCTATCTTGTCTATTTTTCCAGGTGTTGAATCGCTACATGTCCACCCCTCTCATATCATCTGTGCCGTCCTCCCCCATGGTGTCTCTGCCTGTGATGAGCCCCCCCCAGCCCTACCTGCCCCCGGCCAGCTCTACCAGGGACTGTGTGCGTCTGCGTGGGCTGCCTTACACCGCGGGCATAGAGGACATACTGGAGTTCATGGGAGAACACACTGTGGATATACCACGAGTCCAATAGGCTCAACCACGGTGTCTCACTATGGTGCTTCAACAACATTTGTCTTTCTTTCTTTCTTTTCTCTTTCTTTCTTTCTTTCTTTCTTTCTTTCTTTCTTTTCTTCTTCTTTCTTTCTTTCTTTCTTTCTTTCTTTCTTTCTTTCTTTTTCTTTCTTCTTCTTTCTTTCTTTCTTTCTTTCTTTCTTTCTTTCTTTCTTTCTTTTCTTTCTTTCTTTCTTTCTTTCTTTCTTTTCTTTCTTTCTTTCTTTCTTTCTTTCTTTCTTTCTTTCTTTCTTTTCTTTCTTTTCTTTCTTTCTTTCTTTCTTTCTTTTCTTTCTCTGTTCTTTCTCTTTTCTTTTCTTCTCTTTCTTCTTTCTTTCTTTCTTTTTTCTTTCTTTCTTCTTTCTTTCTTTCTTTCTTTCTTTCTTCTTTCTTTCTTTCTTTCTTTCTTCTTTTTTCTTTCTTTCTTTCTCTGTTTCTTTCTTTCTTTCTCTGTTTCTTTCTTTCTTTTTCTAAACCTTACGATTCCACAAAAAATCCGCCCTTCTTTGACAAACCTTTAAGTGTGTGTGTGTGTGTGTGTGTGTTAGAGATGTTTTTCGCGCTGATATGCTTAATTAACTTTGTGTCAACTCATTTGTCAATAACTTCAATGTAACCCAGATTCACTTATATAGAAAAACTTACGCACTTTAGCTTTAAAATCCTTCTTTTTCGGGATGCTCCGGTGGTGTAGTGGATAGAGCGCGTACCATATTGGCTCCGGCCTTCGTTGCAGTGGTCACGGGTTCAAATCCGACCCGGGGACCTTTACTGCAGGTCATTCTCTCTGTCTCTGTCTCTCTGTCTCCCCATTTCAACTCTGTACTGTCTAATAAAGCTTGAAAATGCCAAAAAATTATCAAAAGTTTATACTTCTTCCTACTGCTTTTCAGGCATATCAATTCAATATGTTATTTGTTTATTTTTTGTTTATTTTTGTTTCTTTTGTGGAATCATTTGAACATATTTTTTGTTGTATTTTCATGCTTTTAATTTCTTCTTTTTTGATATGTCTGAAATAAATCAAATCAAATCAAATCAAAAAAATAAATGAAATAATCCTTCTTTTCCCCCCCCTGTATCCCCCCTCAGGGCCGGCCCTCTGGCGATGCCTTTATCCAGATGAAGTCCCCAGACAAAGCCTTCATGGTTTCTCAGAAGTGTCACAAGAAGACGATGAAGGAGCGCTACGTGGAGGTGTTCCAGTGTTCTACTGAGGAGATGAGCATCGTGCTGATGGGAGGGACGCTCAACCGCAGCGGCCTGAGTCCCCCGCCCTGCAAGCTGCCCTGTGAGTCTATAACACACACACACGCACACACACACACCACGTAAACTACCATGTGAGTAGACAGGCAGGCAGACAGACAGGCAGGCATACAGACAGACAGACAGACAGAGAGGCATACAGACAGACAGACAGACAGACACACACTGTAAACTACCATGTGAGTACAATATACTAACAATGGTTTATTAATACACACACACACCGCTATGTAAACTACCATGTAAGACAATAACACACTCACTCACACACGCAGGCAGGCACTCGCATACAGACAACACACGCACGCACTCACTCACTCACGCACGCCGCCATGTAAACTACCATGCGAGTCTAACACACACACACACACACACACACACACACACACACACACACACACTGTAAACTACCATGTAAGTCTATAACACACACATGCACACACTCTGAGCCGCAGCGGGCTGTCTCCTCCGCCATGTAAACTACCATGTGAGTACAATACTAACAATGGTTTATTCACTCACTCACTCACTCACTCACTCACTCGTGCTCTTTATTTCTACTTTTCTACATACTACAGTTGATTATGAAAAGTATGCTTAGTGTGTGTGTGTGTGTGTCTGTGTCTCTTTCTGTGTGTGAGATTGGAAGGTAGGGCCCTCTGAAACAGTGCTTGTTTCTCTAACAGTGACTGTAGTTCAGACCTGCAGCTGTCACTCTGCACTTTGCTCTGCTGTGACTCATATCTGTGTGTGGAACCAGAGATTAGATTGTGAATAGTTTTCTGAATATATTCAACATATAACCCCTCCCCTCTCTCTCTCTCTCTCTCTCTCTCTCTCTCTCTCTCTCTCTCTCTCTCTCTCTCTCTCTCTCTCTCTCTCTCTCTCTCTCTCTCTCTCTCTCTCTCTCTCTCTCTCTCTCTCTCTCTCTCTCTCTCTCTCTCTCTCTCTCTCTCTCTCTCTCTCTCTCTCTCTCTCTCTCTCTCCTCTCTCTCTCTCTCTCTCTCTCTCTCTCTCTTCTTTCTTATTGGCATGAAAGTTAGTTTTGTACAATATTGCCAAAGCACATCATCAAATTAATAAGTAAAAATATTCAACATATAACATCTATCTCCCTCTCTGACCGATCCTTCATGAAAAAATGTCTTCGGCTTTTTAGTATTAACAATTTTTTATTATAATATTAATTCTATGGTTTCTAGACAAAGATGGTTGGGTTTTACACTTTTTTTAGTCTAACTATTGTCACTTCTTTCACTTCAAGGTCAGCCCTCTGTGTGTGTGTGTGTGTGTGTGTGTGCGTGTGTGACTCTTTCTGTGTGTGTGTGTGTCTCTCTCTCTCATTGTGTGTGTGCGTGTGGCTTCGCTCTGATAGCAGCTGTTTGTGTGTAAATACATTAGTGTGTGTGTGTGTGTGTGTGTGTGTTTACACTGTGGGTCTGAAGGACACATTATCATTCCCCGGTTCCTCACTTTAACACATGCAAAGACAAGTTTACCTTTTATCAACTAAAACTAATCAAATTATACACACGTACATGGTATGTAAACTACCATGTAAGACAATAACACACTCACTCACGCAGGCAGGCACTCACCCACACACACAGCCCCCCCACACACACTCACTCACTCACTCACCCACCCACACACACAGCCCCCCCCCCCACACACACCACCACCCCCCCCCCCCCCCCCCCACCCCCCCCCCCCCACACACACACTCCCCCATTACACCCTTTTTATTTATCTCTCTCTCTCTCTCTCTCTCTCCTCTCCCTCTCTCTCTCCCCTCTCTCTCCCTCTCTCTCTCTCTCTCTCTCTCTCCATAGGTCTGTCCCCCCCCACCGCGTATGCAGCCTTCCCCACTCCCCCCACCCTCCTGTCTGAAGCGTCCCTCTACCAGCATCAACCCCCCCTGCTGGCCGCGCCGAGAACTGCACACAGCGGCCCCCACAGCCCCCACACACTGGCCTACTACCCCCACCATCCACAGCTTTACATGAACATGAACATGAACTACACTGCTTACTATCCAAGGTATGTGTAAAAAAAAAAAAAGTTTTTTATTTAGTTTTTTTAAGATTATTTTTTGTGGTTATTTTTGGTTTTATTGGACATTTTGTAGAGACAGATATGAAATGTTACTATCCAAGGTACGTGTGTCTGCATTTTATTTTTACGATTCTAATTCTTTACGACCTGCCAACCTGTATCTGAAAAAGATGGTACGATTATTTATCTTAAAGACCTACTTCACCGGTTGGAATATGAAGGTGTATTGAACTCTGAGATCCTATTTAGTATAAATGTGCATAAAACAAAATTGAAATTGGATCATCTTAGCCTGAGAAAAGGCAGAAAGAGTGTTTTATGGTCTCACTGTCTAACCCTACAGTTTCCTTCTTGTGACATCACAGTAAGGGTTAGGATTAACAGGACAGCTGGGCCAAGGGAAGACTAAGGGAAGACTGAGGAAAGAAAAACCTCATTCATTATATTATAATAGTGATTTTATAATGATAGAACACTGGTTCCGTATGGGTGAAGTATTCCTTTAAGTTTGCAAAGAGCTGGGGTTGTGCTAGTAATACCATATTGCGCTGTATTTAAAAATCTCAATGATATTCCCATGATTAGTGTCAGTATAACACTGTGTGTGTGTGTGTGTGTGTGTGTGTGTGTGTGTGTGTGTGTGTGAAGCAGCACCACCACTAATGCCTGTGTTTGAAGATGCTATAAAAGTGATAACAGAACTCTTGTAAATGATGGAGGCCTAACTTGTCAAAAAAGGACAAAGCTATTTAGGCGAAGCGCTCACACTCGCTATACGTCAAGTCACAGCCTCTTCAGAGAAGTGAATATTAGAAAGAAAATGTGGTTAACACAAACCAGTTGGTCCCCCCAAAAATGACACCGCTGCTTCATTGTGTAAAGTATCTTAAATAGAAGAATCAAGTTGCCGAAAATGTTCAAGAACTGAAAAAACCTTTGTCTCTGTCCGTCTGTCTGTCTCTCTGTCTGTCTGTCTCTCTCTCTATCTCTCTCCCCCTCTCTCCCTTCATCTATCTATCTGTCCATCTATCCATCTATCCATCCCTCCCTTCCTCCCTCCCTCCCTCCATCTATCCCTCCCTCCCTCCCTCCCTCCCTCCCTCCCCTCCCTCCCTCCCTCCCTCCCTCCCTCCCTCCCTCCCTCCCTCCCTCCCTCCCTCCCTCCCTCTATCCATCTCTCCCTCCCTCCCTCCATCCCTCCCTCCCTCCCTCCCTCTATCCATCTATCCCTCCCACCCTCCCTCCCTCCCTCCCTCTCTCCCTCCCTCCTCTATCCATCCATCTATCCCTCCATCCATCCCCCTCTCTAGTCCTCCAGTGTCCCCCTCTACAATGAGTTACTTCGCGGCTCCGCATGGTGCTCTGACCCCTGGTTCTTTGGCTGCCGCGGTGGCATCTCAACCCCACCACGCTCACTCCCTGGCGGGCAGCGGGCCGGCCCTTATGCCCCATGCCGCTGGAGGTCTGGTGCGCATGCAGGGCCTTCCATACAACACAGGGGTCAAAGACATACTCAGCTTCTTCCAGGGATATCAGGTCAGCATTCACTTTTCTGTTTCCATTTTAACCTGTCATTTTTTATTTTATTTAAATGTTCTACTTCTTTTCATTCGCTTTTAAATGTCTTCTAATGTGTTTTTATGTATTTTAATCTTGCCCCTGTAAAGCACTTTGAATGGCCTTGTGTCTGAATTGTGCTATAGAAATAAACTTGCCGTAAGACTAGAATATGTTTGTAAACCAAACTGTGGGCCCTGCTGCTGTAAACAACAACAACAGTGAAACAGTAACTTTTCAGGAAGTACATTACATTTTCCTGTGAGGAAAGTTTATTTATTATTATGAAAATATGTCATACAAAATGTTCAATTCTCTGACACACACAAAGTTACATAGTGCAACAAATATGAAAATTTAGTTGTTGTCACAAAAGGGACATGTGTGCACTTCTCGCTGCTAGTCCAAATTAGGTGTGTGTGTGTGTGTGTGAGACTCTTTCTGTGTGTGTGTGTGTGTGTGTGTGACTCTTTCTCTGTGTGTGTGTGTGTGAGACTCTTTCTGTGGTGTGTGTGTGTGTGTGTGTGTGTGTGTGTGTGTGTGTGTGTGTGTGTGTGTGTGTGTGTGTGTGTGTGTGTGTGTGTGTGTGTGTGTGGCGTGCGTGTGTGTGTTGTGTGTGCGTGTGTCCCAGCATCAAATTCACACTAAATAAGGACCACTTTACCTGTTGAAGTGTAATTAGTGAGTATGTGAAAGTGACTGTTGGCTGAACCGTTGAAATCAAATCCTTTAACGGAGCGAATCTGTGTTTCTGGCAACAGCAGCGTCTCACACACTCTGTCTGGGTGTGACATGGGTTTTCCCACAGCTCTGTGTGTGTGTAAACCTGTGTGTGTATAAACGTATTAGTATATTTTTGTTTAAGATTTCACAAAGGTTTAAAGTGGACGTCAACCACAAAATCGATGGACAACCAAGAGATGCCCCCCCCTGTGTGTGTGTGTGTGTGTGTGTGTGTGTGTGTGTGTAAACCTCTGTATGTATGTGTGTGTCTGTATAAACTTGTGTGTGTGTATAAACTTATGTGTATATACTGTGTGTGTGTGTGTGTGTGTAGTATGCTCCTGAAGAGTACAGCAGCATGGTTCAGATGGGTGAGCGTGGTCTGATTCAGCCCAAAGAATGGCTCTGTCTGTAGGGACAAGGTAAGAGGACAGGAGGGGTGGAGGACCAGGCATATACTAACATTACACTAACAACACACAATACACACACATGCACACAGACAGACAGACAGACAGACAGACAGACAGAGGAGGAGAGGGGTGGAGGACCAGGCTTTCACTAACATTACACTAACAACACACATTACACAGACAGACAGACAGACAGACACACACTCACACAGACACAAAGAGACAGACACACACACACACACACACACACAGAGGACAGGAGGGGTGGAGGACCAGGCATTTACTAACATAACGCTAACAAACAATACACAGACAGACAGACACACACAGAAACAGACACACACACACACACACACACACACACACACACACACACACACACACACACACACACACACACACACACACACACACACACACACTCAGGGGAAAGCCGTCTCTGAGCCCTCTAACCCTTCACGTCGCCTGCTGCTGCTTCCTAATCAAATTTCCGAAAAATCCGTCAAGATTTTTCTGCTCAAGAAATCAACGCATGTTTCTAACCGAAAATGGTTTAAAATTTTTGCCCTTTTTGCATCAAACATGATTGTGATATTTTGATGCATGTGGACTAACAGATAACGGATGGTTTTTGGCTTTAGGTTGTTGGGAAAAACTGCTAATCTGCTTCTGCTATTCAAGCTTTGCCAACTCATAAATTTCTCCCTTTTTTTCTAACTGCTAAAGATAATCTATTCCTTGGGGACGCCCTTAGCTCAGTTGTAGGGCGTCCCCCCCCCCCCCCCCCCCCATGGGCCTCGGCCAGCAGCGGACCCGGGTTCGATTCCAGCCCGCGGTCGTTCTCTGCATGTCACTCCCCTCTCTGCCTCATTTCAACTCTGTCTCTACACTATCAATAAAGCATAAAAATGCCAAAAAAAAAACTTAAAATAAAATAAAGATAATCTATTTCTTCAGCTCCAGCCCGACTGTGTTGATCTAATATAACTTCAGTCCTCTTCTAACTAATGACTTGATTGCATTTCAGCCATATTGCCTCTCTTGCTCCCCCTTGTGTTTCCAAGGTGCAACTGCATGCAAATTAAAACTCAAAAAAATATTGTCTAACATGTTTTTATGTTTTTTTTCTTTTATTTATTTAATCTATGATAAATGTTGTCTAATACTGTTCTTTCTTTCTTTCTTTCTTTCTTTCTTTCTTTCTTTCTTTCTTTCTTTCTTTCAGTGATCTAACTAATATCGCCTCTTTTGCTCCCCCTTGTGTTTCCAAGGTGCAACTGCATGCAAATAAAAAAAATCCTAATTTTGTCCAAAAAAAAAATTCTAACATGATTTTTTCTTTGTTTTTTTCCCCCCTTTATTCCTATCTTATCTTAAATCCTATTCCTTTATAGCTCCAGCCATATCGCCTCTCTTGCTCCCCCTTGTGTTTCCAAGTTGCAACTGCATGCAAAAAAAAAAAAAAATGTCTTATAAGGTTTTTTTATGTGTTTTTTTTGTCTTATAATGTTTTTTATGTGTTTTTCTCCCTTTACTCCCTCCTTTAAACCTATATCCTCTCAGCTGCAGCCTGATTCTGTCCTGATCCTGTATAACTTCAGCGGTCAGTGCAGCGGCGAGGCTTTGGTGACTTTCCCCACGGATGACCTCGCCCGACGCGCCGTGTCCGAACGATCTAACCATCTGTTCTACGGACAGCAAGTCGGCTTAGTCTCCTGTTAGCTCACACCTTAAAGGCCTACTTCACCGGTCTGAATATGAAGGTGTATTGAATTCTGAGATCTTATGTAGTATAAATGTGCGAAAAAAAAATAAATCGGTTCATCCTAGCCTGAGAAAAGGCAGAAAGAGATGTCACAGTAAAAGACATCACAGTAATATTTACAAAGTACGTTTTTTTTTTTTAACCCTATATTTCTCTTTCTGTGATGTCACGAGAAAGAGAAGTATAGGGTTAAAAAAAACACTCTTTCTGCCTTTTCTCAGGTTAGGATGAACCGATTTCAATTTTTTTCGCACATTTATACTACATAGGATCTCAGAATTCAATACACCTTCATATTCAAACCGGTGAAGTAGGTCTTTAACAGAAAGAAAGAAAAGCCCTAAATATCTATCCCTGCGTTCCAATCCCCATACTTCTCCTACTATTTAGTATGCCAGAAAATGTATGCCAGATTTAGGATGTCCCAATACATGCACGTCAATTGTAGTATGCTGGAAATACATAAATGACCCACTAACTTTTGGAGTGCTCGTCTTTATTTATTCTAGACATAATGAAAAAAAAAACTTCCTTATCTGATTTTTGTTTTTTGCGTTCCAAATCACATACTCTTTCTTTTTCCTACACTACATACTAAAGTACAGAAGAGTTTTAGTCTTTTTACTACACTACATACTAAAGTACAGAAGAGTTTTAGTCTTTTTACTACACTACATACTAAAGTACAGAAGAGTTTTAGGGCCACAGACAGGAGAGAGAAAAAAAATCAGATAAGGATTTTTTTTTTTTCATTATGTCGAGAAATGTCAAGAATAAAGACGAATACTCCAAAATGCTATTGGAGTTAGTGGGGGCATTTATGTATTTTCAGCATACTACAATTGCCGTGCATGTATTGGGACATCCTAAATCTTTTTCTGGCATACTTAATAGTAGGGAAGTATGGGGATTGGAACGCAGGGAATGGCTGCTGCTCATCTGCCATCCATTCATAATGTCTTAAAGATGGAATCAGTGATTATGGAGAAAATTTGTTATCAAAATCTTTTTATTTTTTATTCTTTTAAATCGGTGAATATCTCCTCACGATCCACACCAAAAACAATCCAGTGTTAATACACAGCCTAGGTTTAGTGAACTAGTATGTAAACAAAGGGTATGTTAACAAAAATGAGGCCCACAGTAGCTAGCAACATGCTCATTTACAGAGCCTAGGCTGTGTATTAACACTGGATTATTTTTCCAGCACACACACTACAGACAGGTAGCGGATCACGAGGAGATATTCACTGATTTTTTTTTCTCAAGAAGTGTTCTCTGGAATTACTGAGTCCATCTTTTAAGATTGCAAAGATCTGCTTGTATATTGAAATTGTATTTACAAACATTGACTATATATATTGAACTGTAAATATCCTTCTTCCTGAGAAGCTTGACGCTGAACAACTCCAAAATATTTTCTGTATTTTACACTACAACATTTTTTGACTTTTTTTTTTTTTATTTTTTTTTCAGAGTTTATGATAGTTTGTGTTTTTTCGAACAATAACGTGTATTGCTTTGACGTAGTGGTGCCATTAAAGGTGCAGTCAGTGATTCTGGAGAACGCTTGTTGTCTAAATCATATTTTTTGTTGTCAAAATCAGTGAATATCTCCTCATGATCTGCTACCTGTCTGTACTGTGTGCTGAAAAAAAATTTAAATAAAAGGGGGCTCACCTTTTGCTAGCAACATGCCCACTTACAGAGCCTAGGCTGTGTATTAACAATGGATTTTCTTCAGTACAGAAAATTATTTCGATAACAAGCATTACTCCAGAATCACTGACTACACCTTTTAAAAGAGAAATGAATAGCCATAGAAAGTCTCTTTGCCAACATGGAACTGTCTTCAATTCAACTTATAAAGATTTATTTGATCAAATGTTGAGCTGAAGTGGCTTTTACTAAAAAAAACTACAGCGTATATCAACTCAATTGTAGCTATTTTTTGAATTTTGAATTGTAAAAAGCATTTTTTTTATTATTTTTATTTTTTTTGCATTTTTATGCTTTATTGATAGTGTAGAGACAGAGTTGAAATGGGGCAGAGAGGGGAGTGACATGCAGAGAACGACCGCGGGCTGGAATCGAACCCGGGTCTGCTGCTGGCTGAGGCCCATGGGGGGGACGCCCTACGTAAAAAGCATTTTGTGTGATGAATAGCCTTTCCAAGAAGCACTACACATGTAATCGCTGCAAACAAACGCCTACCTGACGAAGAGAAGAGAGATATAAATTTGAATTGAAAAGTGAAACGTCTTCAAGAGGACATTTTGTTATTAAAAATGGATTTAAAAAAAAAGGACATTATATATATATTTTTTTCAGACAATCAGACTATGTAACGAAAAGTCTGTCGCTTGTTTTTGATTGCTGCCCATGACCAAAGAACTGTGTAAAAAAATTTAAAATAAAATAAAAATTTAGTTTTTCCCTGCTGAAACTAACCCTGCGTTCCAAATCGCATACTTTCTTTTTTACTACACCACATACTAAAGTACAGATGAGTTTTAGGGCCACAGACGAGAGAAAATCAGATAAGGAAGATTTTTTTTTTCATTATGTTGTGAAATGTCATAAAGAATAAAGACGAATACTCCAAAATGCTATTGAAGTTAGTGTGGCATTTATGTATTTTCAGCATACTAGAATTGACATGCACATCCCTAATTCTTTTTCTGGGACACTAAATAGTAGGGAAGTATGGGGATTGGAACGCAGGGGCTATCTTCTTAGGTTTATTTGTTGGTCTCATTGCTTTGCCTACATTACCCAGAGTGCAACAGTGGCTGTGTGGGTATGTCGCCCCCATGAGGCAGAAGAGAGATTCTTGTTTCTTTTGATACAAGTTTGTGACTTGTATGAATTTAGATCTTGTGAATAAAATACTGTAAACGATGGAGAAAAAAAATGAAATAAAAACTGACAAAGATTCACGTGTCATGTGGTCTGATTTGAAGCTATTCATGTAGAAATAAGGCTCTTAAAGGAGAAGTAAGTGACAGATGGAACCAACTTCAAAAATCCCTACAGCTAATGTGTGTGGGTATTGTATGTCTACTTGTTCTGTTTTTTGTGCATATGTGTAAAATCGTAAAACCTTCAAAATAAAAGTTTCAAAAAAATAAAAATAAAATGCTGATAAATACACAATTCAAATAATAAAAAGAAATAATGACACAAGGCATCCGGTGAGTTTTTAAATGTTTTATTGATATATACTACTTTAGAGTCTACACAGTATGATGTCATGAGGGGTTTCCCTTTTGAAAACGTCCAAAAAGCACTGCAGTCTTAAAAATTACAAAAAAATTAAACATACAAAATATACAAGAAGAAAATGACAAAAAAAATACAAGGCTCGTACGGTAAACGTTCTCTAAACCCTGTATATTATTTTATTTTATTTTATTTTACAAAACACATTATTTCATATATTAATGTGTGTATATATATATTTATAAGTATATATATATGTATTTAACACCCCCTTTACATGCCCCCCAACCTCTTTTTAGGAATGACATCCATTTTAAAGTATCAAAAATAGAGTTGTTCAGTTTGGGTCTTTTCAGCCGAAATGTGAAAAGGGGAAACTGTTTTGTTTTGCTCTTTGGTGCTATAACATCAAAGCTGGTTTTGTATCAACTCAACAAAGTCTATACAAGCTTAATAAACCGTTTCTTATGCACAAAAAATAACATTAAAAAATTACATATAACATATTTTTTTCCCTGTGTTCAAGCCCAAATGCTTAATGCCCCCACCCGAAAGCACAAAAAAAAAAAAAAAAAAAAAAATATAGGCCTATTTATGAATTTTTTCGGACTCATTTTGAAGTCGTATGAGAACAATAAATCCAAACAGAAACGGCATACAGACACACACAGGGGTTCAAAATAAAAGAGTTTAAGGCATTCTATTATTTTACACATTTATCGAGACATTATGGTGAAATTATTTAAAAACATTTGTATTATTAATTATAATTATCTTAAAATATTTATCTGTTTGCATTGCATAGCCGAAATACGTACTCGAATTCGGTAGTCGAATAAAGTCCTCTGTACAAGAATATTTGGTACAAACAGCATCCACACAGACAGACACAGACAGACAGACAGACACAGAGAGAGACAGACAGACAGACAGACAGACAGACAGACAGACAGACACACACAGACAAACACACAGACACACACACACATAGAGAGACAGAGACAGAGACAGACAGACACACACACACAAACAGACACAGACAGAGACACAGACACACAGGCAGACACACACACACACACACACACACACACACACACACACACACACACACACACACACACACACACACACACACACACACACAGAGACAGACAGACAGATACAGACAGACAGACAGACAGAGAGAGACAGAGACACACACAGACAGACAGACAGACAGACACACACATAGAGAGAGACAGACAGACAGACACAGACAGACAGAGACACACAGACAGACAGACACACACACACACTGCTCGCACTACGTCCATTAAAAGGCAAATTGGTTGATGGAAAACTCCAAAATCAACCGAGCATCTACAAGTCTACAGTCTATTTCTAGAGGCATCGAGGTCTTTTTATATTGTTTTTTTATTTAAAGCTAAAGTGCGTAACTTTTATCAAATACATCAATGTTGGTTACATTCAAGCATTTGCCAAACAAGTTGACACAAAGCTGATTAAGCCTATTATCAGCTCCACAAAACTCTCTCTGTATTTCTCAGTATGGCAGCGTTTACAAACTGGTGCCCCCCCCCCCCCCTGACACTGGTGCAGGAGCTCAGAAAAAAAAATCCCCAAGAAGAGCCCAAGAAATGTTTCAGTTGTTGATTCTACTGCTAAGAAAAAAAAAACCTGGACGTACAGCAGAAGGTATAAAATCCATGTGCCATCACTGAAGGCTTTACCTCATGTAGATGGCGATGCACCGACTAGTGTTGTTGTAATTACTCAGAATTCCTCATGGGAGGGGGGGGCCGACATAAGTTACGCACTTTAGCTTTATTTATTTTTTCTCCTCTTGTTTTAAAGGCATTAGGGCAGAAGTTGAATGCATAGCAGATACATTTTCACCTGGAAAACTGAAATCATTTTCTTAAAACCATCATAAAAAAACAAGCAAAATAAAACAGTCCTAAACTCTCACATGCGGCCGAGTGACGTTGTCAATCTTAAAGGTGCTCCGAGGAACTTTCTAGTTTGTGTTCATTCTAGCGCCCCCTTTGGACAAAAGCGGTAGTGTTTTTACCACGCCAGCTGTTGTTCCTGGGTGAGCGTAATACCCATGACAAAGGCATTAAGAAAAAACTATATAAAAATAGCATTCTTTGCACTGATGGTCTCGTTTTGCTGTTACATGTAATCTATGATCATCAGAGGAAAAAATGAGACTGTTTCAGAAATATTTTAAAAAGTTCCTCGTAGCACCTTTTAAGGCAAAAAAAAATATGAAAAATAAAACATTTTACTATTTAAATGAGTATAAATCTTCCCACTAGATTACTGCATTGCGTCAGAACACACTCTTTCTTGTGTTATTGCTTTGGGGAAAAAAATTATTTAAAAATCGCCACCAGTCTGACACCATTTGATTGTTCATCGCAAAAGTTTTTGTGATTATCTCCACATTTTGGGGGATATTTTTCAACCAATACAATAAATGCAAAATATAGAAATCTTGATGTATAAAATACTTTGCAAGCTTCTCTGATTATTGTAGAAGGCACATCAGGCCCCAGGGAGAAATTTTGGGGAATTATTGCGTTTAAAAAAAATACATTTTCCGACCCTGTTGTTTGATTTAAATACTTGGACACAACTGTAACTTTCAAGGAGCTCCGAGGAACTTTCTAGTTTGTGTTAATTCTAGCTCCCCCCTTTGGACAAAAGCGGTAGTGTTTTTACCACGGCAGCTGTTGTTCCTGGGTGAGCGTAATACCCATGACAAAGGCATTAAGAAAAACTATGTAAAAATAGCATTCTTTACATTGATGGTCTCGTTTGCTGCTACATGTCATTTATGATCATCAGAGGAAAAATGAGACTGTTTCAGAAATATTTAAAAGTTCCTCGTAGCACCTTTAAAGAGAGATACTGCATGTAAAAACACATTGTTCTTTTAGCCACTCGTCTATTTATATAGATTCTCACATCAACTAAACTTTCCATAATCATTCCTAGCTCTATTCTGAAGGTTATAACAGAAGACCTGATTTGAATTAAAACTGGGGTATGTGATTTCTGATTGGTCAAAGTTAATTATAAATGTTTAATACATTTCCTGGGATGTTTGGTTAACTCTGTTGATCCTGGTGTGTGTGTGTGTGTGTGTGTGTGTGTGTGTGTGTGTGTGTGTGTGTGTGTGTGTGTGTGTGTCGGCTCGGTTAGCAAGGGAGCGCACGCCAGGCTATGATTGGTTGGGAGCCGGTGGCGGCGGTTGGTGGCTGTTGCTAGGCGACTGGGACATGTCTCTGCCGATGATTTCATTCACTGAAAAGAGAAAAAGGACAAAAAAAAGTTTGTATTAATATTAGAATTTATTATTTTTTTTATTTTATTTTTTATTTACGTGATGCAGGACAAGACAGGTGAAAGACATAACATTAGGTGAGGGACATGACAATTTAAGTGTTCACATTTAAGACAGAACGGACGAGACAAAAACAAGCAGGAGGTCATTGCATATTTTTACATTGTTGTTGACAGGCTGTTGTTTTTGAATTTATAATTTTCTAATATATAAATATATATGACCAAGCATTAGATTATAATGTAAACAGCTCTGGAAAACATTAAGAGACCACTCCTAATGTTCAGTGTCTCTCGTTTTACTATTTATAGGCATATGTTTGAGTAGAATGAACATTTTGGTTTTATTCTATAAACTACTGACAACATTTCTACCAAATTCACAATAAAAATATTGTCATTTAGAGCATTTCCCATTAAGTAATGTAGAGATGAAGATTTAAGAAAAATCCAGACTGGTCTCTTAATTTTTTCCAGAGCTGTATACTGATTGAGGTAAATCCCATTGAGACCGGAGACTCTTTTTTTAAGGGAGACCTGTTCCCATTTACACACACATTCATACACCGATAGCAGGCTAACAACTAACAACTTCTTCAATATTAAAGACCGCTACCTGTCTATACTGTGTAATAACAAATGTCTCTGTATATGTGATGCATTGTACTGTCATACACCAATGCAAAAATTACATTAAAAAACTTGAATTATTACAAAAAACAAACGGTTGCAGTAACAGAGTTTGTCCATGAGGGGGCAGTGTTGCTCCACTAACATTCTCCACTGAACTGAAATACTGAAAACCTCACACGGTCCCTGTGTTCCAAATCACATACTATTTATTTTTTACTACACTACATACTAAAGTATAGAAGAGTTTTAGTCTTTTTACTACACTACATACTAAAGTACAGAAGAGTTTTAGTCTTTTTACTACACTACATACTAAAGTACAGAAGAGTTTTAGTCTTTTTACTACACTACATACTAAAGTACAGAAGAGTTTTAGTCTTTTTACTACACTACATACTAAAGTACAGAAGAGTTTTAGTCTTTTTCCTACACTACATACTAAAGTACAGAAGAGTTTTAGGGCCACAGACAGGAGAGAGAGAAAAAAATCAGATAAGGAAGATTTATTTTCATTATGTCGAAAATGTCAAGAATAAATACGAATACTCCAAAATGCTATTGGAGTTAGTGGGGGCATTTAGGTATTTTCAGCGTACTACAATCGACGTGCATGTATTGGGTCACATCCTAAATCTTTTTCTGGCATACTAAATAGTATGGAAGTATGGGGATTGGAACGCAGGGACAGTTTGACATGAGAGGCTGGTGACATCATAAAAATGAGACAAACTATTTCATTCACAATTGGGCTGCTGACATTTGGAATATACCAATAACTGTTACTATGCTGCAAAGGGCCGTTCCTTTAGCATAGCTTTATAACAGAGGGTTTTTTATCCAAATCAGTGAATCTCCTTACAACCAGAGACCTCTAGTATTAATACACAGCATAGAAAACTAGTTTGTAAACAAAGGGCCCATCATAGCTATAGCAGCATGCCTGTTTACAGAGCCTAGGCTGTGTATTAAAACTGGATTTTTTTCAGCACACACACAGTACAGACAGGTAGCGGATCATGAGGAGATATTCACTGATTTTGACAAAAAAGTGATTTTGACAACAAGCGTTCTCCAGAATCACTGACTACACCTTTAAAGGCATTAAATAATAAATCAGTGAATAAACACACGCACGCACACGCACACACACACAGACACACACACACACACACACACACCACACACACACACACACACACACACACACACACACACACACACACACACACACAACACACACACACACACACACACACACACACACACACACACACAGCTAGGAGAAACGGCTGTCCTAGTTTCACACGCTCCACAAACAACAACTGTGTAACCTTACTGTAAAATTACACAAATGTTATTTACTGTAACTCTATGTAAGTGTGTGTGTGTGTGTGTGTGTGTGTGTGTGTGTGTGTGTGTGTGTGTGTGTGTGTGTGTGTGTGTGTGTGTGTGTGTGTGTGTGTGACTCAGTGAAAAAGAAACCGTATCTAAATTTGATGACACACACAGGGAAGAAAACGCTGTAAAATAGGGTAAGGGGTTTATCAGTCCATAAGTTGAAGTTTTTGCCTTTTTTATTTATTTTTATTCGACAGTACAGAGTTGAAATGGGGAGACAGAGAGAGAGAGAGAGAGAGAGAGAGAGAGAGAGAGAGAGAGAGAGAGAGAGGGGATGACCTGCAGTAAAGGTCCACGGGTCGGATTTGAACCCGCGACCACTGCAACGAAGGCCGGAGCCAATATGGTACACGCTCTATCCACTACACCACCGGAGCACCCCATGATCTGTTTTTTAATGTTGGATCAAGCCTGACAAGTTCACATAATTAAGAGGCCACCACTCCAAATGTTTAGTGTCTCTTGTTTTACTATTTATAGGCATATGTTTGAGTAGAATGAACATTTTGGTTTTATAATATAAACTACTGACAACATTTCTACCAAATTCACAATACAAATATTAACATTCAGAGCATTTTCATTAAGTAATGTAGAGATAAATTCAATATGTTATTTGTTTATTTTTTGTTTCTTTTTATTTCTTTTGTGAAATCATTTGAACATATTTTTTATTGTATTTTCATGCTTTTCATTTTTCTTTTTTTGATATGTCTGAAATAAATCGAATCAAATCAAATCAAATCAAATAAAGATTCAAGAAAAATCCAGACTGGTCTCTTAATTTTTTTCCGGGGCTGTATGAGTGTGCATCAATCAGCCCCGATACACACGGTTGTATTATTAACTTAGTCATTTGAGAGGTCGCGGTCTTTAAACATGCAGTGTGTAGAATTTTGGGTTTTATTTCCTAGCAGATTTTGTAGAAAGTAATTATAATATCCATAAGTACATTTAATTTAGTGCATAATAGCTGAAAAAAACGTTTTGAATTATTATTTTTTCCCTTAGAAAGAGTCTCATATATGTCCATATTTCTGTATATTTTGGACCAAGGCCTAGTGCCGCCATCTTGAAAGTGTCATAGTTGGAATGTCATCAGGTGCATTGTTTAAAATGTAGAATTGTTCTTGTCCTTGAAGGCCACTGTAGCTTCTGTTATTATTCTAAAGGGGTGGGGTTACCCAGGGAGCGTTGCATTCTAGAACTGTGTAGAACTTTCTGGATGATGTCATATTACACACTGCACCTTTAACTTTCATTTCACATATGGATTTGTGTGAATCAAATTTAAATAAATACACTCATAACTGTTATAGGTGCAGTGTGTAATATGACATCATCAAGAAAGTTCTACAAAGTTCTAGAATGCAACGCTCCCTGGGTAACCCCAACCCTTTCGAATAATAACAGAAGCTACAGTGGCCTTCAAGGACAAGAACAATTCTAAATTTTAAACAATGCACCTGATGACATTCCAACTATGACACTTTCAAGATGGCGGTGACAAGGCGCAAGTCCAAAGTATGGAGAAATATGGACACATATGAGACCCTTTCTAAGGGAAAAAATAATAATTCTAAAAAAAAAGTACAATTTTTCGAGCTTCACCCGTAAACAAAGGGAAATGTTTGCTTTGATAGTCAGAGTGTAGTGTTGTAAGTGGGCGGTGGGCTGTGAGTGTGATTTTGTGTATGTGTGTGTATGTTTTTCTGTGTGTGCTTGTGTACTTGTATGTCTGTGCGTGTGTGAGTATATGTTTTTCTGTGTGTGTGTGTGTGTGTCTGTGCTACGTGTGTGTGTGTGAGTATATGTTTTTCTATGTGTGTGTGTGTGT
>JAOPFK010000012.1:247500-250000 GCA_026122265.1 Ammodytes dubius
ACACACACACACACACACACACACACACACACACACACACACACACACACACACACACACACACACTAAAATAGCCTCACCGGGTTATTTATTAACTAAACTAGGGGCCTGGTTTTAGTTTAGTGCTGGGGTCAACACAGCCATGCAGATAAGGAGAACAACCATGATTTGGAATAGTTTAGACATATATTTTTTAGGTAAAGCTAAAGTGTGTAACCCTTTCAATATAAAAAAAAGAACTCCAGAATCAACCGAGAATCCACAAGTCTAGTCTATTTCTACATGCATCCAGGTCTCTCTCTCTCTCTCTCTCTCTCTCTCTCTCTTCTCTCTCTCTCTCTCTCTCTCTCTTCTTTTTCTCTCTCTCTCTTTCTTTTTTTAAGCTATAGTGCGTAACTTTTTTCATATAAATGAATGTTGGTTACATTCAAGCCATCACCAAACGAGTTGACACAAAGTTGATTAAGCCTATCAGCTCCACAAAACTCTCTCCGTATTTCTCAGTATGGCAGCGTTTACAAACTGGTGTCCCCCCCCCACCTCCCCCCCTGACACTGGTGCAGGAGCTCAGAAAAATCCCAAGAAGAGCCCAAGAAATGTTTCAGTTGTTGATTCTACTGCTAAGAAAAAAAACCTGGACGTTAATGTCACAAATATTGTGTAAATAAAGATTTGTGAATGAGAAAAAAAGCAGCTAGCTGCACATACTTTCTACTATTTAGTATGGTAGAAAAAAGATTTAGGATGTCCCGATTCTTGTGGCCAGATTTAGGATGGTTAGAAGTACCCGGATGTCCTACTTCATGCGGCCAAGATTGTTAGTGTTGAAAAGTGCATCCTATTTGGGCGATTCTGACCCACAATCCAGTGCGCACGTGAAGTGACGTCACATCGACGAAGCCTCCATATGAAAACAAACGGGGATGCGACGGATATAAAAGCAAGAGGCAAGATCAAGGCGCAATGTTATGATGAAATACATAAGTAAAAGTATGTCCCAAGTGTAGCATACTGCATCCTAACTAGATTCTTTTCATGGTCAGATGTAGTATGTAGAATAGAAAAAAGAAAGAGTATGCGATTTCAAACGCATGGCGACTCAGTTGTTAAGTCAACAAGTTCCCCTGGGGATGTTAATGAGGGGCTGGTAAAACACACACACACGCACACACACACACACACACACACACACACACACACACACACACACACACACACACACACACACGCACTCTCACACACACACGCACCCACACACGCATGCACACACACACACACACACACATGCACACACCCGCGCACACAGATACAGACAGACACACACACACACACACACGCACACATGATGCAATGTTTTCATCTCATTAACCTTCACTACACCTGCTGACACAGATACAGTAGCTTAGCGGTTTTAATATGATACTACTGTATAGTTATCAGTCTCTGTGTGTGTGTGTGTGTGTGTGTGTGTGTGTGTGTGTGTGTGTGTGTGTGTGTGTGTGTGTGTGTGTGTGTGTATGTGTGTGTGTGTGTGTGTCTGTCTTTGTCTGTGTGTTTTTCTATGTGGGTGTGTGTGTGTGCGTGAGTGTCTGTGTTTTTGTCTGTGTGTGTTTGTGTGTGTGTGTGTCTGTGTCTTTGTGTGTGTGTGTTCTCTTGTCTGTGTGTGTTTGTGGCTGTGTGTGTGTCTATGTCTGTGTCTGTCTGTGTGTTTCTGTGCGTGTGCGTGTGTCAGTCTGTGTGTTTCTGTGCGTTTGTGTGCGTGTGTGTGTCTTTGTCTGTGTGTGTGTTTTTCTATGTGTGTGTCTGTGTGTCTGTGCCTGTCTCTTTGCCTGTGTGTGTGTGTTTGTGTCTATGTTACCCAATACTCTCAGTATACAACTGTGCTCTCGCCACAATGTTGGTTGTAACACTATCTCCATAATCAGGCATCGATGTCTGATGCTGTATTGTTTTACATCAGATAACAATGGAGTGTTGGGTGTTAGATGTTTCCCAATAGCTTTCCCTTTTGTTTTAGACTGAAAATGAGATTGACCACAGAAGGGGGGGGGGGGGGGGTCTCATCCGAAAAGAGGAAAGAATTTGATAATTGGAGCCAAAGACTGGACTCGTATCAGTGTTGTTGTAATTACTCAGAATTCCTCATGTGGGGCGACAGAAGTTACACACTGTAGCTTTAGATAGAAGATAAATATAAATAAGAATCAGCTCTGTCATATCACCAGTTCTCTTCACACTCTACACCAACAACTGCAGAAGCACAAACCCAAACATTACATACATCAAGTGCCAAAACAAAATAACTGATAATAGACTTCCGTAAGGCCCCCTCCACCTTCCCCACTCTGACTGACTTGAATTTAATCGAAATATAAATCTTACGCACTGTAGCTTTAGATAGAAGATAAATATAAATGAAAGTCTTACCATCGTCTAGTGTGATGTCTTGAAGGCCTATTGAGCGGAAGGTTGGCTCTTTGTCCTCCGGTTCCTCCTTGAT
>JAOPFK010000012.1:255000-260000 GCA_026122265.1 Ammodytes dubius
GGAGAGAGAGAGGAGAGAGAGAGGGGGGAGAGAGAGAGAGGAGAGAGGGGGGAGAGGGAGAGAGAGATGGGGGGGGGTGGGGAGAGAGAGAGGGAGAAGGGGGAGAGAGAGAGAGAGAGAGAGAGAGAGAGGGGGGGAGAGAGAGGGGGAGAGAGAGAGGGAGGAGAGAGAGAGAGAGAGAGAGGGGGGGGAAAGAGAGGGAGATAGAGAGAGAGGGGGGGGAGAGAGGGAGAGAGAGGGGGAGAGAGAGAGAGAGAGAGAGAGAGGGAGGGGGGAGAGAGAGGGGAGAGAGAGGGGAGGAGGGGGGGGGACGGAGAGGAAAAACACATCGTTAGTCGTTGTAGTTTTGATTTTTTTCTTAATTTTTAATTTTTTTCTTCAAAGAACACACACACACACACAAACAACTGAAAAATATTATTATTATTTTTCACAAGTTTTTCTTTTGACTAATAACCCCTCTTGCTTATTGAGATATGGTTGAGTAAAGCCATTTAAAACAATAAATAAGTTTTAAGTTAAACAAGGTCATAACAATCAGAAAGCAGTGAATATCATCTCTGAACTGTTTGGATTGTGAAATGACTTTCCTTCAAGATGACAAACAAACGAGTGACATTTTAAAATCTTTAAATGTTAAATTGGGTCGTTCCCCTTTCGCTGTGTTCATGAGCTGTCCCCAAACACACACACACACACTCACACCACACACACACACACACACACACACACACACACACACACACACACACACACACCACACACACACACACACACACACACACACACACACACACACACGCCTGTCAGTCTATCAGTAACCTATTTCACAATCTGGCGCGTAGTGTGACACGAGCGTTTTATTTTTATCTTGCTCAGAACGGGCGGGTGGGAGAAAGTAGCATATGGTGCCACCATGTTGAAACGCTGTGTGTGTGTGTGTGCGTGTGCGTGTGTGTGCGTGCGTGGGTGTGTGTGTGTGTATGTCTCTCTCTCCGTCTGTGTGTGTGTGTGTGTCTCTCTCTCTCTTCGTGTGTGTGTGTGGTCTCTCTCTCTCTCTCTCCGTCTGTGTGTGTGTGCATGTGCGTGTGTGTGTGTCTCTCTCTCTCTCTCTTCGTCTGTGTGTGTGTGTGTGTGTGTGTGTGTGTGTGTGTCTCTCTCTCTCTCCGTCTGTGTGTGTGTGTGTGTGTGTGTGTGTGTGTGTGTGTGTGTGTGTGTGTGTGTGCGTGTGTGTGTGAGGAGGAATAAGTGAAACACCCCGCGGGCCCAGGCCAGACCTACACAACAGACTAGTGCCCCGTTAATGCCCTAAACTCGCCCCATCTTTGCCTTTGGGACAAGGGGTACAGAAAGGCCAAATAGGGTTCATTCTAGCTAAAAACACAGCCACAGGGGTGCCATTTCTATCCCCATTGCCGATTTTTCAATGTTAGCTGCCGATTTTCCCCCCCATAGAAATATAGGGGAAGGTGGGGTGAATTGTGCATTTTGGAAGTTGCAAAACCCCTTGTTTCTAGAAAACCGTGGAAGAAATTGGAAATGTGACCACATATTTAAGAAGAGCCATCCATTGGACTCATCCTGTAAAGAAGGGAGACACAAGGAATAAGATAAGCACATTTAAGCTCAAAAAACTGTGTTTTGCCTTTCAAAGTAAAATTTCCATGATCAAGGTTTTTTGATTATTGTGTCTGAACAATTATAGACACGTTTGAAAACATTTGACACATGTTTTAGTGCTTTGGTATGCTACACTTTGAGTCTATATAGTTAGCACAATGTCAGCCCTAAATTGCTGCATCATGCCTATTATCCAAAATTCTGGGGATGGGGTGATTTGTGCGCAAGGGCCTGGGTGAGTTATAAGTAAGTAAAATGTATTTAGAAAAGCACATTTATGACAGTTTGCACTGTCCAAAGTGCTGTACATAGTGCATTCAGTAGGTAAACAATGAAGGTACAATAACAATAACCAAAATAAAAGACGTAAAGCCCATACATCCACATAAACACAGATAGTAGTGCAGAGGTAAGATAGTTAATGGGGAGGAAACACCAGGGTGTACATATGGGTTTTGAGCCTTGATTTAAAGGTAGAAATGTAGGGGAATCACATTTGTCAAGTGGCAGTTGGTTCCACAAGCATGGAGCAACTAGTGCAAAGTACATTTCTGAGAGTTGTGCCAGTGGCATGGCTGTATACGCTGGTCACCAAAAGAAAGTGATTGTCTACAGTAGCTCAGAAGAGAGTGACATCTCAATTCCACTTAACGACACCACTGATGAGAGTTCAGATGGCCAGAAAGATGATGATGGTGACTTTGTCATTGTGACACAATGACGCACAAATCACCCCATGTAGTGGGGTGATTTGTGCGTCAAGACAACTTTTTTTCCGAAAGCTATATTTCTTAAACAGTTTATTCCAGATCCAAAGTTTTTATTGCCAGGGATGCACAACATCCTGAAATATATGTACATATTTGAGTTGGAGACATAACTGTCAAGGCCTCACTTTAAAATCACTTTGAGTAAAAAGTTGCACAAATCACCCCACCTTCCCCTATAGTAATTCAGAGCATAAACATTTTTTTTAAACTTTTCTTTCTTTCATTGAATAGTATTTAGATCGCCCGCCTACTACTTCCGCTCAATTTTCATTTCCCTTCAGTAGTCAGTCTGGGTCTGCGGTATATTCTTAGGTTTTCTCCGGACAGATTTCTGCCGGTCCAATCAGCGAACAGAAGGAGTGGCTCAGAAGTCGGCGCATGACATACATCACGACCAAACGTTATGCGATTGGTTGGCAGATCCAGAGTGGCACTGGGCAGATCCAATAGTTTTAAACTTCAACAGACACCCGCCTTCAAGTGAGTGAACGTTTGTCAATTTAGTGATTCCAGACCTTCTGTACAAATGAAATGAAGTACGATGGTCTGGTAGGACTAGGCTAGTCTTTAGTAGTAGTATTTGTCTAATTTTAAGATATATTGCATAACTTTTTCATTGTCGATTTGTTTTTTTTGTGCACCTTAGAACAATAATTTGCAGCAAACAAAAACATTCTTGGATCTTTTATTACTTTCCCTGAACACCAAACTTTTAAACATATAATATAACAAATTAGTATTTAGTAAAAAGTATTTTAATAGGAGTACACCGATTTCGATTTTCGATTTTGCAAAGAATGTTACTTGCCAATGCAGATTTTTTTCCACTTAGAACTACAGTATAATCCGCAGCATACACACATGTTCTTGGCTCTTTTCCTTCTAACTCAAGTTAAGTACAAGTTGCTTTATTTGTCAATTAACAAACATTGAAAATAGTCTTTTTCTCATATCCCCTCGAAATTATGAAACTTTTTTTGTTTTTGAAATTGTTGCCACAATCAAGAGGGCGTTGTCCGTGGTGACATAATGAGTGTGTGTATGTCTGTGTGTCTCTGTGTGTGTGTGTGTGTGTGTGTGTGTGTGTGTGTGTGTGTGTGTGTGTGTCTGTGTGTATGTGTGTGTGTGTGTGTGTGTGTGTGTGCGTGTGTGGCGTGCATGTGTGTGTGTGCGTCTCTCTCAAGAATTTGTCAACGGTGAAAAAACAGGAACCGACTGTATAGAGTGGGCGTGCTTGCAAACTGGGTGGTGGGGCAAGGACGCTTATATGCGCACAGACACACACACACACACACACACACACACACACACACACACACACACACACACACACACACACACACACACACACACACACACACACACAC
Organism: Ammodytes dubius; assembly: GCA_026122265.1. NCBI lineage: Eukaryota > Metazoa > Chordata > Actinopteri > Uranoscopiformes > Ammodytidae > Ammodytes > Ammodytes dubius. The sequence goes on from JAOPFK010000012.1 coordinate 258,758, forward strand.
ACACACACACACAACACACACTGTTGTGGTAAGGCTCAGGGGTTAGATATGTTGCACAAAATGCTCACATGTCAATATATTACGCCTACGGTGTTTCACTCTGACTGTCTTCAAGTCAAAAACTGACAATATAATCAAAACACCCAAGGAAAGAATTTGACTTAAACCTGCAGTGTGTAGAATTTTGGGTTTTATTTCCTAGCAGATTTTGTAGAAAGTAATTATAATATCCATAAGTACATTTAATTTAGTGCATAATAGCTGAAAAAAAAATTTGAATATTTTTTTTTCCCTTAGAAAGGGTCTCATATATGTCCATATTTCTGCATATTTTGGACCAAGGCTTAGTGCCGCCATCTTGAAAGTGTCATAGTTGGAATGTCATCAGGTGCATTGTTTAAAATTTTGAATTGTTCTTGTCCTTGAAGGCCACTGTAGCTTCTGTTATTATTCGAAAGGGTTGGGGTTACCCAGGGAGTGTTGCATTCTAGAACTTTGTAGAACTTTCTAGATGATGTCATATTACACACTGCACCTTTAAAGGTGCTACGAGGAACTTTTTAAATATTTCTGAAACAGTCTCATTTTTTCCTCTGATGATCATAAATTACATGTAACAGCAAACGAGACCATCAGTGCAAAGAGAATGCTATTTTTATATAGTTTTTCTTAATGCCTTTGTCATGGGTATACGCTCACCCAGGAACAACAGCTGGCGTGGTAAAAACACTACCGCTTTTGTCTAAATTGGGTGATATAATCAAGACACACTGAAAAGTTCCTCGGAGCACCTTTTAAAATAAAAAATTACTTTCTAATTTTTAGATCAAAAGAACATCAACACTGAGTTAGTAGTCGGGGGTGTTCCGGTGGTGTAGTGGATAGAGCGCGTACCATATTGGCTCCGGCCTTCGTTGCAGTGGTCGCGGGTTCAAATCCGACCCGTGGACCTTTACTGCAGGTCATCCCCCCCCCCCCCTCTCTCTCTCTCTCTCTCTCTGTCTCCCCATTTCAACTCTGTACTGTCTATAAAGCTTGAAAATGCCCAAAAGAAAAAAATAATATCAAAACTGAGCTTCTTAGATGCTAAAATAGTTATTCTAAACCTCTTTCAAGGTTGTATGTTTAGTAAACGATCCCTAGATAGCATAGCATAACAGATTACCATCATAAGCCCTAATGCAAATACAGAACGTGTGTGTGTGTGTGTGTGTGTGTGTGTGTGTGTGTGTGTGTGTGTGTG
>JAOPFK010000012.1:280000-285000 GCA_026122265.1 Ammodytes dubius
AAGTGACCAGCTGAACGTCCTGACTCTCCGTTGGTGAGAGGACAAACAGAGATAGATCACAGCTTGTTCAAAAATAGCAAACACAGAATCGAAAATAAACAGTATTGTTCCACACTTTAAAAAGTAATACTAAACTAAACATCTGCCCAGGTAATTATTATGCCAAAATCTCACTTGGGGGAAACTCCAGTTTCCAGTAGCTTATGAGGCGGCGATCCAATCCAGGCCCCAGAGCCTGTGGCGAAAGGGGGAGCTGGTCTCTTCGGAATCGCAGGCAAGAGGCAAAAGGGCTCGCTGATTCTATGCGGAGGGTGGCGATCGGGGACAAGATGATCGGCTTATGGTCCGCGGTCCAAGAGGCTGAGTTTCTAGGTAAACTCGCCTGCTTCTCGGTGTAGTGGTTGCGGTCGGGGACAACTCGATCGGCTTACGTCCTCGGTCCAAAGGCAGGTTTCTCGGTAAACCCGCCTGTTTCCTAGTTCTTCTGGTCGTTCCAAAGGAACAGTTTTAACTCACACTGTTGTTTCAGGTATCACCGCGGCCGCAGGAGATAGTCTTCGTAAAACACGTGGTGGTTAGTTGTGGGCTGAAGAGGGCCCTTGTGGGTCTGTACAGACTTGTTGTTTCTATACGGGTCAGCTAACGCCGCCACCAGAAAGGCAGAATGGGCCGCGGGGTCGCTTTTTAAGTCCCCGGGGTCATCCCGGGTGGGGCTTCAGGCTAGCGTTTGGGCACACCCACCTGAAAGGTTAGGGTGTACTGCATTGTTTTGGCCGCACGGTGGCAGCATAGGGTTGTCCATAGGTTTGACCCCCTACATCCCCCCATTTTGGTCTCAATGTGGGTTAGGGGGACCTGCGTTGGGATCAAAACAAAAGGGTTAAACAGTTCATAGTTCCTGATGACAACTCGTCTGTTATAATCCATGGTCCACGATGAAGGCAACTTGGAGTGGTATCCTCCTGTTATTTCCTGAAGGTACTTTCACAGTTCTTAGAGATTTTGGCATAAACCTGGGCAGTTCTAAAGATTTTGGCACATCTGGGCAGATGCTAACTGACTATCAAAACAATTCATAATACCACACAAATAAAAGAAAAAGAAAACAAGAAAAACCAATAACACAACAGTCACATCACAGTTCTTTCCTGGGGTGTTCGCTCCTGAGTAGGGAGAAAAAGGGACAGGAAAAGAAAAGAACTGATAGCTTGGGTAGCTGGAATCAGTATGGTGATGGTGTTTGTGTCTTGCTTAAAAAGTGGTTTGATCTGTGTAATATCGTTCAATGTATTGTGTAGTACCTGTATTGGTTGCATGGAAAATGCAAATAATGTCATGATAATACAATCACTAAAACGTGAACCCGAAGGCTGTCTCAAAACTATCTTGGTACATTGACAGGGACTAATTTAGATTAATTTGTAATAATACTAATTTGGTTCCTTCAGCCAAGGGATTCTGGCAAAGGATGTCATCAATAAGGAGGTTTTAACCTCTTAATGCATCCATCATCTCGATCTTAGAGTCTGTCTGGATTGAGATGGTGGAGGACACTAGGCGTACCGTGGCCCTTTGTGGGACAGCTCAAGAACATAGTTTGATAACTTAGTGATAGTATCATGATGTCATATGAAATCAGTATGGAGAGGTTAGTGTATCTGTAGGCAGGGTTATGGATTCTAACATGGAGACCCTGCTACCTAACCAGTGGTGGACATGCTGAGGTGTGTCCTACCCCCCCTTTAATGAGGGTGGACAGTGGTCGGGCGTCCAACGCCACTTTAAAAGGGTTTTAGTAGATCTACAGTCCTGTGAGTACTTAAAGAAACTACCCGAGACTGCAACACCTGAGACAAAGCGAGGGCACATAAGACCATGTCTGATAGCACTTCCAGTAAAACCTCAACAAACAATTCACCCTGGAGGGTGATAGAGATGGAGCTAAGGCTCATCCTCCCTGTTAGGGGAGGCGGCTCTCCCAAGAGCCATGCGGCTGGCGTGAAAAACAGGGCCGGAGCTGTGGGTTGGCCCACCGAGGGGTCGGCCTGCAGTCCCTGCTGACTTGGCAGTAGTCTGGTTCTGGACCAGCAAGATTGCTGAGCGGTTGCTGAGCTCAACCGGGGGAAAAGAAAAGACTGTCAGGTCTAATCCGACGAAACATGGCAATGGTTGAGACAAAGCCTGTGAGTCAGGTGTTTCCTGGAGAAGAGTCGGGCCTGAAGTAAGAGCGTCTTCCCTCAAGGGAAGTGAGGGGACAAATGCTGGTAGCACGCTTCTGAGGGGCGTGAACCGGTTCTCTCCACTTGGCCAGGGAGGAATGCCCGTTCCGATGGCCTGTAGTGGGCTCTGTGATGATTTCACAGGAAGAAGAGAATAGCCTTTGAGCACAGAGGCTAAAAGCTGTGAGTTCTGGAAACGCTGACTGCAGGGCTGAGCGAGTCCAGACTCATCTGGCCACAGTACCAAGAGAGGAAAGTACTGAAAGAGTGCCCTTTCCTGGACATTGGTTTTCAGTGAAACCTGTTTTGTGGAGGCTGCCTCTGAGTGTGAGTGGCTGACCAGGCTCTTATCACAGCTCACGGCCTGCACTGGTGTCCCAGGGTATGGCACTCCCCGGGCCACCGGCCTGATTACTGAGTCCGACTCCAGTAAACTGTGAACCTGCTTACACCCCCCCTTTAATGGTGAAAAGGGGACCTGTTGGTGTAATCCGACGAAACATGGCAATGGCTGAGACGAAGCCTGTGAGTCAGGTGGGTCTTCCCTCAAGGGAAGTGAGGGGACAAATGCTGGTAGCACGCTTCTGAGGGGCGTGAACCGGTTCTCTCCACTTGGCCAGGGAGGAATGCCCGTTCCGATGGCCTGTAGTGGGCTCTGTGATGATTTCACAGGAATAAGAGAATAGCCTTTGAGCACAGAGGCTAAAAGCTGTGAGTTCTGGAAACGCTGACTGCAGGGCTGAGCGAGTCCAGACTCATCTGGCCACAATACCAAGAGAGGAAAGTACTGAAAGAGTGCCCGTTCCTGGACATTGGTTTTCAGTGAAACCTGTTTTGTGGAGGCTGCCTCTGAGTGTGAGTGGCTGACCAGGCTCTTATCACCGCTCACGGCCTGCACTGGTTTCCCAGGGTATTGCACTCCCCGGGCCACCGGCCTGATTACCGAGTCTGACTCCAGTAAACTGTGAACCTGCTTACACCCCCCCTTTAATGGTAAAAAGGGGACCTGTTGGTCCATCGGTATGTCGGTTGTGACCGACTCGGATGGACTGGGGGCTCGGTTCCCTCCTTCTATGAGGTACACTGTACTGCGGACAACTGGGTGCTGAGCAGAGTCCTGCCCCCTTTCCATGGTTTGAAAGGGGGCAGTCAGATCGCTGAGCCTGTCACTGAGGTTGCTTCTGTCTCTGCCAGCTTGCTTAGCAGCCTCCATTTCAATATGGTGTGCTGATTCGCGCCTCTCCATTTCAAAATGGAGTGCTGATTCGCGCATCTCTGATTTATGCGCTGCCAACAAAAACAACTCTCCGACCAAATCTTGGATGGTGCTTTTCCCTTCTCCTTTATTGATATAGCGTGTCAAGCTCTCAATTTCAGCTTCACACTCTGACGGGCTTAGGCGGTCAATCTGTTCCCTCCGTGCTCCCGGGAACTGGACCAGTCGTGACACTAGGTCAGACATCGTTTCAGGGTCGGAGTTTTCACTCCCCTGCCTGGAAAAGAGAGCCTCAGTCATATCTCTTTGTCAGGACCTACGAGTTTGCAGAAGAGGCAACAATAACCGTCCCCCCAGTTAGGGACTGAAGTCACTTCACAAAGTGTTAGTTTTAACACCCCTTTTTGGAGTTCCAAGACTCCAGTTATTTTCTAAAGAAAATATCCGTATATCAAGACGCACAGAGGAATTATACCATGTGTGACTTACAACCACTTTTCTCAACGGAAAAATGTATATACCAACACGCACAGAGGGACACTCCACTCTGTGACTCACCAACAGTTTTTCAACGAAAAACTGTAACGTATATCAAGACGCACAGAGGAATTATACCATCTGTGACTTACAACCACTTTCCTCAATGGAAAAATGTATATACCAACACGCACAGAGGGACACTCCACTCTGTGACTCACCAACAGTTTTTCAACGAAAAACTGTAACGTATATCAAGACGCACAGAGGAATTATACCATCTGTGACTTACAACCACTTTTCTCAATGGAAAAATGTATATACCAACACGCACAGAGGGACGCTCCACTCTGTGACTCACCAACAGTTTTTCAACGAAAGACTGTAACGTATATCAAGACGCACAGAGGAATTATACCATCTGTGACTTACAACCACTTTTCTCAATGGAAAAATGTATATACCAACACGCACAGAGGGACGCTCCACTCTGTGACTCACCAACAGTTTTTCAACGAAAAACTGTAACGTATATCAAGACGCACAGAGGAATTATACCATCTGTGACTTACAACCACTTTTCTCAACGGAAAAATGTATATACCAACACGCACAGAGGGACACTCCACTCTGTGACTCACCAACAGTTTTTCAACGAAAAACTGTAACGTATATCAAGACGCACAGAGGAATTATACCATCTGTGACTTACAACCACTTTTCTCAACGGAAAAATGTATATACCAACACGCACAGAGGAATTACCACCGCCTGTGACTCACCAACAGCTTTCCAAAGACAAGCTGTAAATATATATCAAAACGCACACGTCTGTGACTTACTACCAATTTCCCAAAGAAAATTGTATATATCCAACGCACAGAGGAATCAAACCAGTCTGTGACTCACCAACAGCTTTTCAAAGAAACACTGTAAACATATATTAAGACGCACAGAGGAATCAACCATCTGTGACTTACAACCAATTTTCTCAATGGAAAATTGTATATATCAAACGCACAGAGGAATTTAACCGCCTGTGACTAACAATCAGCTTGTAGTATTATACTTTTTATTTATTTTGATTC
>JAOPFK010000012.1:302500-305000 GCA_026122265.1 Ammodytes dubius
CAGAATATCAAAAAGAAAATCCAGAAAATCACGCTAAATAAAATATATTAATTTTTTTCCATTTCATTGAGGGAAATAAGTATTTGATCCCCTATCAAAACATTGCTTAGTACTTGGTGGAGAAACCCTTGTTGGCAAGTACAGTGGTCAGACGTTTCCTGTAGTTGATGACCAGGTTTGCACACATCTCAGGAGGAATTTTGGACCACTCCTCTTTGCAGATCCTCTCCAAATCATTGAGGTTTTGAGGCTGTCGCTTGGCAACTCGAAGCTTCAGTTCCCTCCACAGATTTCCGATGGGATTTAGGTCTGGAGAATGGCTAGGCCACTCCATGACCTTAATGTGCTTCTTCTTGAGCCACTTTGTTGCCTTTGCTGTATGTTTTGGGTCATTGTCATGCTGGAAGACCCATCTACGACCCATGTTTAGTGACTGAGGGAAGGAGGTTGTCAGCCAGGATTTCACGGTACATGGCCCCATCCATCTTTCCCTCGATGTGGTGAAGTCGACCTGTCCCCTTAGCAGATGAACACCCCCAAAGCATAATGCTTCAACCTCCATGCTTGACGGTGGGGATGGTGTTCTTGGGGTTATACTCAGCATTCCTCTTCCTCCAAACACAGCGTGTTGAATTAATACCAAATAGCTTAATCTTTGTTTCATCTGACCACATCACCTTCTCCAAATCATTCTCTGAGTCGTTCAGGTGTTCATTGGCAAATTTCAGACGGGCCTGTACATGTCCCTTCTTGAGCAGGGGGACCTTACGGGCGCTGCAGGATCTTAAGCCATTACGGCGCAGTGTGTTACCTATTGTTTTCTTGGTGACTGTGGTCCCAGCTGCCTTGAGATCATTAACAAGCTCCTGCCTTGTAGTTCTGGGCTGATCCCTCAACGTTCTCATGATCATTGATACCCCACGAGGTGAGATCTTGCATGGAGCCCCAGACCGAGGGAGATTGATGGTCATTTTGTGCTTCTTCCATTTTCTAATAATCGCACCAACAGTTGTCTCCTTCTCACCCAGCTTCTCGCCAATGGTCTTGTAGCCCATTCCGGCCTTGTGCAGGTCTACAATCGTGTCCCTGATGTCCTTAGACAGCTCTTTGGTCTTGCCCATGATTGAGAGGTTGTAGTCTGATTTATTCTGTGGACAGGTGTCTTTTATAGAGTTAACGACAGGTGTCTTTTATACAGGTAACGAGTTGAGATCAGGAGAACTTTCTTAAAGTTAAAGGACTGTTCTGTGGGAGCCAGCATCCTTTATTGTTGGTAGGGGATCAAATACTTATTTCCCTCAATGAAATGCAAAATAATTTATATCTTTTTTTTAATGTGATTTTCTGGATTTTCTTTTTTATATTCTGTCTATCACTGTTAAAATAAACCTACCATTAAAGTTATAGAACACTCATTTCCTTGTAAGTGGGCAAACTTACAAAATCAGTGGGGGATCAAATACTTATTTCCTCCACTGTATATCTGACACATATAATCTGAGAACAGGTATGAGGCCATATTTAAATGATAATTTTGAATGTTTTTGTGACTGCTGCAAAGACTAACAGACAATCAGCGCAAGAAGGCGGCAGCCAAAGCAAAAACTGCGGGAGAAACTATGGGTCGGATCCACTTAGAATGGATTGTGTGCACTAATAGCTCCAGGATTTGCTGCGAATAGCGCCAACAATAAGCTCTGTTATAGCACAGTATCCACAAAGGAACTGCCGGCGCCAATCTTAGTAACACTCCACCCTAGTGGTATTCCCACATTTGCATTTCATTAATGAATCACTGGCTCACTTATCTTCATCCGCTTATGCAGGCTCCAGTCGTGGGTGCAACAGATCCCTCATGGACCACAAATTTCCCTTTCCTAGGCACCATTAACCAGCTCTGACTGGGAGATCTCGTGGCGTTCACAGTATAGTACGGATAATATCTCCACTTAGCCTTGGGTCTTGGTAGTGCCTGGAACACCTCCCTAGGAAGGCGCCCAGGAGGCATCCTCACCAGATGCCCGAACCACCTCAACTGGCTCCTTTCTACGCGAGCAGCTCTGCTCCAAGTCTCTCAGGATGACTGATCTAGTTCATTCGGTCATTAGCCAGCCTTCATGACCATAGGTGAGAGTAGGGACACAGATCGACCAGTAGATGGAGAGCTAGGCCTTCCGACTCAGCTCTCTTTAACGGTTCGGTAAAGCAAGTGCAATAAGGCCCTTGCTGATCCGATTCTCTGTCCAATCTCACACTCGCCGACCATGGACCTATTGTAAAATAGTTTCCTTTGATTCCTGGGAAAGCTGGAAGTTGCTGGAATTTGCCCTAGGGGCCCGTGTCCACCTACCGCCTTTTTCCCACCGCAAGCGCCTTTTTTCAATTGATTCCCAATGAGAAGCGGCCGCTCTGAGAAAAGGCGCAGCGCCCAGCGTTTTTTTTCTGAGTTTTTGCCTTTTTGTGCAGCCGCTTCGAGATTTGCAAGTTGAAAAAAGTTCAA
>JAOPFK010000012.1:310000-312500 GCA_026122265.1 Ammodytes dubius
TCTCTCTCTCTCTCTCTCTCTCTCTCTCTCTTTCTGTCTCCCCATTTCAACTCTGTACTGTCTAATAAAGCTTGAAAATGACCCAAAATAATCTTTGAAAAAGAAAACACATTCACTACTGAGGTTTGTTATTTAGCCTTGACCTACTTATTGCATTTATGATTTATAATGAGTTGTGATTGTATTAATAATTCACAAAAACACTGATAAATACGCAGTTATTATGGTGGTAGGATGACCTAGAGGAAAAGGGGCCGACCAGTAACCACAAGGTCTCTGGTTCCTCCCGATTCTTGTGGTCAGATTCAGTATGCTTAAAACTACCCGGATGTCTACTAGATCCGGCCGAGATTTTTCAAAAAAGCATACTATCAATCCAGTGCGCACTTGAAGTGACGTCACATCAACGAAGCCTCCATATGAAAACAAACGGGGATGCGACGGATATAAAAGCAAGAGGCAAGATCAAGGAGCCATGTTATGATGACATAAATAAGTAAAAGTATGTCCCAATAGTATGCCTACTGCATCCTAACTAGATTCTTGTTATGGTCAGATGTAGTATGTAGAATAGAAAAAAGAAAGAGGAGGAGATTTGGAACGCAGGGTGAGTATTTCTCAAATAGCAACAGAGGAAGTCAGAGAGAGAGATAGATAGATAGATAGATAGATAGATAGATAGATAGATAGATAGATAGATAGATAGATAGATAGATAGATAGATAGATAGATAGATAGATAGATAGATAGATAGATAGATAGATAGATAGATAGATAGATAGATAGATAGCTAGATAGCTAGATAGATAGATAGATAGATAGATAGATAGATAGATAGATAGATAGATAGATAGATAGATAGATAGATAGATAGATAGATAGATAGATAGATAGTAGATAGATAGATAGATAGATAGATAGATAGATAGACAGACAGATTCTCAAATAGCAACAGAGGAAGTCGAAGAGAACAGATTGAGCAACAAGATGTTTCAGTCAGTTGTGAAAGTCCTCAGTGACATTTGAAAAGATAAAAACGTTTGTGAATGTTCCAGCCGCTTCCTGAGTGATTCATTTGATTGATGGGACGGAGACGCATTTAGAAAAAGATTATTATGAATGAAATGTTACACTTAAAAGCCCTACTATGTGCTTAAAGACCTACTTCACCGGTGGAAATATGAAGGTGTATTGAACTCTGAGATCCTATGTAGTATAAATGTGCAAAAATCTTAGAAATCGGATCATCCTAGCCTGAGAAAAGGCAGAAAGAGTGTTTTATGGTATCACTGTCTAACCCTATATTTTACTAGTGTGACATCACGCATGGGAAAATGTAGGGTGTGTGCATGCGTGCGCCTGCCTGTCTGTCTGTCTGTGTGTCTATGTGTGCCTGCCTGCCTGCCTGCGTCTGTGTGTGTGTGTGTGTGTGTGTGTGTGTGTGTGTGTGCGCGCCTGCCTGCCTGCCTGTCTGTCTGCGTGTCTGCGTGTGTGTGTGTGTGTGCGTGCCTGCCTGAATATGTGTGTGTGTGTGTGTTACCATATTTACCTGAATATGGGTGTGTGTGTGTCTGTGTGCATGTGTGTGTGTGTGTGTGTGTGTGTGTGTGTGTGTGTGTGTGTGTGTGTGTTGTGTGTGTGTGTGTGTGTGTGTGTGTGTGTGCATGTGTGTGTGTGTGTGTGTGTGTGTGTGTGTGTGTGTGTGCCTGCCTGCCTGCCTGCCTGCCTGCCTGCCTGCCTGCGTGTGTGTGTGTGTGTCACCATATTTACCTGAATATGGGCGTGTGTCCCGGCTTGGGTTTATTCCAGGAGAAGTGAGAGGGCACGGATAGGAACTGCTCTCCGGCTGCGTCCTTCTTCAAACCGTGGATCACTTCATCGGACGGGGAGTCCAGATTAGGAGAAATATTATTCCCTTCATCTAGGCCCATTAAACCCTCTTTCTGCCCGGTCCTATCCTGCGACGTTTTCCTTGTCTTCGATGGGATATTATCGGCTTCGGAAGGACAGCATTGAAACGGCGACATCATATTTAGGGAAGGACTTAGACCACCACCTCCGCAAGCACCACCACCACCAGAACCAGCCCACGTTTCCTCCGTCACGCTTCCCCGAGGAGAAGGGCCCGGGGTGGGGGAAGGAGAGTGGTGCGGGGACATGGATGATCCAGCAGCAGCTTGGAAACAAATGTCCGCGCTCGAATGTCGTCTCTTGCCGCACGGGGAGGTGGGTCGCGAAGACGGTCGTGAGGGGGGTCGCGGGCTTAACCAATTTTCGTCCGTGACACTCGTGCGGGGAGAATGGCAGGGAGACTGTCGCGGCGAGAGGGTTATGGAGGAGTGAGAGTGGTGCACGAATGCCGGGTGTTGATGCTGCCAATGTTGTTGTTGTTGTTGTGGGGGTTGGTTGCTATTATCCAAATTATCTAAAAGCCCGCAATTTCCACCACTGCCTGCTACCGGAGAGCCTAACGTGAATCTCGCGGCCGCTTCATTCAGCT
>JAOPFK010000012.1:337500-342500 GCA_026122265.1 Ammodytes dubius
TCCAGTGGTCAAAATTATGTTCAACCACAGTTCCTACTCATGTTGTGACTTGGCTGGACTGCCAGGCTACCATTCTCCAGTGCAATTAACAGCTGGCCCAAACCACGCCCCCTGCCATCTAATAATTAATTTACCCCAAATAAACAGTCAACAATTACTACACTAATTTAACTTAAGAATGGCTGTAACAGTGGGTTGATTTTTTCCGTGTATTTTGAGCCTTAAAACCATTGGAATCTTTGTGTGCCCTTTTTCTAGGAACTCTGGCAAAGGAATGTCCTCCGTGAAGGTTTTGGCGTGTGCATTTTACTTAATCAATTTTTCCTTTTCCATAGAAGAAAATAAGAAGTTGCATTTGGAGATGGTACGTGGGGAAAATAGGCGAATATAGGCACCACTGTGTGTGTATGTGTGTGTGAGTGAGTGAGTGAGTGAGTGTGTGTGTGTGTGTGTGTGTGTGTGTGTGTGTGTGTGTGTGTGTGTGAGAATCTAGTCAGGAGTGTGTATGACTTGGCCCCGAAAAGAGAGGGAACCAACCTTTCCAAATTAATAAGTGGAGGAGTGTAATACAGGGTCACACACACACACACACACGCACACACGCACACACACACACGCACACACGCACACACACACACACACACAGTAAACACACACACACACACAGTAACACACACACACACACACACTTGGAGTTCCTTCCCTGAAGGTGTAAGGCATCAAGTCATGGCTTGTTTTCTTGTAGCAACCTGGAGAATGTCTAGTGTGAATTTCTGACAGCTTTTCACTTGACTGAGCCTACTATTGTTGCTCTTACACACACACACACACACACACACACACACACACACACACACACACACACACACACACACACACACACACACACACACACACACACACACACACACACACACACACACACACACACACACACACACACACACACACACACACACACACACACACACAACACACACACGTTGCTTCAACTTGACTGGGGGTTTGTTTTTTCATTGCAAAAATCTCCTCAGCCACATTTTCACACTTTTAATTCAAGAAGTGTTTTGAAAAGGAAAAAGTAGCCGCGTCTTACAAAATACAAGTGAATCGTGTGAATGTCCATAGTTAGCTGTTGCTGCTATCGGTGTATGAATGTGTGTGTGAATGGTAACGTGGGAAAGGAAAACAGGTCTCCCTTGAAAAAAGAGTCTCCGGTCTCAATGGGATTTACCTGTAGAAATAAAGGTTACATTTTTTATTTATTTTTTAAAATCAAGAGTGCTATATTTTTCAACACGTCATATTAATGCATTCAACTCTTTGAAAAGTTGCCGTTGTGTCTGTCTGTCTGTCTGTCTGTCTGTCTGTCTGTCTCTCTATCTCTCTCTTTCTGTCTCTCCCTCTCTGTCTCTCTCCCTCTCCCTCTCCCTCCCTCTCTCTCTCTCTCTCCCTCTCTCTTTCTCTCTCCCCTCTCTCTCTCTCTCTGTATCTCTCCCTCTCTCTCTTCCCCTCTCTCTCTCTCTTCCCCTCCCTTCCTCTCTCTCTCTCTCTCTCTCTCTCTCTCTCTCTCTCTCTCTCTCTCTCTTTCCCTCTCTTTCTGAGTGTTTGCTAGTTGCTCAGGGAAACAGTCACTCACTCTCTTTCTTTGAGCTAAAATATTCCACTCTTCTATTCAGAGGCATTTGGGGCCATGCAGCCTTACTGTACTACGCGGGTTTTCCCTAATTATGTACAAGTGCCAGCTCAATAGACCCTCTGTGGAAGGGATTTTTGATCTTACAAAATTCACTGGATTATATTTGGGGCGACTGTGTCTCAGTTGGCAGAGCGGGTCGGCCGATGATCAAAGGGTTGGAGGTTCGATCCCCGCCCTGCCACCTGTGTCATGGTTGTTGTGTCCTTGGGCAAGACACTTCACCCACCTCTCCTCGTGTGAATGTCGATAGTTAGCCTGCTATCGGTGTGTGAATGGTAACGTGTAAATGGGAACAGGTCTCCCTTGCAAAAGAGTCTCGGACTCAATGGGATTTACCTGTATAAATAACGGTAAAAATATATATATATATATAATAAGCAAGGGACAAAGTGAAGGACGCATTTCAAATCAAAGAAAATTATTTTTTTCTCTCACAGTAAAAGGGAAATCACCTAATGGGTAATTCTTTAAAGGTGCTCCGAGGAACTTTCAGTGTGTGTTAATTCTAGCGCCCCCTTTGGACAAAGGCGGTAGTGTTTTTACTACGCAAGCTGTTGTTCCTGGGTGAGCGTATATACCCATGACAAAAGGCATTAAGAAAAACTATATAAAAATAGCATTCTCTTTGCACTGATGGTCTCGTTTGCTTGTTACATGTAATTTATGATCATCAGAGGAAAAATGAAACTGTTTCAGAAATATTTAAAAGTTCCTCGTGGCACCTATTTAAACATACCATTTAAAGGTGCAGTGTGTAATATGACATCATCAAGAAGGTTCTACAAAGTTCTAGAATGCAACGCTCCCTGGGTAACCCCACCCCTTTAGAATAATAACAGAAGCTACAGTGGCCTTCAAGGACAAGAACAATTCTACATTTTAAACAATGCACCTGATGACATTCCAACTATGACACTTTCAAGATGGCGGCACAAGGCCTTGGTCCAAAATATGCAGAAATATGGACATATATGAGACCCTTTCTAAGGGAAAAAAAAATAATAAAAAAAAGAAAATTCAGCTATTATGCACTAAATTAAATGTACTTATGGATATTATAATTACTTTCTACAAAATCTGCTAGGAGATAAAACCCAAGATTCTACATACTGCAGGTTTAAGACATAGAAAAAACAAAGAAAATACATCAAGATTGGACATTAGACATTAAACATTAGTGGGTCTGCCGTAGAGTGACCTAGTCTTGGAAAACCTTGTGTTTCGAGGCGTGGCGTTTCTGTTTTGAGTAACTTTCTGCATAACGGATAATTTCACTTTGTAGCTCACGACGGCTAACTGTCATTGTGAAACTAACGGCTCTGAAATCGGCTGCGTCAGATGCTCTGTGTGTGTGTGTGTGTGTGTGTGTGTGTGTGTGTGTGTGTGTGTGTGTGTGTGTGTGTGTGTGTGTGTGATGGTTTTATGCTACATGCAGCGGTGTCAAACTAGCCAAACTAGAAAAAATGAAGAGACCAGTCTGGATTTTTCTTAAATCTTCATCTCTACATTACTTATTGAAAATGCTCGTCATGACAATAAATTTATTGGAATTTGGTAGAAATGGTGTCAGTTGGGGGCGCCCTTAGCTCAGTTGGTAGGGCGTCCCCCCCCCCCCATGGGCCTCGGCCAGCAGCGGACCCGGGTTCGATTCCAGCCCGCGGTCGTTCTCTGCATGTCACTCCCCTCTCTGCCCCATTTCAACTCTGTCTCTACACTATCAATAAAACATAAAAATGCCAAAAAAAAAAAAAAAATTAAAATTAAAAAGTAGATAAGTTAAATTTAAATGTGCAATGTGATGAAACAAAATATATATTAAGTCAGTTTACTACTCAGAGTAAACTTTAAAATATTAACCAACAGCGACTCTGTGCTCGTGGTGAAATCGCACAGCTGGCATTGACATTACTGCCTCTGTCCTACTTTACAGCTATTTTTAGAACAGAAAAATGAAGAAAAAAGTTTTTGACAACATAAGCTTATAGGCTACATGTGCTTTTGAAGCCACAGTTCGGTTCTCATTTAAAGCTGGGGTGGAGGATTTGGGGAGAAAATGGCAGTTGGGATAGAGATTCGAATCCAAATACCTCAACCGCTCCACTTGTTCTCTTTGGTCCCTGGAGAGAGAGAGAGAGAGAGAGAGAGGGGGGATGACCTGCAGTAAAGGTCCACAGGTCGGATTTGAACCTGCGACCACTGCAACGAAGGCCGGAGCCAATATGGTACACGCTCTATCCACTACACCACCGGAGAACCCCATTTACCTATAGTTTTAATGTCCCTGTGTCAACTGGTAGCACCGCCAAAGTAAAACTGCGTTCAAACACAAACAGTGGACAAGCCATCAGTGGCAACAAGAAAATAAATGTAGGAGGCGTTTTATATTTTATAGTAACCTTTTCAGGCATAGTGGTCAGTACAAGGCAAGACAAGGCAAGTTCTATAGCACAATTCAGACACAAGGCCATTCAAAGTGCTTTGCAGGGGCATGAAATACAGTAAGTAATTTTTGCTAGTGCATATAGGGACTCAAATGTCCTCCTGAGCTTGTTATAATTATTTTGTCATTGTAACAGGGACACCGAAATTAAGAGCAGCACTTGTTCAGTGCAAAAACATCATTGAGGCAGTAGCCTACGTATTTATGATTTTTTTTTTTTTTTTTTAAATTAAACTTTAGAAATAGTACTACTAGGCTATAGGCATTAAAAAGCGCATACGACACACACACACACACACACACACACACACACACACACACACACACACACACACACACACACACACACACAGAGAAACACACACACATCCACATTCATAAAAGTAAAAGTGGTAACAACTTGTAGCACCATTTAGAGCGGTTATGACTGCTGCGTAAAAACTGTGTTGTAGTCCGTAACAGTAGCTAATAGAAGTAGCAGCTAATGACAGCTGGCGTTGTAATGTGGCGGTAGAAAAACACACACACACTACGCACACCACACACACACACACACACACACACACACACACACACACACACACACACACACACACACACACACACACACACACACACACACACACACACACACACACACAACACACACACACACACACACACACACACACACACACAATACAAATACATAAAAAGCTCAAATTATTTGTATGGGGTCGGTTCCTCCTTTACAAAGCGCATACACACTGAAGACATTACAGTAGGTTAAGTAGAAGCCAACAGTAGCTACTAGTGTCAAAGGCAAGCTGCATATATTGTGCAATTTCAAGTTTAGCACCACACACACACACACACACACAC
>JAOPFK010000012.1:357500-362500 GCA_026122265.1 Ammodytes dubius
ATCCCACCACCGTCCAGCTGCAGACCATCCCCAAAGTCATGAAGGGTATGGAGCCCTGTGTGTGTGTGGGGGGGGGGGGGGGGGGGGGGGTGTGTGTGTGTGTGTGTGTGTGTGTCTGTGTGTGTGTGTGGGGTATAGTATGTGTGTGTGTGTGTGTGTGTGTGTGTGTGTGTGGTGTGTGTGTGTGGATATATAAATGAATGAATGAATATTTATTTCTAAAGCCCTTTACAACAACCCACGGGTTTCCAAAGTGCTTAAAAGCCTTTCTAAATACCGTAATTTTCGGACTATAAGCCGCGCCTTTTTCCCCATTTTTCGACCCTGCGGCTTATACAACGGTGCGGCTAATAATATAATAATTACACAGCACAGTATATGTTCTCTAGCTAGTCTACTATTGCACTAAATGGTAACACTTGAATACATTATTCAAATATGCAACTTGTTTGTTGAAATGTTAATAAATGGGAGCTTCCTCAAGCAGCCATCTCTTTCCCGACAATCCCCTCTGTGCACGAACTCTTACATGTGGTAAATAAACATTATAACACCTGCGGCTTATAGTCCAGTGCGGCTTATAGTGCGGAAAATACGGTATTTACCTCTGGTAGAGATGTACCATATTGGCTCCGGCCTTCGTTGCAGTGGTCGCGGGTTCAAATCCGATCCGTGGACCTTTAATGCAGGTCATCCCCCCCCCCCCCCCTCTCTCTCTCTCTCTCTCTCTCTGTCTACCCATTTAAATCTGTACTCTCTTCATATTATCAAATAAAGCTTGATAATGCCCCCCCCCAAAAAAAACATAGAATTTAGAATATCATGTCAAATAATCTATATTGTAGATTAATTTGAATAATTTGAAAACTGAATTTGTTTTTGTTTTTTCTTAATTTTTTTACTTGTTTACAATAAATAAACATGTCCGTTTCTAACCCCCTCCAGGTCAGAATATCCTGTGTGCGGCGGAGACAGGCAGTGGTAAGACGCTAAGCTACATGCTACCGATCATCCAGAGACTGCAGGCCGAGAGAGAGGCCGAGAGAGAGGCTTCGTTTGGGGGAGACGATCACAAGGTCAGGGCTCTGGTGCTGGTGCCCTCCAGAGAGCTAGCGGAACAGGTGGGTTTATACAGACAGACACACAGACAGACAGACGCACACACACACGCACACAGACAGACAGACAGACAGACAGAGACATACACACACACACACACACACCAGACACACACACCAGACGCACGCACACACAGACACACACACCAGACGCACGCACACACAGACACAGACAGAAAAACAGTCAGGCAGACAGACACACACACACACACACACACACTCTCTCACTCACTCACTCACTCACTCACTCACTCTCTCACTCTCACACACACACACACACTCACTCACTCACTCACTCACACACACACACACACACACACACACACACACACATATATATATAAACCTGATTCTGATGTGATGTGGTTCAGGTGGCTGCCGTGTCCCGCTCTCTCTGCGCTCCATTCGGCCTCTTGACCAAGACTGTAGGAGGAGGAAGAGGCCTGGGGCACATCAAGGTTAGTGGTGTGATTGTTGATGTTTTCCTTAAAGATCTCCTATTATACTACTTTTCTGGTCTTAATTTCTTGTTAAAAACTGCTATAGAGCAACCTGACACGAATCACATCACAAAAAACTATGTAGATTTTCAGGAAACTCTTCCTCTTACCCTAGCAAGCACAGCAGTCTCTCTCTACACACTGCTTTGAGCTTCTCCGCCCTCCCCCCCCCTGCTGCAAACCCCACTCCGTTGTGATTGGTTACCTTCCTTCCAGTGGCGGGAAATTTTCCAGGAAGCTGGGGGCATGCAGCCGGAGCTTGCCTGAGCGGCAGCATTACCATACATGGAAACATGACAGAAACGACCCGAGCGTGACAGAAACAATCCGGAAATTTGAAGGAGTTCGGCTCGACCGGCTGCCATAGTGTTTAGTGCTCTGCATAGCCACCCCAGACGGTCAGCAGGGAATACGTCTAAATGCATGTACGTAATTATTTGATACTCTAGTATGGTTAAACATGACTATACATCATTATAACAACGTTTATAGGTCATAAAAGTCGAAAAGTATCATAGGTCCTCTGTAGTTTAAAATTTTCAATTTAAACGTTATTGACGAAAGCGTTATCAAGTATCACTGACTCCACCTTTTTTAAGACATTCTTGCGTTCCGAATCTCATACTTTCTACTATATAGTATGGTAGAAAAAAGATTTAGGATGTCCCGATTCTTGTGGCCAGATTTAGGATGGTTAGAAGTACCCGGATGTCCTACTTCATCCGGCCAAGATTGTTAGAGTTGAAAACTGCATCCTATTTGGGCGATTCTGAAGTTTAGAGTAAAAGTATGTCCCAATAGTATGCCTACTGCATCCTAACTAGATTCTTTTTATCGTCAGATGTAGTATGTAGAATAGAAAAAAGAAAGAGTATGCGATTCGTAACGCAACCATAGTATTTCTACCATAATCTCTTCTTCTCTCTGTGTATTAAAGGAGGTGTTTAAGAAGGACCAGCCTGACATCCTGGTAGCGACCCCGGTGCCCTGGTGAAGGCACTGCGTCGGCGCTGTCTGGACCTGGGTGAGCTGAGCTACTGTGTGGTGGACGAGGCAGACACAATGTTCGACCCCAGCTTCAGTGAAATGCTGGCGGACATTTTGTCTCATACTCAAATCGCCAGTGTCCCCGCGGAGACAAGGGGTCCGGGACACAAGGCACAGCTGGTAGTGGTGGGGGCCACTTTCCCAGGGGGGGTCGGAGAAGTGCTAAGCAAGGTGGGTGTATTTTGAATTAATTTTTAAAAAATTTTAGATAATTTTTAGGGCATTTTCAAGCTTTATTAGACAGTACAGAGTTGAAATGGGGAGACAGAGACAGAGAGAGAGAGAGAGGGGGATGACCTGCAGTAAAGGTCCACGGGTCAGATTTGAACCCACGACCACTGCAACGAAGGCCGGAGCCAATATGGTACACGCTCTATCCACTACACCACCGGAGCAGACATTGTAGCACAATGAGTACACATTTTTTCCCCTTTTTTCCTGAACATACCCCACCCACATCCCACCCTCAAACCCAACAACACGAAATATACCATACAAGAAACAAAAATAAACAATCAATACGAAAAAAAAAAAAAAAAAAACACATAAAGAAATAAAATTAAATCAAATAGAGGAAGCTACTCTTCTATAGTTATTGTTGGTGAATAATATTTTTAAAATAATTTTTTTTTTGTCATAATAATCAATTGTAATCTATCCCCCCCCCCCCCCTCTCTCCAGGTGACAGACCTGGGCAGCATGGTCGTGATCAAATCCAAGAACCTTCACTGCCTCATGCCTCACGTCAAGCAGACCTTCCTCAAGATCAAAGGCACCGACAAGATCCTCGAACTGCACCAAGCCTTGACCCTCCTCCAACAGCAGCAGAAACAGAAACAAAATGGCTGTTCTCCTTCTTCTCCTTCTTCTCCTCCTTCTTCTTCTTCTTCTTCTCCTTCTTCTTCTTCTTCTTCTTCTGCTGTGGTCTTCTGCAACAAATCCTCCACCGTAAACTGGCTCGGCTATTCTCTTGACGAACTTGGGGTCCCCCACGCGCGTTTGCAAGGGGAGATGCCGGCTAACGTTCGCTCGGGAATTTTTCGGACGTTCCAGAAGGGAAGCGTGGACATTCTAGTGTGTACTGATATTGCCTCGCGCGGTTTAGACACTTCTAAAGTCAAGCTGGTGGTGAATTATGATTTCCCGGAGAGTGAAACGGATTATTTGCACCGTGTAGGGAGGGTGGGGCGGGCAGGGGGCGTGGAGGGGGGGGAGGTGATCAGTTTTGTGAGTCATCCGTGGGACGTGGAGTTGGTGCAGAAGATTGAGACAGCAGCCCGAAGGAGGACGAGTCTACCGGGGATGGAGACAGAGATACATGAGCCCAAAGCTAAAGTAGTGGAGGAGGGAGAGTAGAGGGGAGGGGGGGTCTGTCTGTCTGTCTGTCTGTGTCTGTGTGTCTGTCTGTCTGTGTCTGTGTGCGTCTGTCTGTCTGTCTGTCTGTCTGTCTGTCTGTCTGTCTGTGTGCGTATGTCTTTCTATATGTCTGTCTGTCTGTCTGTCTGTGATACATAAGCCTAAAGCTAAAGCAGTGGAGGAGGGAGAGTAAAGGGTGTGTGTTGTGTGTGCGCGCAGAAGAAACGATAAGCAAGAATTGTTTGAAACATGATTATATATATACTTTTTTTGTTAAGGCCATAAAGAAATAAATGAGGACTACTTGTTTTGGGGTATTATGTAATGTGTGTGTATAGCCACTAGGTGGCAGCAGTTGTCTATTTTCAGCTCATTAACGTTACCAGCACATAAGAACTCTTGTTTATCCGGGTTTAAAATCCATTATCTCATAGTTCTTAGTCCTATATATTCACAAAGCACCTACATAAAGGCGTTTTACATCAATTCAAATATGGAGAAGCCTAGTTTGTTTTGTTCTGTATGTTTTATATATATGTAATTATACCTTTGTTTAAAAATAAATAAATTTACTTACTGTCAATAATGTTTGTAAAATAAATCTGCTACAATGACTCTATTAGACTTTTT
This sequence comes from Ammodytes dubius, assembly GCA_026122265.1. Classification (NCBI taxonomy): domain Eukaryota; kingdom Metazoa; phylum Chordata; class Actinopteri; order Uranoscopiformes; family Ammodytidae; genus Ammodytes; species Ammodytes dubius. The sequence goes on from JAOPFK010000012.1 coordinate 362,152, forward strand.
TCTTTTTTTTTAACCTTTATTTATAACAGGTAACTCCCATTGAGATTGATTTATTTGTTATATTATATCTCAATGTCTATGGTCTATGGATAGTAGGCCTATACTATCAATGATTGAGACCAGATACTCTTTCTTTTTCAATGGAGACCTGTTCCCATTAGCACACACACACACACACACACCACTGCTCTCTCACACACACACACACACAGAGCTTACAATATCATAAATAAAGATTTTGATTTTTTACTGTGTACTGTAGTTTCGAATTTCACACACACACATCCACGCACGCACACACACACACACACGCATACACACACACACACACCCACTCAAACACACACAG
>JAOPFK010000012.1:372500-377500 GCA_026122265.1 Ammodytes dubius
TTACAGTAGCTGGTTTTTCATTACAGAGTTCCAAACTTAAACAGGTAGTCGTCACCTTGTCTCACCACAGACATAATATCTTTAACTGGGTGTGTGTGTGTGTGTGTGTGTGTGTGTGTGTGTGTGTCTGTCTACAGTGCGTAACTTCTGTCGCCCCCCATGAGGAATTCTGAGTAATTACAACAACACTGTCAGTGCATCGCCATCTACATGAGGTAAAGCCTTCAGTGATGGCACATGGATTTTTATACCTTCTGCTGTACGTCCAGGTTTTTTTTCTTAGCAGTAGAATCAACAACTGAAACATTTCTTGGGCTCTTCTTAGGGATTTTTCTGAGCTCCTGAACCAGTGTGTGTGTGTGTTTCAGGGGAAGGGTGGGGGCAGTTTGTAAACGCTGCCATACTGAGAAATACAGAGAGAGTTTTGTGGAGCTGATAATAGGCTTAATCAACTTTGTGTCAACTTGTTTTGGCGATGTCTTGAATGTAACAGACATTTATTTATATGAAAAAAGTTACGCACTGTTGCTTTAAAATGAACAAGTCTGTTCAAAAAGCCAATTTAGAATGTTCATGCCCTGTCTCTATGACAACAACACCAGACGTTTAGGTGTGACCAAAATATGATATTTTTAAACCAAACTGACGATCACAATGACGTACATCACATCTGAGACACACACTGCATATCTCCTGGAATATGGTCACAGACAGACAGACAGACAGACAGACAGACAGACAGACAGACAGACAGACAGACAGACAGACAGACAGACAGACAGAGAGAGAGAGACACAGACAGGCAGGCGGGCAGATAGAAAGAGAGGCAGGCAGACAGACAGTCAGGCAGAGAGATAGACAGACAGGCAGGAAGAGAGACAGACAGGCAGGGAGAGAGAGGCAGACAAGCAGATGGATAGATGGACAGACAGACAGAAAGACAGGCAGATAGAAAGACAAACAGACGTGCAGATAGACAGACACAGACAGACAGACACACACAAACAGAGAGACAGAAAGAGACAGACAGGCAGAGAGACATGCAGAGAGAGACAGACACACACACAAACACGGAGACAGACAGACACACACACACACACACACATACACACACACACACACACACACACACACACACACACACACACACACACACACACACACACACACACACACACAGACACACACAGACACAGACAGCGTTTCCCATCATTGAGTCATGCACAGCATCCAAAACGATCGATGAGCAAAAGTCTCTGTGTGCACTACTGCTTCACTGGCTACTGGCTACTACAGCAGTTTGTACTGAGTGGGAGGCAGAGTGGTCGTGTGCGTGTGCGTGTGTGTGTGTGTGTGTGTGTGTGCGTGTGTGTGTGTGCGTGTGCGTGTGTGTGTAGCTTAGGGGGCGGTGTGCAAAACAACAGAAAAAGTGCTGAAATATCACTGTAGCCATTCAACAATGAGAAGCATTCAGAGCTCACACATCACAACATTACAAAACTCGCATACTTTTCCTACATTAGTTTCCTTAATTAATTGACCTTTTACAAAAATAATGTCTGGCACAGTTTTGACATATTTTGTGGGCCATCTGTTGCTAAATATAACTTGTCTTTCTGATATGAGACAAAGCAGCAAGGGAAGGGCTGTTTGTCTGGTACATATAAAGCTATAGTGCGTAACTTCTGTCACCCCCATGAGGAACTCTGTGGAGTTGAATTCTGTGTCAACTCCTTTGGCAAATGGCTTGAATGAAACCGACATTCATTTTCATATGGAGGCTTCGTCGATGTGACGTCACTTCACGTGCGCACTGGATTGTGGGTCAGAATCGCCCAAATAGGATGCAGTTTCCAACTCGAACAATCTTGGCCGGATGAAGTAGGACATCCGGGTACTTCTAACCATCCTAAATCTGGCCACAAGAATCGGGACATCCTATCCTAATTTTAACCACTACACCACTAGCGACCCCCAGTAACCAGGATATTTAGTCATTTTGTCTGTGGAGTGACTCCCACCAAACATTCACAGCACAAGAATTCCTGCTCATGAGAAACCCCCAGAATAGCTTCAGAGGGGGGGGGCTAACATTTCAGACCTTCCCCCCTGTGTGTGTGTGTGTGTGTGTGTGTGTGTGTGTGTGTGTGTGTGTGTGTGTGTGTGTGTGTGTGTGTGTGTGTGTGTGTGTGTGTGTGTGTCTGTGTGTGTGTGTGTGTCAACGTTCACAAGCTGTGGACAGTTCCGGGGGGAATTCCAACACGGATTATATTCACACACACACACACACACACAGAGCGACATCACACACACACACACACACACACACACACAGACACAGACACACACACACAGAGCGACATCAAACACACACACACACACACACACACACACACACACACACAGAGCGACATCACACACACACACACACACACACACACACACACACACACACACACTCACACACACACACACACACTCACACACACACACACACACTCACACACACACACACACACACACACAGCGACATCACACAGACAGAAATAATATAATGACTGGTATGAATGCTGGAAATTTATCAACAAAGGACAAATGTGTGGAGTAATGAGACCGCCATTTGTTCAATTCTTTGGGGAATAGGTCTGTGTCTGTGTCTGTGTCTGTGTCTGTGTGTGTGTGTGTGTGTGTGTGTGTGTGTGTGTGTGTGTGTGTGTGTGTGTGATGTGTGTGTGTGTGTGTGTGTGTTGTGTGTGTGTGTCTTCACTGCTTTGGGGAATAGATAAAGTTACACCTAACTGCTGACTGATAGGCACACTTTATAAGATGATGCTGTTTCTAATTTTTTTTTTTTTTAAGATATTTTTTGGCATTTTTTTTTAATGCTTTATTTGATAGTGTAGAGACAGAGTTGAAATGGGGCAGAGAGGGGAGTGACATGCAGAGAACGACCGCGGGCTGGAATCGAACCCGGGTCCGCTGCTGGCCGAGGCCCATGGGGGGGACGTCCTACCAACAGTTTCTAATCTTTAAACCCGTAAGGCAAACTGTTGCAACTGAGGCAACAAACCAATATCTGTTTTTGTGGGGGAAAGGTTAATTTGTGTATTTATTGATATGTTATCAGGGGCCCATAAGATTTAAAAAAATGGAGTGAAAGATTTTATTCCTCAAAAAATAAAAAAGTCGTGCCATAGAGGGTTAGAATACAAAGATTGGGCTTAAAGCTGGAGTATGTGATTTCTGATTGGTCAAAGTGTACCGCTCATGTTAATTTTGACCAATCAGAGCGAGGCTCCGATTCTTAAAAAAAAAAAAAATACGATTCTCTGTTCTTATTGGCTGTTGGGACTGTCCATTCACTTTGGCACCGATGTTGTTGGTGTAGAGCGTGTCAGGGAGGGACCAAAGAGAACAAGTGGAGCGGTTGAGGTATTTGTATTCGAATCTCTATCCCAACTGCCATTTTCTCCCCAAATCCTCCACCCCAGCTTCAAGTTGTCACTGGAAGGACTATCAAAACTTAAATCTGATTGCAGAAGAATGTTTAAGGCTAGAAACTGCAGATGAATAGGGTAAACCATACTAATGAGATAATGTCCGTTAAAGATGGTTGTATAGGAGAAATATACAGACGCAAACAGACAAGGTTTAGTCAAATGAACACCTGAATGTACATGTTGGACCTTTTGATTTATACTAGTATGAAAGAAGACATGTTATGGAAGAGACATAGACAATCTCCTAGGAGTAAAAAAGAATTCCACTAAATAGACAGACAGTTATTGAGACAGTAGTCGCTGATACAAATGAATTTTTTTAATAAACTATTTGGATTTATTGTCACAAACACCTCGTCAATAACCCTAACATCTTTAACTGAGTGTAACAGTGAGCAAAAACTCACTGACACCCCTATTAGAAAATATGTAGTAATTCTCTGTGAATGAATTTGTTCGACAGTCCATTGTTTCACCTGATAGAATGAAAAAGAAAAAAATCTTCAACAATACGATTATAATTGTCTGTCTGTCCGTCTGTCCGTCTGTCTGTCTGTCTGTCTGTCTGTCTGTCTGTCTGTCCGTCCGTCCGTCCACAACCCACCTGACACTGCACAATTCTGGCACCCGAAATAGCCTTTTAAGTGGCTCCATGTATGACTGTTACACACCCCACACACACACACACACACACACACACACACACACACACAGACACACACACACACACACACACTTCCCCGCAAGCTTGTAGAGCTTGAATAGAGCTATATAAGGGAAAGCGTTCTTTGTTTATTAGTTGTATGGTGGAGTGCTGCCAGTATGGGGACAGACTGAAAGAAAGACAGTGAACACACACACACACACACACACACACACACACACTCTGAAAGACACACACGCACACACACACACACACACACACTGACTGATAGACACAGACACACAGAAAGACGTGCACACACACACACTCACACTGGAAGAAACACACACACACACTAACACACACACACTGAAAGACACACACACACACACACACACACACACACACACACACACACACATACACTGAAATACATGTACACACGCACACACACACACACACACACACACACACACACTGAAAGATGTGCACACACACACACACACACACACACACACACACACACACACACACACACACACACACACACACACACACACACACACGGGGGAAGATTTGAGCCACCAGTCAAACACACTGTACTCTGCTATGTGTGTCTGTAAACATAGCAGGGCAGCTGGCTAATGTTAACATGTAGAGAGCTCTGTCACTCTTACAATCTAGATTTAAAGGCACAGTGTGTAATATTTGGGAGTATTTTAACGTCTTCTAGTGGCGAGATTTGAGTAGACAACGCTCCCTTGCCCCTTAGGGAGAATTTACAGAAGCTACGGTGGCTTCATTTAGCCTGGTCCTACCAGACCATCGTACTTCATTTAGCCTGGTCCTACCAGACC
>JAOPFK010000012.1:382500-387500 GCA_026122265.1 Ammodytes dubius
ACTCTTTTTCTCACAGGAAGCCTTGTGTCTAGAGGAATCTAGCGACTTGACTCTTGTGTTTAAGGTTAGACACAATCAACTTTGTGTCAACTCGTTTGGAAATGGTTTGAATGAAAACCGACATTTATTTATATGAAAAAGCTACTCACTATAACTTTAACAACAAACTATAGCACAATGGGCGCTCCGGTGGCGTAGTGGATAGAGCGCGTACCATATTGGCTCCGGCCTTCGTTGCAGTGGTCGCGGGTTCAAATCCGACCCGTGGACCTTTACTGCAGGTCATCCCCCCCCCTCTCTCTCTCTCTCTCTTCACTCTCTCTCTCTCTCTCTCTAGGCGCATAAACATTCACCCATCTGTCGCTCTGGCGTGCACTGGCAGTGAGACCATGAGTGAGACGGGTGTCGGTTTGTAGCGTTTTCTCCTGTGATTGGATATTAATTTCGGGATCCCCGAAAACTTTATTTGAAGATTACATGCAGAGCGAGTGACTGAGAGTTTTTTCTAATTATTATTATTTTTTTAACTTTTTAAGCCTGTTTGTAGAGACAGAGATGAAATGTGTCAGAGAGGGGAATGACATGCAGAGAACGACCCGGGCTGGATTCTAACCCGGGTCTGCTGTGAAGAGGACTGAGACTTTATGGGGAGGGAGGGGGGGGGGGGGGGGGTTTAACCACTACACCACTGGCGACCCCCAGTATCCAGAATCTTTAGTCATTTTGTCTGTGGAGTCTCTCCCTCCAAACATTCACAGCACAAGAATTCCCCTCATGAGAAACCCCCAGAATAGCTTCAGAGGGGGGGGGGGGGGGGCTAACATTTCAGACCTCCCCCTGTGTGTGTGTGTGCGTGTGTGTGCGTCTTTCAGTGTCTGTGTGTGTGTGTGTGCGTCTTTCAGTGTCTGTGTGTGTGTGTCACTGTGTGTGTGTGTGTGTGTGTGTGTGTGTGTGTGTGTGTGTGTCAACGTTCACAAGCTGTGGACAGTTCCGGGGGGAATTTCCAACACGGATTATATACACACACACACACACACACACACACACACACACACACACACACACACACACACACACACACACACACACACAGAGCGACATCACACAGAAATAATATAATGACTGGTATGAATGCTGGAAATTTGTCAACAAAGGACAAATGTGTGGAGTAATGAGACCGCCATTTGTTCAGTTCTTTGGGGAATAGGTGTGTGTGTGTGTGTGTGTGTGTGTGTGTGTGTGTGTGTGTGTGTGTGTGTGTGTGTGTGTGTGTGTGTGTGTGTGTGTGTGTGTGTCTTCACTGCTATGGGGAATAGATAAAGTTACACCTAACTGCTGACTGATAGGCACACTTTATACGATGATGCTGTTTCTATTTTTTTTTTTTTAAGATATTTTTTTGGCATTTTGTTATTTTTATGCTTTATTGATAGTGTAGAGACAGAGTTGAAATGGGGCAGAGAGGGGAGTGACATGCAGAGAACGACCGCGGGCTGGAATCAAACCCGGGTCTGAAACTGGTGCACGACCTCAACGTCATTGTTCTCAGCCACTCCCTCTGTTCGCTGATTGGACCGGCAGAAATCTATCCTGAGAAAACCCACTAATATACCACAGACCCAGACTGACTACTGAAGGGAAATGAAAATTAAGCGGAAGTAGGTAGGCAGGCGGAGCCAGGCTACATTATTTCACCTGATAGAATGAAAAAGAAAAAATCTCGATTATAAATAATTTGTTTCTCTGACGGGAAGGCTTAGGTTAGATGTCAGTGTTTGCTTAACGCTCAGACAGATTATTAAGCCTCATATTATATTTCACTTGTTCACACTGATAGGTATTGAATTAGATAGTGTGTGTCTGTCTGTCTGTCTGTCTGTCTGTCCGTCCGTCCACAACCCACCTGACACTGCACAATTCTGGCACCCGAAATAGCCTTTTAAGTGGCTACATGTATGACTGTTACACACACACACACACACACACACACACACACACACACACACACACACACACACACACACACACACACACACACACTTCCCCGCAAGCCTGTAGAGTTTGAATAGAGCTATATAAGGGAAAGCGTTCTTTGTTTATTAGTTGTATGGTGGAGTGCTGCCAGTATGGGGACAGGCTGAAAGAAAGAAAGACATACACACACACACACACACACACACACACACACACACACACACACCGATAGATACACACACACACACTGGAAGATGTTCACACACGTCACACACACACACACACACACACTGAAAGACATGCACAACCACACACACACACACACACACACACACACACACACTCTGAAAGACACACACACATACTGAAAGACATGCACGACCACACACACACACACACACACACACACACACACACACACTGATAGACGCACACACACACACACTGAAAGATGTGCACACACACACACACTGATAGACACACACACACACACACACACACACAACACACACACACACACACACACACACGCACACGGGGGAAGATTTGAGCCACCAGTTAAACACACTGTACTCTGCTATGTGTGTCTGTAAACATAGCAGGGCAGCTGGCTAATGTTAACATGTAGAGAGCTCTGTCACTCTTACAATCTAGATTTAAAGGCACAGTGTGTAGTATTTGGGAGTATTTTAACGTCTTCTAGTGGCGAGATTTGAGTAGACAACGCTCCCTTGCCCCTTAGGGAGAATTTACAGAAGCTACGGTGGCCTTCAAGGACAAGAAGCTATAGTTACTAAAATATGGCATCATCCACCACTGCCTCAAGTCTTTCCACAATATCAAGTGATGAGGTGAAGATGTATTTATGTTATTTATTCTATAGTACTTCTTCTTCTTGGTCTAAATGGATAGATAGATAGATAGATAGATAGATAGATAGATAGATAGATAGATAGATAGATAGATAGATAGATAGACAGCCTCAAGTCTTTCCTACAATATCAAGTGATGAGGTGAAGATGTATTTAGTTATTTATTCTATAGTACTTCTTCTTCTTCTTGGTCTTCCAACAGGTGCATTTCCCCAGGACGCCCACTATATATAAAAACTGATGTAAGGCCATTAGTTAAGTTTGTCCGTTCTGTGCTACTGTAGAAACATGGCTGTGTGTGTGTGTGTGTGTGTGTGTGTGCGTGCGTGTCTGTCTGTTCCTCTGTGTGTGTGTGTGTGTGTGTGTGTGTGTGCGTGTGCGTGTGTGTGTGTGCGTGTGCGTGTGTGTGCGTGTGTGTGTGTGTGTGTGATCACTTCAGTACCCAGTTTGAATTTAATTGAGATAATCCAATATTAGTAGTTCGTGCTTTGCCAATTTACACACACACACACACACGCACACACCACACACCACACACACACACACACACACACACACACACACTACAAAGAAGAATAGTGAAGTGGGCGCACAGTGTATTTCATATCCACACATGGTTCTATGGAGAGATTGTTCTCTGCCTGGCAAACACACACACGCTGCATTGTCAGAGTCCTGTCTTTTCTTGTGAGTGTCTTTCTTGTGTGTGTGTGAGTGTGTGTCTGTGTGTGAGTGTTTCTGTGTGTGTCTGTGTGAGTGAGTGAGTGTGTCTTTCTGTGTGTGTGTGTGTGTGTGTGTGTGTGTGTGTGTGTGTGTGTGTGTGTGTGTGTGTGTTGTGTGTGTGTGTGTGTGTGTGTGTGAGTGAGTGTTTCTGTGTCTTTGTGTGTGTGAGTGTGTGTCTGTGTGTGTGTCTTTCTGTGTGTGTGTGTTGTGAGTGTTTCTGTGTGTGTGTTTGAGTGTGTCTTTCTGTGGTGTGAGCGTGTGTCTCTGTGTCTGTGTTGGTGTGTGTGTGTGTGTCTTTCTGTGTGTGAGTGTTTCTGTGTGTCGTCTTTGTGTGTGTGTGTCTGTGTCTGTGTGTGTGTGTGTGTGTCTTTCTGTGTCTGTGTGTGTGTGTGTGTGTGAGTGTGTGTGTGTCTTTTAGGTTGGAGACTTTTTGTCTGTCTTTTCTCGGGATAGAATGAAAGCCTTGTGCCGAATCCAGTTACTTATCTTTGTAGAGCAGAGCTAACCCTAAGGGGACGTCACACACCCATTACTGTGAAAGGGAAAAGATGGTTGTATAGGAGAAATATACAGACGCAAACAGACAAGGTTTAGTCCAATAAACACCTGAATGTACATGTTAGACCTTTGATTTATACTAGTATGAAAAGAGATAGATAGATAGATAGATAGATAGATAGATAGATAGATAAATAAACACCTGAATGTACATGTTGGACCTTTGATTTATACTAGCATGAAAGAAGACATGATAGATAGAGAAAATCTCCTATGAGTAAATTTTTTTTCCACTAAATAGACAGACAGTAATTGAAACAGTAGTCAGTGATACAAATGCATTTTATTAATAAACTATTTGGATTTATTGTCACAAACACCTCTACAATAACTCTAACATTCTTTAAAGGGTAACTACACCCCCTGTTTGATCTACTGCACAATTTTGAAAAATGCTTTCAGACCATGGATTCTGGATTCCGTTTGAGAACCTTTGTTTTTAAACATTCCGACATCAGCCGGCCGACTTTCGGGAGGGAGGGAGGGGCGCGCGCGGTGTCTGTGAAGGAGGGGGCTAGCTGCTAGCTGTCACTCAGGAAGATCTGAATGACATGACTTCCTTGAAAAATCGAGTGACACAAAGTGTAACGGCACTGTCGCTACACAGTGAGCTCATATGCCACACAGATGGGTCGTCTGAGGTGGAGGACTTTCTTATTCTAAATTGTTTGCGGGTGTCTCTATCGTAGTGTTAGGATGTAACAGTGAGCAAAAACTATCCCGACACCCCTGTTAGAAAATATGTAGTAATTCTCTGTGAATGAATTTGTTCGACATCACACACCCATTACTTTGAAAGGGAAAGAGGGGCCATCGCTAATATACAACCCTACTTAGACAACTCCATTGAATTTTTTTTTTTTTTTTTTTTTT
>JAOPFK010000012.1:410000-417500 GCA_026122265.1 Ammodytes dubius
GATAGATAGATAGATAGACAGACAGACAGACAGACAGACAGAAAGACAGACAGACAGACAGACAGACAGACTATGGTGCAGGAATGGCCCCTCACTACTGTCAAGAGATGGGCGGCTAGTCCAAAGAGCTTCACACTGGTAAGACAGATTCTCTCTCTCTCTCTGTCTCTTTCTCTCTGTGTGTCTCTCTCTCTCTCTCTCTATCTCTCTCTCTGTCTCTCTCTTTCTCTCTTTCTCTAACTCTTACTCTAACTCTCTCTCACTCTTACTTTAAGTCTCACTCACTCTATCACACAAACACACACAGGTAGGGTACACACACACACAAACACACTCACACACAGGTAGGGTACACACACACAAACACACAAACGCACACACACAGTCTTAACTAGCACACACGCATATGCAGGCACACACACACAAACAAACTCACTCATTCACTCAGACAGACAGACACACACTATAGACACACAAAAAAAATACTAGGTACAGGTCTAAAAACATTATTTGTTGCATGTTTTTAAGAAGAAAATGTCTCATAAATCAGACAGTGAACAACATATGAACAAATCCTTCTGTAATAACCTTCAGAATAGTGCTGAGAATGATTATGGAAAGTTTAGTTGATGTAAGTGCTTTAGAAATTGCGATTGTTGGTTCAGAGTATTGAAAAAACAACTAATGTTGGGATAATGTCCGTTAAAGATGGTTGTATAGGAGAAATATACAGACGCAAACAGACAAGGTTTAGTCAAATAAACACCTGAATGTACATGTTGGACCTTTGATTTATACTAGTATGAAAGAAGACATGTTATGGAAGATAAATAGATACAAATCTCAAATTGACCAGTGCTTGAAAAAAATAAATGCATGTTTAAGATGGGACTCTCTCTCTGTGTGTGTGTGTGTGTCTGTGTGTGTGCGTGTGTCTGTCTGTCTGTCTGTCTGTCTGTCTGTGTGTGTGTGTGTGTCTGTCTGTGTGTGTGTGCCTGTGTGTCTCTCTGTGTGTGTGTGCCTGTGTGTGTCTGCCTGTCTGTCTGTGTGTGTGTGTGTGTCTCTCTCTGTGTGTGTGTGTGTCTGTGTGTGTGTGTGTCTCTCTCTGTGTGTGTGTGTGTGTGTGTGTGTCTCTGTGTCTCTCTGTGTGTGTGTGTGTCTGTGTGTGTAGGACTTTGGTGAGTACCAGGAGAGCTACTACTCAGTGCAGACGAATGAAGGGGAGCAGATCTCTCAACTCATCGCCGGCTACATCGACATCATCCTCAAAAAGGTGAGACAACGTTTAGAATCACAGTTTACAGAGCCTAGGCCCCTTTGTTTATCTCTGTAGTGATAGCTAGTGTGTGTGTGACTGTGTGTATGTGTGAGTGTGTGTCTGTGTGTGTGTATGTGTGAGAGTGTGTATGAGTGTGTATGTATTTGTGTATGTCTCTGTGTATGTCTGGGGGTGGGAGGGTTGGGTTCTTTGAATTTTATTCTCTCGATTTTATTTGCTGTTTTTTTTTCTCTGTATTTTTCTGTTGTTTTTATTTGTTGTAAGGCATTTTGAGCTACTCTTGAGTATGAAAAGCGTGATATGAATAAAAATTGATTGATTGATTGATAGCAGTTTACAGAGCCTAGGCTGGGTATTAACATTTGACAACAGTTGGCGTAGTAAAAACACTACCGCTTTTGTCCAAAGGTGGTGCGAGAATTAACACAAACTGGTTTATCAAAGCAGTTTACAGAGCCTAGGCTGGGTGTTAACACTGCATTTATTTTCTCAGCACACACACACAAACTCACACACACACACACACACACACACACACACACACAGTACAGACAGGTAGCGGATCATGAGGAGATATTCTCTGATTTTGACAAGATAAAATTGACTTCTGTGTTTCAAATAATAAAAATAGAAGTTGAGATTTTTGGTTCAGAGTATTTGGAAAAAACCGAATGTTGAGATAATGTCCGTTGATAGCCTCTCTTAAACCACTGTCTTACTTTTAAACTAAATCATTTGTATATTTTTCTGTCCTGCAGAAACAAAGCAAAGACCGGTTTGGACTGGAAGGAGACGAGGAGTCAACAATGCTGGAGGAATCTGTCTCCCCGAAAAAGTAAGAGAGATAATTTATATATACGGACGTGTTGTTATGACTTATTGCATTCTCATTTGTGTTTTTAGTCAGGCCAGTATTTCCCTTCATGACCTGAACAAATGTATTTCTGCACATTAATCCTTGTAGCACCTGATAATGTAATAATTACCCAAAAATGTAATGACTCATGGAAATGTAATAGATTTGAGACTCAACTTGATCAAAATACCCCCCCCCCCTCTCCCCCCTCCCCCCTCCATAGAGTGTCAGTCCTCTTCACAGCAGACCCGGGTTAGAATCCAGCCCGGGTCGTTCTCTGCATGTCATTCCCCTCTCTGTCTGTCTGTCTGTCTGTCTTCTTCACAGCAGACCCGGGTTAGAATCCAGCCCGGGTCGTTCTCTGCATGTCATTCCCCTCTCTGTCTGTCTGTCTGTCTGTCTGTCCTCTTCACAGCAGACCCGGGTTAGAATCCAGCCCGGGTCGTTCTCTGCATGTCATTCCCCTGTCTGTCTGTCTGTCTGTCTGTCTGTCTGTCTGTCTGTCTGTCCTCTTCACAGCAGACCCGGGTTAGAATCCAGCCCGGGTCGTTCTCTGCATGTCATTCCCCTCTCTGTCTGTCTGTCTGTCTGTCTGTCCTCTTCACAGCAGACCCGGGTTAGAATCCAGCCCGGGTCGTTCTCTGCATGTCATTCCCCTCTCTGACACATTTCATTTCTGTCTACAAATCTAATAAAGTCAAAATGCCAAAAAAAATATTTCTAAGTAATAACAAAAAAACATACCACATAATTATGCCGTTCCCAGTACCCACGCATAATATTAAGTTGTGCCAACGCAATTATTCCCCCCCCCCCCCCCTCCAAATGTAACCAGATGGGCTCTGTACTATTTACATGGCAATGCAAAGACTGGAGTTCAGATTCGATGTGCTCAGCTTGAGTTTTTTTTTTTTTTTTTTTTTTTTAACCTTTATTCCTACAGGTAAATCCCATTGAGTCCGAAGACTCTTTTACAAGGGAGACCTGTTCCCATTCCCACGTTACCATTCACACACTCATTCATACACCGATAGCAGGCTAACTATCGACATTCACACGAGGCAAGGTGGGTTAAGTGTCTTGCCCAAGGACACAACAACTATGACACATGTGGCAGGGCGGGGATCGAACCTCCAACCCTTTGATCATCAGCCGACCCGCTCTACCAACTGAGCCACAGTCGCCCCTTCAATGAAGATATGAATTATTTTCATGCTATTATTATAAGCATCTATTCTGCACCGCGAGAGGGAGACCTGTTCCCATTCCCACGTTACCATTCACACACACATTCATACACCGATAGCAGCAGCAGCTACCACGCAGGGTGCAAGCTAACTATCGGGAGACATTTAGGGTTCAGTGTCTCTTTGCCCAGGGACACTTGGACATGTGGCGGGGAGACGGGGGGATCCAACCACCGACCCTGTAACCCAGTGGACGACCGCCCTATACACACTTCACACTTCACCACAGCTGCCCACAAAATGTATATGTATGTATGTAATGTATTATGATGTATTAACTTTCTCTGTGTATTTACAGGTCCACCATTTTGCAGCAGCAGTTTAACCGTGTTGGTAAGGTGGAACACGGTTCTGTGGCGTTGCCGGGGGTGATCCGGTCCGGTTCTATCGGTACCGAGTCTCTGTCTGTCGGTTCCATGCCTTCAGCTCAACAGCAGATTACTATGGGCCAGATGCACAGAGGACACATGCCCCCACTGGTAAGACTGTCTGTCTGTCTGTCTGTCTGTCTGTCTGTCTGTCTGTCTGTCTGTCTGCCTGTCTGTCTGTCTGAGTGTGTGATTACTATGGGACAGATGCACCGCAGACACATGCCCCCACTGGTAAGACTGTCTGTCTGTCTGTCTGTCTGTCTGTCTGTCTGTCTGTCTGTCTGTCTGTCTGTCTGTCTGTCTGTGTAAGACTGTGTGAGTGTGTGTGTGCGCGTGCGTGTGTGTGAATTTTGTAATCTACTGCTCCTGGATTTATGGTGCAAACTTGAATTTTTACATCTTACACTTTTCAAGAAAGGTTTAGTTTCTCTTTAAAATGCCAAATTATTAACAGACATGAGAGATGAAAAAAAAAAGAGCAGGTGTGCGTTATTCAGTTGTAAGGCACTTCAACAAATTTCAACCTTTGCCCCTTGCAAATTTACAAAAAAGTTAAAAAAATAATGTTTTAAAGTAAAAGAATAGGGGTATTGTAAAATCTATCCAGTCTTTATTCTGTGATATAATTTAACCCTTTTCCTTGTCTTGTCTTGACCCTTTTCCCTGTCTTGCCCCCTCCCAGAGTTCTGCCCAGCAGGCCTTAATGGGAACCATCAACACCAGTATGCAGGCGGTGCAGAAAGCTCAGATAGACCTGGGAGAGGTGGACAACCTGCCACCACTAGGACAGGATAAGGTAATGTTACTTAAAGCTGCAGTGTGTAGAATTTTGGGTTTTATTTCCTAGCAGATTTTGTAGAAAGTAATTATAATATCCATAAGTACATTTAATTTAGTGCATAATAGCTGAAAAAATGTTTTGAATTATAATTTTGTCCCTTAGAAAGGGTCTCATATATGTCCATATTTCTGCATATTTTGGACTAAGGCCTAGTGCCGCCATCTTGAAAGTGTCATAGTTGGAATGTCATCAGGTGCATTGTTTAAAATGTAGAATTGTTCTTGTCCTTGATGGCCACTGTAGCTTCTGTTATTATTCTAAAGGGGTGGGGTTACCCAGGGAGCGTTGCATTCTAGAACTTTGTAGAACTTACTTGATGATGTCATATTACACACTGCACCTTTAAGCCATTAAAGGAATACATCACCCATACGGAACTGGCGTTCTATCATTATAGAATCACATTATATAGTGAATGAGGTTTTTCTTCCCTCAGTCTTTCCTCAGTCTTCCCTTGGCCCAGCTGTCCTGTTAATCCTAACCCTACATTTGTACCATGTGTGATGTCACACTAGTAAAATGTAGGGTTAAGACAGTGAGACCATAAAACACTCTTTCTGCCTTTTCTCAGGCTAGGATGAACCGATTTCTAAATGTTTTGCACATTTATACTACATAGGATCTCAGAGTTCAATACACCTTCATATTTCCACCAGTGAAGTAGGGCTTTAAGTTATTTTAAAGGAATACCTCTTTGTCTCCTCCCAGGCCTCCAAAGTTTGGATCCAAAACAAAATGGACGAATCCAAACATGAGATCCATTCTCAGGTGGACGCCATCACCGCGGGAACGGCTTCGGTTGTCAACCTCACCGCTGGTACGTCTGTCTGTGTGTCTGTCTGTCTGTCCGTGTGTCTGTCTGTCTGTCTGTCTGTCTGTCTGTCTGTCTGTCTGTCTGTCTGTCTGTTTTGTCTGTCTGTGCTTCTGTTGTTACCTTAACTGCAATCCCTGCGTTCCAAATCTCATACTCTTTCTTTTCCCTACACTACAAACTAAAGTACAGAAGAGTTTAAGGGCCACAGGAGATATTTTTTTTATTCTATTTTCTATTTATTTATTTATTTGAGATTTTTTGAGATTTTTAATTTTTTTAATTTATTTTTTTGTAATTTTTTTAATTTGAAATTTTTTAAATTTTTAAATTTTTAAATGTATTTGAGATTTTTAATTTTTTTTTTTTTTTTTTTTTTTTTTTTTTTTTTTAATTTTAAATTTATTTTATATTTTTTAATTTTTATATTTTTAATTTTTAAATTTAATTTTTTTTAGTTTTTAAATTTTTTAATTTATTTTAGATTTTTTTTTTTTTTTTTAATTTTTAATTTTTTTAAAAAACAATTTTTAATTTTTAAATTTATTTGAGATTTTTTAATTTTTATATTTTTAATTTTATTTAATTTTTAATTTTAAAATTTAATTTCTTTAAAATTTTAAAATTTTAAAATTTAATTTTTTTAAAATTTTTAAATTTTTAAATTTATTTTAGATTTTTTAATTTTTAAATTTTTTAATTTTTAAATTTTTAAATTTTTAATTTTTTTAATTTTTTAATTTATTTGAGATTTTTTAAATTTTTATATTTTTAATTTAATTTATTCTTAATTTTTTATTTTATCATAATAGTTTTTTCTCATAAATATTTATTTCATATGATATATTTCCTCCCCCAGGCACCCAGATGACACAGACTACACCGCGGTTGGCTGTGCGATCACCACCATCTCCTCCAACCTGACTGAGATGTCTAAGGTACATAATCTCTCTCTCTCTCTCTCTGTCTCTCTCTCTCTCTCTCTCTCTCTCTCTCTCTCTCTCTCTCTCTCTCTCTCTCTCTCTATCCCTCCATCTTAATAAAACATATTATTTGTGTTACCCCTCAGGGAGTGAAGCTGCTAGCTGCTCTGATGGAGGATGACAGTGAAGGAGGAACAGACCTGATGAAAGCAGCTAGAACTCTGGCTGGAGCTGTTTCTGATCTACTGAAGGCTGTGGAGCCCGCGTCAGGAGAGGTACACACACACACACACACACACACACACACACACACAGAGGGAGACACACACACACACACACAGAGGGACAGAAAATAAGCATTCAATTTTTGAATTTTATATTTTTGTGTATATATAATTTTTATTAATTTATTATTATTATTTTTCCAATTGTTTTTTTTGTCAATGGGTTTTTCTTTATTTATAAACTTTACATCAGACAAATCATTCAATGTATTTTATTTTATTTTTATTTTATTTATTTTTTTATTATGATTTTCCAGGTGCATACATTATAGTCAATGATAATACATATCATACTTCTCATTAAGCCTGTAAGTCTGTTAATGTACAGAAATACCCCACAGAAAATGATCACATGCTCAATAAGCAGTACACAAGTGAGCAAGGACCCGGTTAGTGTATTATATACACAGCTCCGGAAAAAATTAAGAGACCAGTTTGGATTTTTCTTCAATCTTCATCTCTACATTACTTATTGAAAATGCTCTAAATGACAATATTTTGGAGGGGAATTTGGTAGAAATGTTGTCAGTAGTTTATAGTATAAAACCAAAATGTTCATTCTACTCAAACATATGCCTATAAATAGTAAAGCAAGAGACACTGAACATTTGGAGTGGTCTCTTCATTTATTCCAGAGCTTTAATAAACTTTCTTGTATGAACATAGCTAGACATTAATGCATACTGTTTTATATACATATCCATCTTTTTAAATTTTTATAAAATGAAATAGGATCCAAACCATTTTGAGTTGCCCAGTACTTAAAGTGCACTGAATGTTGCTGTACTTTTCAGTAAAGCAAGTATAAGAACATAAGTAAAAGTTTTTCAGACACAGCGTATATTTCTCTCTCAACATTATTTCCGACATATTGAAGGTATAAAATAG
>JAOPFK010000012.1:422500-427500 GCA_026122265.1 Ammodytes dubius
CCAGCCGTCCTGCCTCTTCTAGTGGGACGGCTGGTCGTCTATAACATCAGCTGACACAACGCGCGTCACAGCAACAGCTGACGCTTCTGAAGAAGACTGCAGGAAGTAGTCGAAACATGTCAAGGTACAAACAAATGAATACTAGTCTGTTTACATGAACATACAAGTTAGTTTACTCTTTCTGCCTTTTCTCAGGCTAGGATGAACCGATTTAAAAAAATGTTTGCACATTTATACTACATAGAATCTCAGAGTTCAACACTCACACACACACACACTCCTTCTCTGTGTATCTTCCAGGGGAGATGGTGCGTCAGGCGCGCGTGCTGGCCCAGGCGACCTCTGACCTGGTCAACGCGATGCGCTCAGACGCAGAGGCCGAGATAGACGTCGACAACTCCAAGAAGCTGTTAGCCGCCGCCAAGCTGCTAGCTGATGCTACGGCCAGGATGGTAGAGGCAGCCAAGGTATTGTGTGTGTGGGGGGGGGGGGGGGGGGTTGTGTGTGTGTGAGAGAGTGTGTGTGTGTGTGAGAGAGAGTGTGTGTGTGAGAGAGAGTGTGTGTGTGTGTGTGGGGGGGGGGGGGTGTGTGTGTGTGTGCGTGTTTGTGTTTATCTCGGACAATTACATTGCAAACACACAATTACACTTGCACACACAAACACACACACACACACACACAGGCACACACACACACAGGCACACACACACACAGGCACACACACACAACACACACACACACACACACACACACACACACACACACACACACACACACACACACACACACACACACACACACACACACACACACACACAGCTGTGTTTATCTTGTACAGCAGTTGCCTTGGTTACTGATTACATAGACATGCTCTTGTATCTGTACTTGAGTCTTGAACATTTGTTCTTTTTTTTTTGGTTGTCAAAATCTAAAAAGAAACGTTTAGGGGTTTCACCAGCTGTTATCTCTGCTCATCTGTTGTGTATTTTCTTTTGTGTGTGTGTGTGTGTGTCTCCCTCCCTGTCTGTTTCTCTCCCTGTCTCTCTCCCTCCCTCTCTGCCTGTCTCCCTCCCTCTCTCCCTCCTTGTCTCCATGTCTCCCTCCCTCCCTCCCTCCCTGTCT
Organism: Ammodytes dubius; assembly: GCA_026122265.1. NCBI lineage: Eukaryota > Metazoa > Chordata > Actinopteri > Uranoscopiformes > Ammodytidae > Ammodytes > Ammodytes dubius. The sequence goes on from JAOPFK010000012.1 coordinate 423,623, forward strand.
CTCTGTCTCCCTGTCTCTCCCTCCCTCCCTGTCTCCCTCCCTGTCTCCCTCCCTCCCTCCCTGTCTCCCTCCCTCCCTATCTGTCTCCCTCCCTCCCTCCTTCCTCCCTACCTGTCTCTCTCTCTGTAACCTGCCTGTCTCTCTAACCTGTCTCTCTTTAACCTCCCTCTCTTTAACCTCCCTACCTGTCTCTCTCTAACCTCCCTCCCTCCCTCTCTCTCTCCCTTCCTCCCTCCCCCTCCCTCTCTCTCCCTCCCTCCCCCCCTCCCTACCTGTCTCTCTAACCTGTCTCTCTGTCTGTCTCCCTCCCTCCCTCCCCCTCTCCCCCCCTCCCTACCTGTCTCTCTCTCTCTCTCCTGCCTGTCTGTCCTCAGGGAGCAGCAGCCTACCCAGAGAATGAGGACCAGCAGCAGAGGCTACGTGAAGCAGCAGAGGGTTTAAGAGTCGCTACCAACGCCGCCGCGCAAAACGCTATCAAGAAGAAACTCATTAATAGACTGGAGGTAAGATGGAGGGATGGATGGATGGATAGATAGATAGATAGATAGATAGATAGATAGATAGATAGATAGATAGATAGATAGATAGATAGATAGGGAGGGAGGGAGGGAGGGAGGGAGGGAGGGAGGGAGGGAGGGAGGGAGGGAGGGAGGGAGGGAGGAGGGATGGATGGGTAGATAGATGGAGGGAGGGAGGGAGGGATGGATGGATAGATAGAGGGAGAGAGAGAGGGGTAGATGGATGGATAGATAGATAGATAGATAGATAGATAGATAGATAGATAGATAGATAGATAGATAGATAGATAGATAGATAGATAGATAGATAGATAGATAGATAGATAGATAGATAGATAGATAGATGGGTAGATGGATAGAGGGAGGGGTAGATGGATGGATGGGTATGGATGGATAGATAGATAGATAGATAGATAGATTTTTCAATACTCTGAACAGAAACAATCTCAACTTCTAAAGCACTTACATCAACTAAACTTTCCATAATCATTCTCAGAACTATTCTGAAGGTTATTACAGAAGGATTTGTTCATGTGTTGTTCACTGTCTGATTTATGAGACATTTTCTTATTGAAAACATGCAGAAAATTGTAATGCATTTTTTTTTTTTTTAAGATATTTTTTTTGGCATTTTAATGCTTTATTGATAGTGTAGAGACAGAGTTGAAATGGGGCAGAGAGGGGAGTGACATGCAGAGAACGACCGCGGGCTGGAATCAAACCCGGGTCCGCTGCTGGCCAAGGCCCATGGGGGGGACGCCCTACCAACTGAGCTAAGGGCGCCCCCACAATGCATTTTTAAGACCTGTAAATTCTGTTTGATTTATAAAATGTCTGTCTGTCTGTCTGTCTGTCTGTCTCTCTCTCTCTCTCTCTGTCTGTCTGTCTGTCTGTCTGTCTCTCTCCTCTCTCTCTCCCTCTCTCTCTCTCTCTGTCTCTCTCAGAATGCAGCTAAACAAGCAGCAGCAGCCGCCACCCAGACGATCGCAGCGGCTCAGAACGCAGCGGCTTCTAACAAGAACACGTCCGCTCACCAACAACTGGTCCAGAGCTGTAAGGTGTGTGTGACTGTCTTATGAACACACACACACACACAGACAGACACACACAACACACACACACACACACACACAGACACTCACACTGTAAGGTGTGTATGACTGTCTTATGAACACACACACACACACACACACACACACACACAGAAATTTCTTCAATTTCTTCAACGTCGTATTGTCGCTAATTCGCATGTTTTTTTTGTTTTTTTAAGATGTTTTTTTTTGGCATTTTTATGCTTTATTGATAGTGTAGAGACAGAGGTGAAATGGGGCAGAGAGGGGAGTGACATGCAGAGAACGACCACGGGCTGGAATCGAACCCGGGTCTGCTGCTAAGGGCACCCCAGCTAATTTGCATGTTTTCTCTCAATTTTGTGTCTCCAACTGGGTAGATTTTGGAGGTCAAAAGGTCAAAGGTTACTGTTACCTCATGCCTCTAGAACACTTTGAGGGGTTTTTGTAAAAATTCAGCACAGACTTTGGAGGTCAAGTTCCTAGGACATCTGTGAAGTCTCCATTTTGACTGTATTCAAGCCTGTGTGTGTGTGTGTGTGTGTGTGTGTGTGTGTGTCTGTGTGTGTGTGTGTGTGTGCAGGCCGTAGCGGACCACATCCCTCAGCTAGTCCAGGGCGTGCGAGGCAGTCAGGCCAAACCAGAAGACATCAGCGCACAACTGGCTCTCATCATAGCCAGCCAGAACTTCCTACAGGTAACACACACACACACACACACACACACACACACACGCACACACACACACACACACACACACACACACACACACACACGGGTTGCGTTCCGAATCGCATACTTTCTACTATATAGTATGTAGAAAAAAGATTTAGGATGTCCCGATTCTTGTGGCCAGATTTAGGATGGTTAGAAGTACCCGGATGTCCTACTTCATGCGGCCAAGATTGTTAGTGTTGGAAAGTGCATCCTATTTGGGCGATTCTGACCCACAATCCGGTGCGCACGTGAAGTGACGTCACATCGACGAAGCCTCCATATGAAAACAAACGGGGATGCGACGGATATAAAAGCAAGAGGCAAGATCAAGGCGCAATGTTATGATGAAATAAGAGAGTAAAAGTATGTCCCAATAGTATGCCTACTGCATCCTAACTAGATTCTTTTTATCGTCGGATGTAGTATGTAGAATAGAAAAAAGAAAGAGTATGCGATTCGGAACGCAACCACGCACACACACACACACACACACACGCACACACACACACACACACGCGCGCACAGAGTGGCCTTTTATTGTGGACAGTCTAAGGCACACCTGTGCACTAATCATTATGTCAGATCAGCATCTTGATGTGGCACACCTGTGAGGTGGGATGGATTATCTCAGCAAAGCAGAAGTGCTCACTATCACGCATTTAGACAGATTTGTGAACAATGTTTGAGAGAAATGGTAATATTGTGTATCTGGAATGAATTTTAGATCTTTAAGTCCATCTCGTGAAAAATGGGAGCAAAAACAAAAGTGTTGCGTTTATATTTTTGTTGAGTGTATATATAAGTGAGACGGGTGTCGGTTTGTAGCGTTCTCTCTTCTGATTGGATAAAAATTTTGGGATACTCCAATACGTTTATTTGCCGATTACATGCAAAGCAGCTGACTGAGAGATCGGCTTTATGAAACGTGCACATTATGTAAGTGATCACTGTATGAATAAAGAGCGATGTAACACTTATATTAACATAAATAGACCGCTTACTTCACCTTTAAGACCTTTACATAATATTTTTTGACCGTTTTAAACAATTTTTATTATGAAATTTAACAAAATAAAATTCCTTCTCTTCTTCTCAGCCTGGCAGTAAGATGGTGACGTCAGCTAAGTCGTCTGTTCCCACGGTAACGGATCAGGCTGCTGCGATGCAACTGGGTCAGTGTGCCAAGAACCTTTCGACCTGTCTGAACGAACTACGCACCTCTGCTACCAAGGTGAGACAGACTCTCTCTCTCTCTGTGTCTCTCTCTCTCTCTCTCTCTCTCTCTCTCTCTCTCTCTCTCCTCTCTCTCTCTCTCTCTCTCCTCTGTCGACCTGTCTGAACGAACTGAGGACCTCTGCTACCAAGGTGAGACAGACTCTCTCTCTCTCTGTGTCTCTCTCTCTCTCTCTCTCTCTCTCTCTCTCTCTCCTCTCTCTCTCTCTCTCTCTCTCTCTGTCGACCTGTCTGAACGAACTGAGGACCTCTGCAACCAAGGTGAGACAGACTCTCTCTCTCTCTGTGTCTCTCTCTCTCTCTCTCTCTCTCTCTCTCTCTTTCTCTGTCTACCTGTCTG
>JAOPFK010000012.1:432500-442500 GCA_026122265.1 Ammodytes dubius
AGTCTGCTGCCGGTCTGAACCAGTCGGCCGGTGAGGTGGTCCACGCCTCCCGGGGAACCACTGGCACCCTGGCCGTGGCCTCAGGGAAGTTCAGCCAGGACTTTGATGAGTTCCTGGATGCTGGCATAGAGATGGCAGGACACACACAGGTAGGGCTAGGTTATGTTGTACTTTAAAAAAAAGAATAATAATAATTGTTTTTAATTTAATTACATTTTTTAACATTCATTTGTATTTTTTTTTGTTTTTTTTAAATATATATATATTTTGTATTTTGATTATTTTTTATAATTTTCTCTATTTTATTTATTTATAAAAAAAGTTTATTATTCAGTTTTTTAAATTTTAAACAGGTAAAGCTATGTTATGTTGTACTTTTACATTTTTATTTAATTAATTTTTTTTAACATTCATTTGTATTTATTTAAAAAATATATATATATTTTGTATTTTTATTTTTTATAATTTTTTCTATAATATTTATTTATTTATAAAAAAAAGTTTGTATTATTAGTTTTTTAAATTTTAAAGTAGCTACAATGGATCTTTTAAATATTTCTTAAAAAGTATATAAAATAAATTATGACGTGATGAGTTCCTGGATGTTGGCATAGAGATGGCAGGGCACACACAGGTAAAGCTAGGTTATATTGTACATTTATATATATTTTTTTTTTCATTTAAAAAAATTATATATAATATTTTTGTATTTTAATTTTTTATAATATTTTTTTATTTAATTAGATTTTTTTTTACATTTACTTAAATGTATTTGAAAAATGTATATATATTTTGTATTTTTATTATTTTTTATAATTGTCTCTATAGTATTCATTTATTTATTTATAAAAAAAGGTTTGTATTATTAGTTTTTTAAATTTTAAAGTATTGCAAATTTTTTTTTTTTTTTAAATGTATTTATTTTTTAACTTTTTTTTACTCTTTTTTTTATTAATTTTGTTTTTATTTTATTTTTACTTTTATTAAATTATTATTTCTATTATTATAATAATTATTTTAATCATTGTTATTTTTTAAAGTAGCTACGATAAACTTTTAAATATTTTCGAAACAGTTTAATTGTTCCTCCGATGATCATAAATGACCTCAGGCACACACAGGTAAGACTGTTATATTGTACATGTCATTTTTTAATTTTTATTTTTTTTAAGTTAATTTGTATTTATTTTAAAAATATATATATATATATATTTTTTTTTTTGTATTATTATTTTTTTTTTATTTATTAAAAATATTATACGTTTTATTTTATTTTAAAGTAGCTACGATGGATCTTTTACATATTTCTTAAAAAGTTAAAAAAAAAAAAAAAAGTTCCTGGATGCTGGGATAGAGATGGCAGGACACACACAGGTTAGACTGTTATATTGTACTTTTAAATTTAAATAGAATTTAACTTTATTTTAATCTAATTAATCTAAATAGAGATGGCAGGACACACACAGGTAAGACTGTTATATTGTACATTTTAATATATATACAGCTCTCAAAATATTCAGTGTCTCTCATTGTATGTTTTAATTTATTTTTTTATTAATTAAAAATTATGTATTATTATTTCTTTAATTAATTCCAATTGAGATGGCAGGGCACATACAAGTAAGACTAGGTTATATTGTACATTCATTTTTGTAATCAAAATAATATTATTACATTTATTTTGTTTCTTATTTTTTTCTTTTTAATTTTATTTAAAAAAAAAAAGTATTCTAATTTAATTTAATTTGTATAAAAAAATATTTCTTTTAAATTTGTAATATTAATTGAATTTATTTTTTATTTTGTAATGAATTAACATTTTTTAATGATTTTTTATTGTTCTGTGTTGTCTGATTTCAGAAGAAGGACGACCAGGTCCAGGTGATAGGAAACTTAAAGAACATCTCCATGGCGTCCAGTAAACTGCTGCTGGCGGCGAAGAGTCTGTCTGTGGACCCCGGGGCCGCTAATGCTAAGAACCTGCTAGCTGCTGCTGCTAGGTAATCTATCTATACACACACTAATGCTAAGAACCTGCTAGCTGCTGCTGCTAGGTAATATAATGCTAAGAACCTGCTAGCTGCTGCTGCTAGGTAATCTATCTATACACACACACTAATGCTAAGAACCTGCTAGCTGCTGCTGCTAGGTGATAATACTAATGCTAAGAACCTGCTAGCTGCTGCTGCTAGGTAATATATCTATACACACACACACACACACACACACTCATGCACTCGCACACGCAAACAGATGCATGGACACAAACGCATGCACTCACTCACTCACACACACACACACACGCACATGCACATAAACACAACTACACACACACTCACACTCACACTTACACACACACATTCATTATGCTTGAATTGTATATATATTGTACAATTCTTATGTTATTTTTTAAATGAAAATAATTGTGTGATTTTAATATTTAGTCTGTGTTGTTACACACACACGCACGCACGCACACACACACACACACACACACACACACACACAACACACACACACACACACACACACACACACACACACACACACACACACACACACACAACAAAAATTGTGTTACTTAATGTTTGAATTGAATATATTGTACACATGTTTTGAGTTTAATATTTAGTCTGTTGTGTTTCCAGAGCGGTGACTGACAGCATCAACCAGCTGATCACTCTGTGCACACAGCAGGCGCCCGGGCAGAAGGAGTGTGACAACGCACTGAGGGAACTGGAGGTGTGTGTGTGTGTGTGTGTGTGTGTGGGGAGAGGGGTGGGTGTGTGTGTGTGTGAGAGAGAGTGTGTGTAACTGGAGGTAAACATTGACTTACAAGCCCAAGAAATACTAAATATAATTTGCATGAATATCTAACTCATAAATTATCTCCCCTCTCTCTCTCTCTGTCTCTCTCTCTCTCTCTCTTCTCCCTCTCCTCCTCTCTCTCTCTCTCTCTTCTCTCTCTCTCTCTCCTCTCTCCTCTCTCTCTCCCTCTCTCCCTCCCTCTCCCTCTCTCTCTCCCTCTCTCCCTCTCTCCCTCTCTCTCTCTCTCTCTCTCTCCTCTCTCCCTCCCTCTCCCTCTCTCTCTCTCTCCCTCTCTCCCTCCCTCTCCCCTCTCTCCCTCCCTCCCTCTCCCTCTCTCTCTGTCTCTCCTTCTCTCCCTCCCTCTCTCTTCTCTCAGTCCGTTAGAGGAATGCTGGACCATCCTAATGAGCCCATAAACGACCTGTCCTACTTTGACTGTATAGAGAGAGTCATGGAGAACTCCAAGGTAGGAGACAAACATCCAACAGTTATTCAATATCATTTATTCATACAGGTTAAATGTATTAATTTAGATTGGGAGCATTTGTGTGTGTCACCCTCAGAAATAGCATTGCACTAATTTTCTTGAAAACCAAAAAAAAACTGTTTCGCTTTTTAGAATTTTAGAACTTCAAATATTCCAGCTGCACAACACTAAACAAATCTGATTACATAGGGTTACTGAGTCGTAATATGTTGAACTGCCCAGTTTAGTCTCTCTCTCTCTCTCTCTCTCTCTCTCTCTCTCTCTCTCTTTAAAGAGTCTATATGTGGTTAAGATAAATTATTTGAATACATTACCAATTTGTTTGAACTGTTGAATTGCAAAAATTTAAATTCATGCAAATAAAGTGTTTTGTAAATCTCTCTCCCTCCCTCTCTCTTGCTCTCTCCCTCCCTCCCTCCCTCCCTCTCCATCTCTCTCCCTCTCCCTCCCTCCCTCCCTCCCTCTCCCTCTCCCTCCCTCCCTCCCTCCCTCCCTCCCCCCCTCTCTCCCCCTCCCCCTCCCCCCTCCCTCCCTCCTCCTCCCTCCCTCCCTCCCTCTCTCTCTCTCCCTCCCCCCTCTCTCTCCCTCTCTCCCTCCCTCTCTCTTGCTCTCTCCCTCCCTCCCTCCCTCTCCATCTCTCTCCCTCTCCCTCCCTCCCTCCCTCCCTCCCCCCCTCTCTCCCTCCCTCCCTCTCTCTCTCCCTCCCTCCCTCTCTCTCTCCCTCCCTCCCTCCTCTCTCTCCCTCCCCCCTCTCTCTCTCCCTCTCTCCCTCCCTCTCCCCTCCCCCTCTCTCTCAGGTCCTTGGTGAATCCATGGCCGGTATTTCTCAGAACTGTAAGACGGGAGACGTGCCGTCGTTTGGACTCTGTGTTGGCTCTGCCTCTAAAGCTCTCTGTGGCCTCACTGAAGCCGCAGCACAGGTACTGTGTGTGTGTGTGTGTGTGTGTGTGTGTGTGTGTGTGTGTGTGTGTGTGTGTGTGTGTGTGTGTGTGTGTGTGTGTGTGTGTGTGTGTGTGTGTGTGTGTGTGTGTGTGTGTGTGTGTGTGTGTGTGTGTGTGTGTGTGTGTGTGTGTGTGTGTGTGTGTGTGTGTGTGTGTGTTTTGTGTGTTGTGTGTGTGTGTGAGAGAGAGAGAGAGAGAGAGAGAGAGAGAGTGTGTGTGAGAGAGAGAGAGAGAGAGAGAGGAGTGTGTGTGAGAGAGAGAGTGTGTGTGAGTGTGTGTGTGTGTGTCTGTGTCCATAGAGGCTCAGTCCTCTTGACAGCAGACCCGGGTTAGAATCCAGCCCGGGTTGTTCTCTGCATGTCATTCCCATCTCTGACACATTTCATCTCTGTCTGTCTGTCTACAAACCTGATGTATGTCTTGTATATCAGAACTGACAATAACTTTATTCTCCCCCCCAGTCGTCCTACCTGGTGGGGCTGTCGGACCCTAACAGCCAGGCGGGGCACCAGGGTTTGGTGGATCCGATCCACTTTGCTAAAGCCAACCAGGCCATTCAGATGGCCTGCCACAATCTGGTGGATCCAGAGAGCAGTCCCTCACAGGTACTATGAATGAATGAATGAATGAATTGATTGATTGATTGATTGATTGATTGATTGATTCAGTTTTATTTCAGACATATCAAAAAAATTAAAAATTAAAAGCATGAAAATACAAAAAAAAAAATGTTCAAATGATTTCACAAATGAAAATAAACAAAATAAATAAAAAATAAACAAATATCATATTGAATTGATATGCCTGAAAAGGAGTAGGAAGAAGTATAAACTTTAATGAATGAATGAATGAATGAATGAATGAATGAATGAATGAATGAATGAATGAATGATTTATTTCAAATATGCACCAACAATACAATATTAAAAATGCATCAACAGGAGTCAGCCCTAGTGACTCCTGCACTGATAAGGCCGCCAAGCACTCTATAAAAATGCCACAACATATTTGAAAAGGGGTGGGAAGAAGTAAAAACTTGTTCAATCCCACCCCACTTCTTTAAACAATATTAACAGGTCATAAATCAAAATCAAAACTCAAAACTACATGTTTCCTTCAGACTAATTTCTCATTTTCATGATATCAATTCTATGTATCAACACTTGCATATCTGTACACCATACCGATGCACATAGATACACACAAACTATACTACACTCGAACAACTTCTCTAAAATGCTCCAAATAGTACTTTTTAATGCAAATTCCCTGATGCACAAATGTACAAAAAAACTGGGGAAATTTCCTGGCACTTGTACGACTTTTAACGTGCTACGAGGAACTTTTAATGATTTCTTAAACAGTCTAATTTTTCTTCTGATGATCATGAATTACGCTCACCCAGGAACAACGGCTTGCATGGTAAAAACGCTACCGCTTTTGTCCAAAGGGTGAGGGACCCATGACAAAGGCATTAAGAAAAACTATATAAAAATAGCATTCTCTGCACTGATGGTCTCGTTTGCTGTTACATGTAATTTATGATCATCAGAGGAAAAATGAGACTGTTTCAGAAATATTGAAACATCCCACACCTCAAATGTGTTCACAAATCGCACCCTGTATAAAATAATCTCTCATCAGTTTTTCGCAGGTAGAAATCTCAGTAAGTAATTTTAACTATATTTCTGTGTTGTATATTGTTGCAGGTCCTATCAGCAGCCACCATCGTAGCTAAGCACACGTCTGCCTTGTGTAACGCGTGTCGCCTAGCTTCATCTAGAACCTCCAACCCAACGGCCAAGAGGCACTTTGTCCAGTCCGCTAAAGAGGTCGCTAACAGCACGGCTAACCTCGTCAAGACCATCAAGGTAGGAATGTGTCTTAATGTGTAGAATACTGTGTTAATGTGTTAATAATAGCTGTTTAAAAAAATATGTTAGGGAAATTAAAGATGGAAGTATAGGAGAAATATACAGATGCTAGAGTCTCAGTCCTCTTCACAGCAGACCCGGGTTATAGAATCCAGCCCGGGTCGTTCTCTGCATGTCATACCCCTCTCTGACACATTTCATTTATGTTTGTTCAAAACTGTCTAATAAAAGCAAAACAAGGCTTTTAAAAAAAAAGGAAAGAAAGAAGAGACCACTCCAAATGTTCAGTGTCTCTCGTTTTCACTATTTAGAGGCATATGTTTGAGTAGAATGAACATTTTGGTTTTATTCTACAAACTACTGACAACATTTCTACCAAATTCACAATAAGAATATTGTCATTTAGAGCATTTTAATTAAGTAATGTAGAGATGAAGATTGAAGAAAAATCCAGACTGGAGCTGTATTTGATGCCCTTTCCTATCCCCTAATAATAATAACTAACACACTCTTATATCCTACACACACACACACACACACACACACACACACACACACACACACACTCACTCACTCACTCACTCACTCACTCACTCACTCACTCACTCACTCAACTCACTCACTCACTCACCACTCACTCACTCACTCACTCACTCACTCACTCACTCACTCTCTCACTCACTCACTCACTCACTCACTCACTCACTCACTCACTCACTCACTCACTCACTCACTCACACACACACACACACACACACACACAGTATAAATAAAGGCTATGTTCCCGTCCCTGCAGGCTTTAGACGGAGACTTCTCAGATGAAAACAGGAATAAGTGTCGGGGGGCGACGGCTCCTCTGATCGAGGCGGTGGAGAATCTGACTGCCTTCGCTTCTAACCCTGAGTTTGCCAGTGTGCCCGCTCGGATCAGCAACGAGGTGGAGGGGGGGGGAGTGTGTGTGTGGGGGGGGGAGTGTTGGTGTGGGGGGGGGGGTGTGGGGGGGGGGTGTGTGTGTGTGTGTGTGGGGGGGGTGTATGTGGGTGTGTGTGTGTGTGTGGGGAGGAGGGGGAGTGTGTGTCTGTGTTAAGGTGTGAGTGTGTCAGTGTCTGAGTGAGAGAGTGTGTGTGTCTCTGTGTCTCTGTGTGTGGTGTCTGTGTGTGTGTAAAGGTGTCTGTGTGTGTGTGTGTGTGTGTGTGTGTGTGTGTGTGTGTGTGTGGTGTGTGTGTGTGTCCCTGGGCAAAGAGACACTGAACCCTAAATGTCTCCTGATAGTTAGCTTGCACCCTGCGTGGTAGCTGCTGCTGCTATCGGTGAATGAATGAATGTGTGAATGGGTGAATGTTTACGAAACAATGTAAAGCGCTTTGGGTCTGTGAAAAACCAGGGAAAAGAGCTTTATAAGTGGAGTCCATTTACCATTCACCATTTACACACTTGTCCCCAAAATAAACATTAAATACATCAATAAAAGACACTAAAATCCAACTTATTTTTTCTTCAGGGCTATGCATCCCAGGAGCCTATCCTCCAATCAGCGGGCTCGATGCTGGACAGTTCCTGCCTCCTGCTGAATACTGCTCGTTCATTGGTCCTTAACCCCAAAGACCCGCCCACATGGTCTGTGCTGGCAGGTCACTCACGCACTGTGTCTGACTCCATCAAAGGCCTTATCACAGCCATACGGTATGTCTGTCTGTCTGTCTGTCTGTCTGTCTGTCTGTCTGTCTGTCTGTCTGTCTGTCTGTCTGTCTGTCTGTCTGTCTGTCTGTCTGTCTGTCTGTCTGTCTGTGTGTCTGTCTGTCTGTGTGTGTGTCTGTCTGTCTGTCTGTCTATGTCTCTCTCTCTCCCTCTCTCTCTCTCTCTATATATATATATATATGTCTCTCTCTCTCTCTCTCTCTCTCTCTCTCTCTCTCTCTCTCTCTCTCTCTCTCTCTCCCTCCCCTGAGTAGCAATGAGATGAGGGAAATATGCAATTGCAGCAATATCTAACTAGCTATGCATACCTTTTTAACTTATAGATATCACCATGCAACTTTACCAGTAAAAATGCATGTTTTTAAGAAGAAAATGTCTCATAAATCAGACAGTGAACAACATATGAACAAATCCTTTTGTAATAACCTTCAGAATAGTGCTGAGAATGATTATGGAAAGTTTAGTTGATGTAAGTGCTTTAGAAGTTGAAGATTCTTGGTTCAGAGTATTGAAGAAAAAAAACTAATGTTGAGATAATGTCCGTTAAAGATGGTTGTATAGGAGAAATATACAGACACAAACAGACAAGGTTTAGTCAAATAAACACCTGAATGGACATGTTGGACCTTTTGATTTATACTAGTATGAAAGAAGACATGTTATGGAAGATAAATAGACAAGGCCATTCTCGGCTTAATAAGTGTGAGTTATGTTAACATCTGCACTCTTCCTGTCTTAAAATAAGTCCTATCTTTGTCCTAATATTCCTCCGTATAAATCGTCCTTACACACACACACACACACACACACACACACACACACACACACACACACACACACACACACACACACACACACACACACACACACACACACTCACACACGTACTCTCACTCACTCACTCACTCACTCACTCACTCACTCACTCACTCACTCACTCACTCACTCACACACTCACTCACTCACTCACTCACTCACTCACTCACTCACTCACTCACTCACTCACTCACTCACTCACTCACTCACATCACATCTCTCACTCCCCCCTCTCTCTCCTCTCTCTCTCTCTCCTCCTCTCTCTCTCTCTCTCTCTCTCTCTCTCTCTCCCCCCCTCTCTCTCTCTCACACACACACACTCTCTCCCCCTCATTCTCACTCACACACACACTCTCTCTCTCTCTCTCTCTCACACACACACACTCTCCCCCCCCCCCCCACACACACACTCATGTCTATTTCAAACCCTTTTTATTGCTTTCTTTATACATATTAAATCTTCCGTTCCCCTCCCAGGGACATCACTCACTCACTCACTCACTCACTCCCTCACTCACTCACTCACTCACTCCCTCACTCACTCACTCACTCACTCACTCACTCACTCACTCACTCACTCACTCACTCACTCACTCACTCACTCACTCACTCACTCACTCACTCACTCACTCACTCACTCACTCACACACACTCTCCCCCTCTCTCTCTCTCTCTCTCTCTCTCTCTCTCTCTCTCTCTCTCTCTCTCTCTCTCTCTCTCTCTCTCTCTCTCTCTCTCTCTCTCACACACACTCTCAAACACACATATTAAATCTTGCGTTCCCCCCCCAGGGACAAGGCTCCAGGCCAGAGGGAATGTGACTCCTCCATAGATAACATCAACAGATGTATCCGAGAGATAGAACAGGCCTCGCTAGCTGCCGTTAGCCAAAACCTAGCTAGCCGCGACGACATCTCACTGGAGGTAAGCAATAGTAGGTCAAGGTCAAGGTCAAGGTCAAATTTATTTATAAAGCACATTTACAAACAGCGGGTACTGCCCCAAAGTGCTGTACAGGTTAAATTATAATAAAATAATCCACATTTATTACAAATAAGAAACCAAAAGAAAAACACATAAGAAAAGGCCAGTGCAAAAAAATGTGTCTTCAGCAGACATTTAACATTTTCCAAAGAAGTGGCAGATCTGATGTATAAAGGAAGATACTAGGCATATTTTGAAACTGTTTTTAAGGAACGCATACTAGGAATATAAAAAAAAAATCAAACACTTAAACCTGCAGTGTGTAGAATATTGGGTTTTATTTCCTAGCAGATTTTGTAGAAAGTAATTATAATATCCATAAGTATGTTTAATTTAGTGCATAATAGCTGATTTTTTTTTTAGAATTATTATTTTTTCCCCTTAGAAAGGGT
>JAOPFK010000012.1:460000-477500 GCA_026122265.1 Ammodytes dubius
CTATCTATCTATCTATCTATCTATCTATCTATCTATCTATCTATCTATCTATCTATCTATCTATCTATCTATCTATCTATCTATCTATCTATCTATCTATCTATCTCTCTATCTCTCTATCTCTCTCTCTCTATCTATCTATCTATCTATCTATCTATCTATCTATCTATCTATCTATCTATCTATCTATCTTAGTTGTAGCTAAACCCAACTGAAGGCCATCTATCTATCCATCTATCTATCTATCCATCTATCCATCTATCCATCTATCCATCTGCCTCTCCCTCCCTCCCTCCCTCTCTCTCTCTCTCTCTCTCTCTCTCTCTCTCTCTCTCCCTCTATCTCTCTCTCCATCCATCCTAGTTGTAGCTAACACACTGAAGGCCATCTATCTATCTCTCTCTCTCTCTCTCTCTCTCCCTCTCTCTCTCCCTCCATCCTAGTTGTAGCTAACACACTGAAGACCTTCTCTCTATCTATCTATCTCTCTCCCTCCCTCCCTCCCCCCCTCCCTCCCTCCCTCTCTTCATCTCTCCATCCTAGTTGTAGCTAACACACTGAAGGCCTTCTCTCTCTGCTGGACTCTGTCTGATATGTTTGATATATTAGGTTGTAATTCAGTCCCAACTATATATCGAACATATTCTTACAGTGTCCCGCTCTGTCTACAGACTGAGTGTGTGTGTGTGTGTGTGTGTGTGTGTGTTGTGTGTGTGTGTGTGTGTGTGTGTGTGTGTGTGTGTGTGTGTGTGTGTGTGTGTGTGTGTGTGTGTGTGTGTGTGTGTGTGTGTGTGTGTGTGTGTGTGTGTGTGTGTGTGTGTGTGTGTGTGTGTGTGTGTGTGTGAAAGTGTGTGTGTGTGTGTGTGTGACAGTGAAAAAAAAAAATCACAAAATGAATTAATTGTCATGCTGAATATCAGATTAACATGGGATCAAATATAACATATAATTGGTCTTGAAGATCTTAAAAATGTTTTTTTTGTCATGTTTTGAAATAGAAAATGAACAATGAACAACATATGAACAAATCCCTCTGTATTAACCTTCAGAATAGTGCTGAGAATGATTATGGAAAGTTTAGTTGATGTAAAATATTCTACCGTGTCTTGCCTAGCTTAAAGCTGGGGTGGAGGATTTGTTCTCTTTGGTCCCTCCCCTATGGTCCCTCCCTGACACGCTCTACACCAACAAAGTCGTGCCAAAGTGAATGGACAGTCCCAACAACAGCCAATAAGAACAGAGAATCGAAACGCCTCGCTCTGATTGGTCAAAGTGTACAGCTCATGTTAACTTTGACCAATCAGAAATCATATACCCCCAGCTTTAAAGCATACTACAACTAACACTAAACACTCTCACTTTTGTTTATTTTGTTTCTGGTTTCTGTAGCACTTTGAGATTACTTTATGAAAAGTGCTTTACAAATAAAATGTATTATTATTATTATTATTATTATTATTATTATTATTATTATTATTATTATTATTATTATTATTATTATTATTATTATTATTATTATTATTATTATTATAACATTATTTTTTCCTCCTCTCTCCTCACAGCTGGCAGACGAGACCCTGAACTTTGAGGAACAGATTCTGGAAGCGGCTAAGTCGATCGCGGCGGCTACGAGCGCCCTGGTGAAGTCAGCGTCTGCGGCCCAGAGGGAGCTCGTGGCTCAGGGGAAAGTCGGACTGATTCAAGCCAACGCCGTGGATGACGGACAGTGGAGCCAGGGACTCATCTCTGCTGTAAGGGGGGGGGGAGGGAGGGAGAGAGACAGAGAGAGAGAGAGAGAGAGAGAGAGAGAGAGAGAGAGAGAGACAGACAGACAGACAGACAGACAGACAGACACACACACACACACACACACGCATGCACGCTCACACACACATACTCTTCATAATTTAGTTATTCATTATTATTAATGATAATACATTATTATTATTTTTTTAAATCAATAAAAGCAACAAAAAAATTACTGGAGTAAATCAAAAATGTAAAAAAGGAAATTAAAAATGGTATAAATAATTTGGATTTGGATTTCTTAGGAGAACATAATATACGGGTTAATCTGAACCCCAGAAACATAATAATGCTTTTACCAAACATAAACCCTTTTATTCGTCTCCCTCAGGCTCGTATGGTGGCAGCAGCGACCAGTAATCTGTGTGAAGCAGCAAACGCTTCAGTCCAGGGACACGCCAGTGAAGAGAAGCTCATCTCCTCCGCCAAACAGGTAATTATTTGTTCTGTTTGTTTTTTTGTTTTTCTTTAGAACGTTATTACATTTTTAAATTATGTATCTTTGTCATTGTGTATATTTCAAATTGTGCAAAAAACTAAAAAAAAATATATATTAATTCTATTTTCAAAATGAACCTGTCTTTGGGTATTAATGAAGTCAACTTTCCTTCCAGGTGGCGGCCTCCACAGCTCAGCTGTTAGTGGCCTGTAAAGTGAAAGCAGACCAGGACTCAGAGGCAATGAGGAGGCTACAGGTACATAGCGCACATTATATACACCCACACACACATGCAGAGAAACAAACAAACACACACACACAGACAAATACACACACACGCACGCACGCACTATAAAAAACAACTTAAGACACTTCAGAGCAAGCAATAAGAGAAACATTAAAAAAATTTAAAATAAAAATAAAAAACCCAAAAATAATCCCTCCCAAGTCACTGCCAGTTTACAAAGTTTGAAATGAGTCCAAAAAAGGTCCCCATGCTTCCTGAAACCTTGCACTAGAATGCCAAAGCAAATATCAAATTTTTTCTAGCTTGAGACAGGACATACATTTTATCTTTTTAAAGCACTTTGAGAAGTATTTCTTGTTTGAAAGGTACCATGCAAATGAAAAAAAAATGTATTATTACGAGAGATAATGCAGCTAGTTTAATATTATACCTAATAGCATGGAACAAGAATCCACTGTTCTTATACCCCTGCTGTCCCTCCTCTCCCACAGATCGCTGGTAACGCGGTGAAGAAAGCGTCTGATAACTTGGTCCGCGCGGCGCAGAAAGCTGCTTTCGACAAAGCTGACGATCAAAACGTCGTCGTTAAGACCAAGTTCGTCGGAGGAATGTCCCAGGTGAGAGAAAGGAGATTATGATCTATCTATCTATCTATCTATCTATCTATCTATCTATCTATCTATCTATCTATCTATCTATCTATCTATCTATCTATCTATCTATCTATCTATCTATCTATCTATCTATCTATCTATCTATCTATCTATCTATCTATCTATCTATCTATCTATCTATCTATCTATCTATCTATCTATCTATCTATCTATCTATCTATCTATCTATCTATCTATCTATCTATCTATCTATCTATCTATCTATCTATCTATCTATCTATCTATCTCAAAATTCTACACACTGCAGGTTTAAGATAATGAAAGTTAACTTTAATTATCTTAAACCTGCAGTGTGTAGAATTTTGGGTTTTATTTCCTAGCAGATTTTGTAGAAAGTAATTATAATATCCATAAGTACGTTTAATTTAGTGCATAATAGCTGAAATTTTTTTTTTTTAATTATTATTTTTTCCCTTAGAAAGGGTCTCATATATGTCCATATTTCGGCATATTTTGGACCAAGGCCTAGTGCCGCCATCTTGAAAGTGTCATAGTTGGAATGTCATCAGGTGCATTGTTTAAAATTTAGAATTGTTCTTGTCCTTGAAGGCCACTGTAGCTTCTGTTATTATTCTAAAGGGGTGGGGTTACCCAGGGAGCGTTGCATTCTAGAACTTTGTAGAACTTTCTTGATGATGTCATATTACACACTGCACCTTTAAAGACCTACTTCACCGGTGGTCAAAAAATTTGGTTTTAAAGTAGCTACGAGGAACTTTTTAATATTTCTGAAACAGTCTCATTTTTCCTCTGATGGTCAGAAATGACATGTAACAGCAAACGAGACCATCAGTGCAAAGAACGCTATTTTTCTTAATGCCTTTGTCAGCTGGCGTATTAAAAACACTACCGCTTTTGTCCAAAGGGGGGCGCTAGAATTAACACAAACTGAAAGTTCCTCAGAGCACCTTTTAACAACTGAAATCTTGTCTTCTCGTGTGTGTCTGTGTCTGTCTGTCTATCTCTGTGTCTGTCTGTCTGTGTCTGTGTCTGTCTGTCTGTCTGTCTGTCTGTCTCTCTTGTCTGTCTGTCTGTCTGTCTGTCTGTCTGTCTGTCTGTAGATCATAGCAGCCCAGGAGGAGATGCTGAGGAAAGAGAGAGAGTTGGAAGAAGCTCGAAAGAAACTGGCTCAGATCCGACAGCAACAATACAAGTTCCTGCCCAGCGAACTAAGGGAGGATGATGACTAGATATACACAATCAATCGCTGCATCTGTGTGTGTGTGTGTGTGTGTCTGTCTCTCTGTGTGTGTCTGTGTGTGTGTGTGTGTGTCTGTCTCTGTCTGTGTCTGTGTGTGTGTGTGTCTCTCTGTCTGTGTGTGTGTGTGTGTGTGTCTGTGTGTGTGTGAACAAGTTTGTGACTTTTTCTCAATTCACACACTCAAAACGAAAAAGGTACGTGGATTGTGGGCGACGTCAGATATGTTATAAACAAATGAAAAGGGAACTTCGAACTTCAAGAAATGTTTTTTCAACAAAAGAAAATTTCAGAAATGCAATTAAGTCTTCTGAGCTATAGCCCCAAGTCTCCATGGAAACATCTGAAAAGTTCTAATCACTGCTAAATGGTACCGACTACTGGCTGAAAACGAAAATCAAGATTGTGATATTTTTTGCCATTTTAATTTTACGACCTGCTATCTGTCCGTATGTACTGTAGGCCTATGTACAGGTGAAACTCGGAAAAATTAGAATACCTGGCAAAAGTTCATTTATTTCAGTAATTCAACTTAAAAAGGTGAAACTAATATATTATATAGACTCATTACATGCAAAGTGAGGTATTTCAAGAATTTCATTTGAATTAATTGATTATTATGGCTTAAAGCTTATGAAAACCCCAAATTGAGAATCTCAGAAAATTTTAATATGACATGAAATCCATAAAAAAAAGGAGTTTTAAATACAGAAATGTCGGCCCTCTATAAAGTATAATCATCCATATGTTCTCAGTACTTGGTTGGGGCCCCTTTTGCATGAATTCTTGCCCTTAAATTCCAATTAATTTTCCATGATATTCTAATAATATGAGTTTCACCTGTATAACCGTATGTTACTACTTTTACCCAATGTTATCTGAACAAGAATGTGACGCAGCCTTGAGAGAAAACGATAGCTCATATGCCTTGTGATTACGTCCATAAAATACAGTTTATTTTGCTGTTTTATTTTACAAAATTGCAGCAATTGTTTTCGTCCACTTATTAAGCTGAAGATTGTATTGCTATGGGTGTGGTACTATTATGAATGTTGGCCTTTATGCTAAGAATTGACACCCTTATCATCATTAAAGTCATGTTAATTGTCTTGACTTAAAGGGGCAGTGTGTAAAATCAGAATATTTAACTATCTGAAAGCGTGTAAGTTAAGTTTGTCCGTTCTGTGCTACTGTAGAAACATGGCGGTGCAACATGGCGGCCTCAGCGCACCCGCTCCTATGTAGATATAAAAGGCTCATTCTAAAAGGTCATACAAATGTATTTTCAAGTGATTACACACTAATTAAAACACACTTATGAATATTATATTTCATTTCATTTCATTTTTTTTTTACTCTGTATAATTTCAGGTATTTAGGTGTACAGTGTTAAAGTGAAAAAGTTAAGGCATAATTCTAATTTTTAAGTCTTGAGTTTAAAACTAAAATTCTTAAATACCTATTTCACCAGTGGGAATATGAAGGTGTATTGAACTCTGAGATCCTATGTAGTATAAATCTGCAAAAATTGTAGAAATCGGTTCATCCTAGCCTGAGAAAAGGCAGAAAGAGTGTTTAATGGTCTCACTGTCTAACCCTACATTTTACTAGTGTGACATCATGCATGGTAAAATGTAGGGTTAGGATTAACAGGACAGCTGGGCCAAGGGAAGACTGAGGGAAGAAAAACCTAATTCATTATATTATAATAGTGATTTTATAATGATAGAACACCGCTTCCGTATGGGTGAAGTATTCCTTTAAGAGTTTCAGTGTTATCCTCAAAACTAAAAAATCGAGTGAAGACAGTTGCCATTTTAATTTCGACTGTTCCTAACTTTTACATATTTCCAGTGCACACACAGTATAAACCGAAATTTGAACTTGATGCAATAACATGTATGGTGCTGTAGGGGGCAGTGTTGGCTTACTTTTTACACCATGCAAATCGTAAAGTAATAATATGAGAGGGGATATTGTGTAGAATATGTGGTTAGAGTGACTATATGCAGCTCTGGAAAAAATGAAGAGACCAGTCTGGATTTTTCTTCAATCTTCATCTCTACATTACTTAATGGGAAATGTTCTTAATGACAATATTTTTGGGGGGGATTTGGTAGAAATGTTGTCAGTAGTTTGTAGACTCAAACTAAAATGTTCATTCTTAGCCTGAGAAAAGGCAGAAAGAGTGTTTTATGGTCTCACTGTCTAACCCTACAGTTTCCTTCTTGTGACATCACAGTAAGGGTTAGGATTAACAGGACAGCTGGGCCAAGGGAAGACTGAGGAAAGACTGAGGGAAGAAAAACCTCATTCATTATATTATAATAGTGATTTTATAATGATAGAACGCCGGTTCTGTATGGGTGAAGTATTCCTTTAAGAAACTTGTAAGAAATGATGTTAAAGTAAGTCAAACTTAATCGACTGTCTCTGGATTTTAACGGTGCTCCGTGCGACTTTTAATGAATCTATATATAATTACCTGCTGCAATAGAGGAACTTTTTTGTTTACCGAGTTTGATTGTAGTGTGTGTTCGGTTCCCTTTGTCTACGGGAGGGCAGAAGGGACAATTTATTTCTGTCATTATGCACTTCAAGAAAAAAAGCCAAAATTTTGAGAATTTGTATGTTAACTTTGTCAACATTTTCGACTTTTTTTTCCTCAAAGTACATAATAAGAGTAAGAAAAAAATCTAATTATTTTGGCTTCAATGTCCCTAAAACCCTCCCTTCCTTGTCTTACTCATACGGGACTTTGTGTGTGTGTGTGTTCAATATTAAACAACAGTATATTGTATAAGATGAATAAGTCCTGCTGTGATAATGCATGGCTTTGTGCTTACGAATGCATCTCTTGTTTCACACATACAGCGAAATCAGGCGTAAAATTAGACCATTAAGCATAAGAAGACAGATTCACCATCAACTTTTTTACAGTTAAAGCTATAGTGCGTAACTTTTTCTTTGTGTAAAATAATATAGGTTACATTCAAGTCACTCGCTGAACAAGGTGACACAAAGTTGATTAAGCCTATCAGCTCCTCCACAAAACTCTCTCTGTATTTCTCAGTATGGCAGCGTTTATAAACTGGTGCAGGAGCTCAGAAAAATCCCCAAGAAGAGCCCAAGAAATGTTTCAGTTGTTGATTCTACTGCTAAGAAAAAAAAACCTGGACGTACAGCAGAAGGTATAAAATCCATGAGCCATCACTGAAGGCTTTACCTCATGTAGATGGCGATGTACCGACTAGTGTTGTTGTAATTACTCAGAATTCCTCATGGGGGGCGACAGAAGTTACGCACTAATGCTTTAAAATGTCACAAGGTGTTCTCTGGCGTTTGTATTTTGTGTGTGAGCATAGGACAGAAATCCACTGCTCAAGTCTGTATTGTTATTATTATTAGTGCCTTACCGTCCTTAGCCCATATACAAAACAAAATGTTATTTATTTGGGAATGTAGGTTAACTATAGCCTGGTCCTACCAGACCATCGTACTTCATTTCATTTGTACAGAAGGTCTGGAATCGCTCAATTGACAAACGTTAACTCACTTGAAGACGGGTGTCTGTTGAAGTTTAAAACTATTGGATATGCCCAGTGCCACTCTGGATCTGCCAACCAATCGCATAACGTTTGGTCGTGACGTATGTCATGCGCCGGCTTCTGAGCCACTCCCTCTGTTCGCTGATTGGACCGGTAAAAATCTGTCCGGAGAAAACCTAAGAATATACCGCACACCCAGACTGACTACTGAAGGGAAATGAAAATTGAGCGGAAGTAGGCAGGCAGGCGGTGCCAGGCTAGGTTAACTCTCCATGGGGTATTTTTTTTTTAACATTTCTTGTCCCATTTGTGAACGGCCTTTTGGGGGAGGGGATGACAGAGAAACCGTCCGCCCGTCAAAGAAATGTGTTGCTGTTAAAGATGTAACTTCAGTATATACATATATGACATATAATACACATACTGAGCTACATTGAAAAGTGATTTTGACAACAAGCGTTCTCCAGAATCACTGACTCCAACTTTTAAGCCTTTTTGGAACATACTTATAATAAGAACATTTCGATGTACAGGTGAAACTCGAAAAATTAGAATATCATGCAAAAGTTAATTTATTTCAGTAATTCAACTTAAAAGGTGAAAATAATATATTATATAGACTCATTACATGCAAAGTGAGATATCTCAAGCCTTAATTTGTTATACTTTTGATTATTATGGCTTAAAGCTTATGAAAACCCTAAATTCAAAATCTCAGAAAATTTTAATATTACATGAAATCAATAAAAAAGGGATTTTAAATACAGAAATGTCGGCCCTCTATAAAGTATAATCATCCATATGTACTCAGCACTTGGTTTGGGCCCCTTTTGCATGAATTCTTGTCTCAATTCCGATTCATTTTCCATGATATTCTAATAATGATACGAGTTTCACCTGTACACATTATCTGTCACCATTAAATATGTTGTGATGCATTTCGGTGGGTTGTTAACTGATGTGTTCTGTGCGGTTTTTTTTCTGCTTTTTTCCCTAAATAGAAATGAAATCGAAATATTGAAGTTACCACAGTGAAGAGAAGTGATAACAGCTTTCAGTTTAAAAGATATTTATCTCCGGCCTCAACAAAACTATTTTTTGTATTCACTGAAAATAAAGCATTTCAATGTAACTTTGTGTGAGTTGGGTTTTCTTTGTAACAGAAGTGTGTGTGTGTGTCTCTCTCTCTCTCTCTCTCTCTCTTTCTCTCTCTCTCTCTCACTCTCGACAGACAGACAGACAGACAGACAGACAGACAGATCTGGGGTTTATACACAGCCTAGACTTGTATGTGGCAAACCATACAAAACAAAGGTGGCCCACTATTGCCGACAACATGCTAGTTTACAGAGCCTAGGCTGTATATTAACGCTGGATTTAAAATAAATAAATTGTGTTAGAACAATGTCCCTTGAAAGACCTACTTTACCGGTGGAAATATGAAGGTGTATTGAACTCTGAGATCCTATGCATTATAAATGTGCAAACATTTTAGAAATCGGTTCATCCTAGCCTGAGAAAAGGCAGACAGAGTGTTTTATGGTCTCACTGTATAACCCTACATTTTCCCATGTGTGACATCACACATGGTAAAGTGTAGGGTTAGGATTAACAGTAGCATTTTGGAGTATTCGTCTTTATTCTTGACATTTCTTGACATAATGGTATGTAGTGTAGTAAAAAGACTAAAACTCCTCTGTACTTTAGTATGTAGTGTAGTAAAAAGACTAAAACTCTTCAGTACTTTAGTATGTAGTGTAGTAAAAAGACTAAAACTCTTGTGTACTTTAGTATGTAGTGTAGTAAAAAGACTAAAACTCTTGTGTACTTTAGTATGTAGTGTAGTAAAAAGACTAAAACTCTTGTGTACTTTAGTATGTAGTGTAGTAAAAAGACTAAAACTCCTCTGTACTTTAGTATGTAGTGTAGTAAAAAGACTAAAACTCTTCAGTACTTTAGTATGTAGTGTAGTAAAAAGACTAAAACTCTTGTGTACTTTAGTATGTAGTGTAGTAAAAAGACTAAAACTCTTGTGTACTTTAGTATGTAGTGTAGTAAAAAGACTAAAACTCTTGTGTACTTTAGTATGTAGTGTAGTAAAAAGACTAAAACTCCTCTGTACTTTAGTATGTAGTGTAGTAAAAAGACTAAAACTCTTCAGTACTTTAGTATGTAGTGTAGTACAAAGACTAAAACTCTTCTGTACTTTAGTATGTAGTGTATTAAAAAGACAGAGTATGTGATTTGGAACGCAGGGTAAATCTTTATAATCTAGAATCTGTAATAGTAGATGTGAAATAATTACTTTCCAAGGACGAGAGCATTGACTTTTAATATAGACAAGCAGCTGATAGAAAGCTCAGCCATTATTTTTATGCTCTTAATCTAATTAGAATGAAGCGGATACGGTTACTGATGACTGTGTGTGTGTGTGTGTGTGTGTGTGTGTGTGTGTGTGTGTGTGTGTGTGTGTGTGTGTGTGTGTGTGTGTGTGTGTGTGTGTGTGTGTGTGTGTGTGTGTGTGTGTGTATGTGTGCTACATAGCAAGAGTACACAAGACCCCATGCAAGGAAGATAGTTGTATTAAATATAAGATTTTATCGCGGAAGCTAATATCACCTTTCTTCACTAGATTGTTTTTGTTTTGAGGCTAATGAGTTTTGAGTACACACACACACACACACATACACACACACACACACACACACACACACACAGACAGACACACACACACAGACAGACAGAGACACACACACAAAAGTTTGAAAGAAAGCTGCCTACATTTAAGCCAACTAAATAAAATATCTTTTGTTGAGATAACTTAGCCTATCATTTAACTTTTCCTTAAAACTTGAGAATTTTAGTTTAGCCTCTCAAAACTCAAAAATGTTGTGAGAGAGAGAGAGAGAGAGGAGAGAGAGAGAGAGAGAGAGAGAGAGAGAGAGAGAGAGAGAGAGAGATGCCTTGACATTCTGAGTATGCCTAACCTTTTATAGTGTAGGCCTACATGCATGGTTAGAAGTTAGAACAATTCGGCGATGGAATATGACACACCAGTGCAGATATTGAAAGACTTGCTAATCACACACTCATCACTCAGATATTCACATGAGCTCATTCAACAGATAGAGGACACACACACACACACACACACACACACACACACACACACACACACACACACACACACACACACACACACACACTCTCTCTCTCTCTCTCTCTCTCTCTCTCTCTCTCTCTCTCTCTCTCTCTCTCTATCTCTCTCTCGAGCAGCAATGTTATTTATTTCCAGTCTAGACGATAATGAAATCATAACCAAGCATCCAAAATAACCCCCTTCAAACTGCTCGACTTTTATTTGCTATTTTACACCAGATTTCTCAAGAAAGCATGGAACGTGTTTACACCTAAAATAGGCCTACTATTCTTTATACTCTTAAGTTTTCTTCTTCTCACCCCTTTTCGAACAGGTAAAGCAAGTGTAAGACAGTTTATTTTCATTTGTGGTTTTCATTGTGTGTAAATATTACTTTATTGTAGCCTAACTGTCCACTTGTTTCATTTATTTTATTGTTTATTATTGCTTTTTTATTTTTTATTATTTAGGCTACTTGTTCGAAATAAAAACATTTTCAATTCAACTCAATTCAATTCAATTCAATTCAATAGACCCCTTTCCAGTCTACGTCACACCGCGTCACTCCCCGCTCTACTGCGCATGTCCGCCGCAGAAAGAGACAAGAGAGACACTAGCGACAATCATGTCTTGTTGTGCTGTTGGATGCACAAACCGTTTATTTTTTGTTTGAATGGTGATAAAGCTAGTAAATGCCCAAATGCACCGCTGTATAATTACATAAATGAGTGGTGAAATGTTTACAATAAGGACAGTGACCGGAGACGAGGATATAGCAATGGAAAGCAATGGAGGCTTATTTACAATGACCCAGACGTTATACATCTCCGTCCTCTTCCCTTGTATTTGACTCTATGGTTTGAATAGGCAGTAGGGGTTTGCACTTGTAGCCGGTAAGTAGGCTAAATCATATCATTTAGGAAAAATCAATAAACGAATACCGAGTGGGGTCGACATGTGCTAGCTAGCTTTAGTAGCCTACAGTAGTCCGGACACGGAAGTCGTCGGGGCCATTTCTTCTCATCATTTATAGCTCAACTGCCGGCAACGCGTATGGGTCATTAAGACGTATCCCGTTCAATATTGTTAATGTTTAAGCATAACCAATGTTATCACTCGCTGATAAACTGTTTTTAGTAAGCTGACAACATCGCTATTTAACACCATAGACGTATAAAAAACACCACAACTGCAATATAACTAAACGGGTAACCATGGCAACCATGTGCTTTCTGCATCTGCGCTGCGCACGCATCTGCCGTGTTGGTAAACAAAAAATCCCCCTATAGGCCTACTCTCCTCTCCGCCAACTGGTCAATTCCTATTAAACAGAAAAAAAGAAAATACTACATGATAGGCCCTACAGACGAGATTCGACAACTATATGCTGGGTTATTATGGTAGGCCTACAATACACCACATAAACACAGACTGTGCTACAGAAAACGTAGGCCTAAATTCAATAATACCTATTACTGTTACTATTTCGATGGCAACATTGTAGGCTAGCGACTGCCAACGCGGAAGTGAAAGTTAATAGACGTTAGCGTAAGATAAATATTTCGTTTGATAAAATCCATAGGCTATCAATATCAATCTTTTTTCCTCACTTAGTTTAAATAGGATATGCAATGCTTTTTGGCCCGGTCTCTAGAAGGCAGCTAGTCTTAATTTAGTCATTGATTAGTAGTAAAATGTAATGTAATGTAAACGTAGGCCTATGTGCAAGAATATTACTATTTCCATGGCAACAACACGCGGAAGTGAAAGAGAAATTGACTGTAGACTTTACGCTGAATGTTTTGTTTGATTAGTCCGAATAGGATAGACAGGCGATGATTTTAGGCCCGATCTCTGTAAGGGAGTTAGTGTTCATTTATTCATTTGTATAGCATTGTTATAGTAAAAATTAACGCATAAGTAGGCCTACCGTATGGCTATAAACCAAAATACTGCCCATATTAGTAGCGAAAATACATAGTACAAATAAAATATAAAGTGTAAATATACACTCAAATTCGACCCGTATTGTAATAGTAGAAAGTAAAGCACAAAAAGCGTAATAAGCAAAATTCAGCCCATCTGCCGTGACATTGTCTCGCAATGCCGTGACCCGGATTCGAACCGGGGTTGCTGCGGCCACAACGCAGAGTACTAACCACTATACGATCACGGCGAGCTACGATGAGCTGGTGCAAGCAGGCGCGATCAGAAGCTCTCTTATAGCAACACACTCACACACTCGCTCTCGCTCATACACCCCTTGGCTC
Source organism: Ammodytes dubius (assembly GCA_026122265.1). Classification (NCBI taxonomy): domain Eukaryota; kingdom Metazoa; phylum Chordata; class Actinopteri; order Uranoscopiformes; family Ammodytidae; genus Ammodytes; species Ammodytes dubius. Next base: position 473,322 of record JAOPFK010000012.1, read on the forward strand.
TTTCTCTTTCTCTCACACACACAAACTCACACACACACGCGTTATTTTTCAGTCACATACACAAACACGTAAACTCACTATGCAAACGCACGCGCGTGCACACACACACACACACACACACACACACACACACGCTCTTTCGGTCACATACACACATACACACACACACACACACACACATACAGAAACTCACTCGCTCACCGACTCTCTCTCTCTCTCTCTCTCTCTCTCGCACAGACACACGCACACACAAACATGCACGCACCGCATACACACACACACGCGCGTGCGCGCAGAAACACACACGCACACACAGGGCCCCACTGATAGTTCACAATCACACGGCCGCTGCAGCTGTTCAGTTATAATAGTTCACTGTCGTCGACCAAAGTAATTAAGTACGGGCTCCTAGTTTACTAGGAGCCCGTAATTATTACTCTCCACCATACTTATTCTTACTTCTTACTTCTTACTTCTTATTCTTCCTCACATTTTCTAGCTGCTTCTCCTCCCACACCGTTACACGCAGACATGCAAAAATTTCACGCAACGTGCGTCCCCACCCCCCGGGGTGTGCTATTATACAGTTTTTTAAATTTCCGCTAGGGGGCGCTGTAATGAAGTCCCGACTGAACGAACTTTGAGAGGCCACGCCCCGCACACCGTAACTCCGATTGACTTGAAATTTCTCACACAGGTGTATGTTAGGGTGCTCTACAAAAAAGCCTCTGGGACCATAAAAAGTCTTCAGGGAATATTTCCCGCAAATTAGCATAAAGTGAAAAACAGCGTGTTATCCACGACTTTCTGCAATTTGACTGTATCAACACCAAATTTCTCGTGAAACCCCGGGGGACTACAATAAACATACCCGTAAAACATTAGTAGGACAACTTGAAAAACATGGCCGCCATTGACCAAAAAGTTTACGCAGGGCGGGGCTTAATAACACGTTGGCCATAACTCCTTAACCGTAGGTCCTATCATCATCAAACTTGCTGGGTGTGTGCAGAAGTCATGTGGTAGCATGTCCTTCTAAGCTTATCGCGATTTAACCATAGGGGGCGCCACAGGGGCGGGGCCTATCCACAAATTGGCCATAACTCCTTAACCATAGGTCCTATCATCATCAAACTTGCTGGGTGTGTGCAGAAGTCATGTGGTAGCATGTCCCTCGAAGCTTATCGTGATTAACCCGTAGGGGGTGCCACAGGGGCGGGGCCTATCCACAAATTGGCCATAACTCCTTAACCATAGGTCCTATCATCATCAAACTTGCTGGGTGTGTGCAGAAGTCATGTGGTAGCATGTCCCTCGAAGCTTATCGCGATTAACCCATAGGGGGCGCCACAAAAGTCACCCGACTCCGATTGACTTGAAATTGATTACACATGTACAGCTCATGGTGCTCTACAATTTCGCTCCGAGGAATTTTTTTTTAATTTCCGCTAGGGGGCGCTGTTCTTAATCCCTGACTGAAGAAAGTTTGAGAGGCCACGCCCCGCACACCGTAAGTCTGATTGACTTGAAATTTCTCACACTGGTGTATTTTAGGGTGCTCTACAAAAAAGCCTCTCGGACCAAAACAGTCAACCTGGAAATACTTTCGGCTAATTAGCATAAACTGAAAAACAGGGTTTTATCCACAACTTTTTTAAGTGTTACTCTATCGACGCCAAATGTCTCACGAAGCCCCGGGGGACTATGACGCACGTCTCCGAAAAATATTAGTAGGGTAGCTTGGAAAAAATGGCCGCCCTTGACTAAAACGTTTACGCAGGGGCGGGCCTTAATAACACGTTGGCCGTAACTCATTGACCGTAGGTCCTATCGTCGTGAAACTCGCAGGATACGTGCAGAAGACATGCGGTAGCGTGGCCCTCTAAGCTTGTCGAGGTTAACCCACAGGGGGCGCCACAAATGCGAAAACCGTCATTCGCCGACGCAATGTTTGCCAGGCCACGCCCCTTTCCCCCTGACTCCGATCGACTCGTCGTTTGTCGGACGTGCGCGGCTCGCGTCGCTCTACGGTAAAGCCTCTGGGACCGCGGGGGTCGGCCGTGATTTCTTTCCTTCCCCGATTCGCGCGGGGGCGGCCCGTACTTTCCAAATCTCCGCGGGATTTCTAGTTGATTTTTCTGCTTGTTAGGGAAACCGGACCTTGAGAGAAATAATTTGATATAGACAGACAGACAGATAGATAGATAGATGATACATAGATAGATAGATAGATAGATAGATAGATAGATAGATAGATAGATAGATAGATAGATAGATAGATAGATAGACAGACAGACAGACAGACAGACAGACAGACAGATAGATAGATACAGTGGAGGAAATAAGTATTTGATCCCTCACCGATTTTGTAAGTTTTCCCACTTACAAAGAAATGAGCGGTCTATCATTTTAAAGCTAGGTTTATTTTAACTGTGATAGACAGAATATCAAAAAGAAAATCCAGAAAATCACATTAAAAAAAATATATAAATTATTTTTCATTTCATTGAGTGAAATAAGTATTTGTTCCCCTACCAACCATAAAGAATTCTGGCTCCCTTGTGCTTTAAAAAAGTATTTCTAATCTCAACTAGTTTCCTTTATAAAACACACCTGTCTCAACTTGTTACCTGTAGGCCTATAAAAAACACCTGTCCACAGAGTCAATAAATCAAACTCCAACATCTCCATCATGGGCAGGACCAAAGAGTTGTCTAAGGACATCAGGGACAAGATTGAAGAAAGGCCGGAATAGACTATAAGACCATAGAGACAGTGCATAACGCGTCATAATCTGAGGCCACGCCCATCGTGGGGGAAAACAATTCACAGCGCTCCATTCACTTTATATTGAATGCTACCCGTATTCGGCAAACAAACTTAATAAAAAACGTAATACGACATGACTTTCACAAATACACGTTACTTTCTTTAAAGCCACGGCTCTTGTCTGTCTATACGAGCTGTTTTGGTGAAAAAGTATTGAGTAATTTTCAATATCGAGACAAAACTCTTGACTAATGTATGCTGAATGCTAGGCTAATGTTAGCCTTCTGCTGTAGGCTAACCATAGGCTAACCCTCACGGACGGGAAAAAACACCTCAATATTGAAAATTACTCAATAATTTTTCACAAAAACAGCTCGTATGGACAGACAAGAGTCGTGGCTTTAAAGAAAGTAACATTGTTTTCTTAAATGGATGTTCGATTACATTTTAAGTAAGTTTGTTTGCAGAAGACAGGTCTCCTTCAATACAAAGTGAATGGAAACGGTTTTCAACGGTCTCCCCCACGATGGGTCCGACCCGGTCCGACCGGACAAAAACACCTCAATATTGAAAACTACTCAATTATTTTTCACAAAAACAGCTCATATAGACAAACAAGAGTCGTGGCTTTCAAGAAAGTAACGTTTTTTTCTTAAATGGATGTTCGATTACATTTTAATTAAGTTTGTTTGCAGAAGACAGGTCTCCTTCAATACAAAGTGGATGGAGCGCTGTTCAATGTTTTCCCCCAAGATGGGCGTGGCCTATTTCATGCACTGTCTCTATTGGCGAGAAGCTGGGTGAGAAGGAGACAACTGTTGGTGCGATTATTCGAAAATGAAAGAAACACAAAATGACCATCAATCTCCCTCGGTCTGGGGCTCCATGCAAGATCTCACCTCGTGCGGTATCAATGATCATGAGAAAGGTGAGGGATCAGCCCAGATCTACACGGGAGGAGCTTATTTATGATCCCAAGGCAGCTGGGACCACAGTCACCAAGAAAACCATTGGTAACACACTGCGCCGTAATGGATTGAAATCCTGTAGTGCCCGTAAGGTCCCCCTGCTCAAGAAAGGACATGTACAGAACCGTCTGAAGTTTGCCAATGAACACCTGAACGACTCAGAGAATGCTTGGGAGAAGGTGATGTGGTCAGATTAGAACAAAATCAAGTTATTTGGTATCATAGTGACTCGCCAAGCTTGGAGGAAGAGGAATTCTGACTATGACCCCAAGAACACCATCCCCACAGTCAAACATGGAGGTTGAAGCATTATGCTTTGGGGGTGTTTCCCTTCTAAGGGGACAAGTAAGTAAGTAAGAAAGAAAGTAAGTAAGAAAGAAAGAAAGTAAGTAAGTAAGTAAGTAAGTAAGTAAGTAAGTAAGTAAGTAAGTAAGTAAGTAAG
>JAOPFK010000012.1:485000-487500 GCA_026122265.1 Ammodytes dubius
GACCTACTTCTCCGGTGGAAATATGAAGGTGTATTGAACTCTGAGATCCTATGTAGTATAAACGTGCAAACATTTTAGAAATCGGTTCATCCTATAGCCTGAGATAAGGCAGAAAGAGTGTTTTATGGTCTCACTGTCTAACCCTACATCTTACTAGTGTGACATCACACATGGTAGAATGTAGGGTTAGGATTAACAGGACAGCTGGGGCCAAGGGAAGACTGAGGGAAGAAAAACCTCATTCATTATATTATAATAGCGATTTTATAATGATAGAACGCCGGTTCCGTATGGGTGAAGTATTCTCTTAACTGTCTTGCCTTTACTATAGTTAAATTTAGGTCTAGACAAGGAGAAGCAGCTTTTAGTTATTATGCACCAATAATCTGGAACAAACTCCCAGAGAACTTGAGGTCTGCTGCAACTCTCAGTTCTTTTAAATCGAGTCTGAAGACTTTTTTGTTTCCATTTTAACCTGCAATTTTTATTTTATTTGCTTCTTTTATTCGCTTTTAAATGTTTTATAATGTGTTTTATGTATTCTAATCTTGCCCCTGTAAAGCACTTTGAGTGGCGTTGTGTCTGAATTGTGCTATATAAATAAACTTGCCTTGCCATGCCTTGCTGTCTGAGGTAGGGTCACCCCTAACAGGCTTAGCGGTGCATTGGGACAAATCTTAAGGCTCCTATAATGTTTCAACGGGGCGATTTACAAGTGTATTTTAGCCCGTTTAAAATCCTCAACAGATTTGTGCCCGTGCCGTCTTTCAGTTGGCACCTTTTCATGTTTCATAATGTCGAACACGGATGAAGTTACCATGTCATTTATACCTTTAGGGTCACATCAATTAGACCTTGTTAAATACATCACAGTCACCACCAACAACAAAGTTATTTAAAAAAAATTATTACATTTCTTTAGAATATGCATTTTATAGCTACATAGGAGCGGGGCGCTGAGGCCGCCATGTTGCACCGCCATGTTTCTACAGTAGCACAGAATGGACAAGATGTTTTTTTTTTGCATTTTTATGCTTTTATTGACAGTGTAGAGACAGAGGTGAAATGGGGCAGAGAGGGGAGTGACATGCAGAGAACGACCGCGGGCTGGAATCCGCTGCTGGCCGAGGCCCATGGGGGGGGGACGCCTTACCAACTGAGCTAAGGGCGCCCCCGCCTTACACGTTTTTATATATAATAATAATTATAATGGATTGGATTTATATAGAGCTTTTCTAGGCACTCAAAGCGCTTTACAGGGTTCCAGGTTCCATTCATTCACACACAGTCATACCGGTGGTGGAAGCGTGGCAGCCATTCAGCGCCTACGGCCCCTCCGACCACCACCTCAAACATACAGCAGTCATACACATTCACACGAGGCAAGGTGGGTGAAGTGTCTTGCCCAAGCCCCAAAACCATGACACATGTGGCAGGGTGGGAATCGAACTGCCAACCCTTCGATCATTAGCCGACCCGCTCTACCACCTGAGACACAGTCGCCCCAAACCATAGTGGGCGTCCTGGGGAAATGCACCTGTTGGAAGACCAAGAAGAAGTACTATAGAATAAATAACTACATCTTCACCTCATCACTTGATATTGTGGAAAGACTTGAGGCAGTGGTGGATGATGCCATCTTTACTAACTATAGCTTCTTGTCCTTGAAGGCCACCGTAGCTTCTGTAAATTCTCCCCAAAGTGAGGGGTTAGCAAGGGAGCGTTGACATCTACAATCTCACCACTAGATGATGCTAAATATTCCAATATTACAAACTGCATCTCAAAGAAAACATGACATGACAACCAAGATAAAGTTATTTTACACCTAAGATAAGCCTGTGGCACTGCTGAGGTGTTATGGAAGCCTAGTTTGCTTTGAATTAAAGGTGCTCCCAGGAACTTTCCGTTTTTGTTAATTCTAGCAAAAGTGGACAAAAGTGGTAGTGTTTTTACTACGCCACACACTTTTTTCTTCCAATTAGCTTTATTGAAAAATGCTCAATACATAAATCAAAAGTACTCAATGTAATATATCTTAGAGAGAATAAGACAAGCTTAAACATAAAACAAATAGATACAAATATAATATACACATAGAAATATACACCTGTTAAACAATACAAATAAACTAGAGAGCATTCAATGGGTAAATTGTTTTTTTTTATTGGCGTTTAAACGTTCACAAAAAGGTAAAAAAACGAGAAGAAATTAATCTATAAAAAAATGTCCAACCTTGCAAATCACAAAATTCTATATAAATATATTTAATTCGAAGGATAAATGTTTTTTTTTTATTGGCGTGTTAGACGTAATGTACTTCCGGGGCTGGGTGGCTCATCCCCAATCCTCGCTCGCCTGTGTGTGTGTGTGTGTGTGTGTGTGTGTGTGTGTGTGTGTGTGGTGTGTGTGTGTGTGTGTGTGTGTGTGTGTGTGTGTGTGTGTGTGTGTGTGTGTGTGTGTGTGTGTGTGTGTGTGTGTGGTGTGTGTGTGTGTGTGT
>JAOPFK010000012.1:500000-501265 GCA_026122265.1 Ammodytes dubius
TGTTGCTTAAAGGCAGAGACAGCGATTCTTGAAAATGCTTGTTGACAAACACAACTTTTTTCTCAGTGAATATTTGCTAGCTGAACATATTAAAGACCTACTTCACCAATGGAAAATATGAAGGTGTATTGAACTCTGAGATCCTATGTAGTAAAATGTGCAAAACATTTTAGAAATCGGTTCATCCTAGCCTGAGAAAAGGCAGAAAGAGTGTTTTTATGGTCTCACTGTCTAACCCTACATTTTCCCATGCGTGACATCACACATGGTACAATGTAGTTAGGATTAACAGGACAGCTGGGCCAAGAGAAGACTGAGGGAAGAAAAACCTCATTCCTTATATTTATAATAGTGATTTTATAATGATACTAGATTGCCGGTTCCGTATGGGTGAAGTATTCCTTTAAGTGTGTGCGCTGAAAAGAAATCTGGCTAAGCTCTGTAAACAAAGGGGGGCCCACCATAGCTAGCAACATTTACAGAGCTTATTAAAAACTATTTTTTCCCCCAGTGCACACACAGTACGGACAGGTGGCAGATTGGGAGGAGATATTCACTGATTTTTGACAGGAAGCATTCTCCCAGAATCACTGACTACACCTTTAATTTGATAATGTTTATGTGAATCAACAACTTGATTTCAAAACTAACCTCTTTTGTTTATTGTCTTCAAATCAGCACTAACTCTTCTTGTCCTTTTGTATAACATTATATTCTATCTCTTTTTCTCTTTTCCTCTTTCTTTCTCTTTCTCTCTCTTTCTCTCTCTTTTCTCTCTCCCCTGCTTTCTGACTGCAAAGATCATCTTTTACAAGCAGCTTGAGAAAAACCGTCTTCTGACCAATGAACTCAGAGTAGCCTTAAACGAAGCTGAACTGCAAAGGGCTCGTGAGTGTGTGTGTGTGTGGTGTGTGTGTGTGTTGTGTGTGTGTGTGTGTGTGTGTGCGCGTGTGTGCGTTTTTGTGTCGTGCATGGTGTGTGTTGTGTGGATACAGCTCTGGAAAAAAATAAGAGACCGTCCCGGGTTTTTTCTTCAATTCTTCATCTCTACATTACTTAATGGAAATGCTCTTTAAGACAATATTTTTGGGGGGGAATTTGTAAAATGTTTTCGTAGTTTGTTGAGCAAAACCAAAATGTTTTCTACTCAAAACATTGCCTAAAAATGTCAAACGAGAGACACTGGAACATTTGGAGTGGTCTCTTATTTTTTCCAGAGTAAGTATTATATTATTGCTTTAATTCTTCTGAAAAAGAAATGTGTG
>JAOPFK010000015.1:0-263562 GCA_026122265.1 Ammodytes dubius
AGCGCACCGCCACCGCTTATGCCCGAAAAAAGCTAGGTGGACACGGGCCCTTTATTAAAAAGTAACACAATCACATTGAGACAACTTCAAGTTGGTAAAGTAGGCTATACAGGTGCCTGTCTGCGTGTTGCCTGACAGCCATCGCCGTATGCAATTAATGCCACAGCGCATCAAGTTAGGCTACTTCAGTGCATTATGCCAACAGCTGAGTCTTTTAACAAGGGATCCATGCAGAACTGCAGGTGAAGGAATCGCCTCTCCCGATTAACCAGTTAACTTGATGCGCAATGGCAATAATTAAAAAGGAAGAGCAGGTAGGCAGACACCTGTATGGCGTTTTACCTTGAGAGAGAGCGAGAGAGAGAGAGAGAAAGAGTAGGCTATACGTGCGGCACACAATTTATTTCCGCGAGCATTAGGCCTACTCATATTCTCTCATACCTTTGCTTTTGTTGAAACACAACTGGATGGATTTGATGTTTTGGGTATCAAAACAGCTAAGAATATTGACTCTACGCCTGCCCCTGACCAGGCGTAGGATTTACGCCTAGTCTTAGTGAAAAGAACGCTAAACCCAGTTGGTGCAACCGGCGTAACTGTTAGGTTGGACTTAGAACGCCAAGTTACGACCAGGCGCAGTTAAGACCAGGCTTACGCCCAGGTGGTGCAACCCAGCCCTGGTGGCTTGTGAAACAACGTGTTGTTGTACAGGGTGTGCAGCTCATTCCTCAACTTCTGCTCGTCAAAGAAGGGATACGTCTTCAGCAACTGAGCAAGTTCACTAGTGGGAAATGAAGCAGGCTTGCTGAAAAACGCAAAGGATGTGTGCTCCAGTACACGGAAAAAGCTCAGGTGCTCCATATCGGCAAACCTCTGGGTCATGTGCAATACTATGCCATCCACAATCTGGAAGTACAGACGTCTGTAAGATGCCACAGTGTCCTCTTCTCCTTCTCGGCGCTACTCGTTGAACCCCTGCTCTAACTCATCCCAGCCGCGACGACGTTTACGTCGACGAGGATCTGGTTCTCCGACTGCCTGGACTGCTTCATCATAAATGCCAGTGAACGTCTCATCTGTTCGTGTTGCTTTGAGAGCACTGATCGTGCTCTTGATGCGATCCTGGCATTTTTTTATGTCCACCGTCTTGCTCTGACGGTGGACACTTGGAAGAGTGGTTCTGTGAGGTCGAAAATTGACTGAAAGACACCGAGCAGTAAGGTGAAGTCAAAATCCTCTAGTTTTTTCTTCAAGGCCGCGCTCTGTGCAACGGTCTCCTTGTCCCATCCGGGCTCTGTCGTCATCTTGTCAAAGGCCACACATAGCGATGTGCGGCCTTCGTGAATGGCATGTACCGCGCGGCTTTTAAAGTTCCACCTCACAGCGGACCCCCCTGGTACACGCACAGCCTGAACCACTTCACACAATAATGCCGATCGCTTACATGAACGAGAGAAAAAATTGTGGAAGGCATCGAGATCGGCAAAAAACAGTTTGGCTGCTTGGACGTTATTTGTGCCTTGTGCTAAAACCAAATTTAGCTTGTGCGCATAACAATGGAGGAACAGCGCATTGGGGCAGTGTTGTTTCACCAAAGCCTGCACGCCACCGTGTTGCCCACTAATGCAGCTCGCTCCATCGTATGTCTGACAAATTAGTTTTTCAGTTGGACCGTAGTTATCGATGGCTCTCATCACAACTGAAGTTATGGCTTTGGCATCTCTTTCTTTGCTGACATCGAAAAAGCCCAAAAACCGCTCACACACTGCCTTTCTCGTTAACATATCTGATGATGACAGTGAGTTGGCACTTGTTTGATATGTCGGACGTGTCATCCACTTGTACAGCAATGAAAGGGGACATGTTTATTTCTGTATCAGTCTCATCCTGGATGACTCGAGCTATGCTTTCGATTATTTCATTCTGTATGGTGTTAGACATACCGCTGAAGACTGTTGACGATCCCAAGTGCTCTGCAAGCGTAGTGTCAAACTCCGCAAATGCATGAACTAACTCCACAAAATTGCCCCGGTTTGCGCTGCCAGCTGCCTCATTGTGTCCCCGGAAAGCTTGTTCTTGGCGAGCAAGGTACAATGCGGTTACAACAAGTCTCCTCAAAATATCCCGATTTTTTGTGACCTGTTCATTGTGTTTTTTAACGCCGATGCTTCTCGACAAATCCAAAGCTTCGTCAATTCTGACTTGTCCAAACAGTTTAAGTTTGACAGCGCAGTCTATGTGGCTTTTAGATTTTCCATGTCTCTCGATTGCCCGGGACAAGTTGGCAAGTTCCACGAATCCTGAAGTGACCCAGGGATTGTTGAGGAAGCACGAATCGTCAAAAAGAAGACACGGCCAGCAAAATAGCCGCTGAAGTTTGCTGCTACCAGCTAGCCACTCCGTTCGCTTATAGTATAGTCTTCATTGAACATCCGAAAGCCCTGTTTTCTCTCCACGCGCAGTTCCAGCTTCGGTGTTGGCCTGCCATCGGTTGTTATTTTTATTTGCTGCTGTTGTGGTAGTTTGGTAAAATTATTTTTGAGTAAATACTCAAAATCTCCACCCTCCATAACTGTATTTGCTTATTAGGCTACTCAAAAATGAGAACGATTCAAAATTTTGCGCTATTTTTTTTGTTATTGTTTTTTCGGTGACGTTGACAATGATGCTTTGGTTTGATTGTGTGAAGCCAAGGGCCGAGTGGCTTCCCTTGGCACCCTCGTGACACCCTCCTGACCAATCACAGGAGGGCAGTGTCCTCACCTGATTGGTCAATTATTTTTCTTTTTTTTACCAAGGTTCCTCGCAGACATTCAGTGTGCAGTGTCGTGTTTCGCCGCGTCTTCAGAATCTAAATGTAAAGGGGCGCTGTTTCGCGCATTGTGAAATGCTCAATGAGAGGAGAAAAATGGGGAAGAAATGACAGCAACACGGCACCAAAGATTACCGAAACTGTTAATATAAATGTTTTTATTGGATGACAACTACAGCCTAAAAAACAGGGAAGCCTAACAATTGTTTCCGTATCCAGTGTATGCATTGCTGAGGGAATGACACTCCAGATAACTGAAGACTTCACTGCTCCTGCTGCCTTTCTTCATCATGGTAGAAGATCTCTGAAGATGGAGCAGCGTGGAACTCACCTGGCAGTCACAGCTTCACTCAAGCACACAATTTGCTTTCAGTATTTAGATTGTGATTATTATAAATCTAGCCTTTGGCTTCTTCCGTCTCCCTTCGGACAACACAAAGTATGATGTATGAATATTTGCAAGAGAAAATTGTGTATTGTGTGGAATTGTCTGAAAGAATAATAATAAATAAATAAATAAAAGTCAGATCATACTCAATTTATAATCATATTGATTGCAGTAAATGAGGTGACATACTCAGTCATGTATATTTGTTAGATATATTAAAAAGCTAGGGGAGATTTTGATTAAATATGGTAAACAATTGGGCTACAGACCAAGGACTAAGTTACTAGTTTTATGTTTTGTTTTATAAAGTCTTGTTCCGGCACATGCCAGAGCATTGTGGATATTTTGATAATTTTCTCTTAATACAATAACACTATACACAACTTTACTCGGAGGTATGCAATTGTGAGTGCATTCTAGTTTTAAACAAGTTGATTTATATTTTTCATTGTGACCATACGTATATGTATAAGTAAATCCACAAATATTTTAAAAAGTCCCAATCTTTTGATTCGTTGGTGCAGTAAGCTCTTACTAAACATTTATACTGATTGTGCTTTGATGTGATAACTGCAAATCGTAAATATAATTGATATAGGACATTTATTAGTCTTGCTTTAGCAGTATGCAGACCTACTTATTGATGCAGCACGTGATCTGAATTAACATGTTCTTAACTGCATAAAATGTTATGGTGTGACACTTTGTGATTGTGATTAATTAAAGTCATCACTGAAATGAGGTTATATGAGCTTTATATACCCTGTTCTTCTGGACACAACACATGAGGTAAGATGTAGGCTATAGCAGAACTTCCTGGGGATAGGCACACTAGTTAAACCTGATAATCTAATTATAATGTTCTGATACAAGTAGGGCCTAGTGATAATATCACATGGAAAATATGAAATGGAGAAACAATTATTCCAATTCAGTTTTAATGTGTCCTTTTTACTTTTCTATTGCCTATAGTAGAGTAGGGTACTTATTCACTTTATTGTTCACAAGTTTATTGATTAAGCTTACTTTACATTTAGAAGACCAAGTGTATGATTTCTAAGCATATTTATGGATTTAGATAGCCTAGGCTACATGCTGAATACTCAGCATCAACATAGGCCTACTATATATGTTGTATTAGCCTACATGCTGAATACTCGGCAGCAATACTTTAATTTGATCCTCAATGCTTTTATTCCTATTGTAGAAAAAGTCGGATAAATCACTCGCTCTCTTTCTCTTGCTCGCCCACCCGCTCTCTCGCGTGGTAACGTTAGAGCAGCAGCATGTGAAGTTACAATTAGTCCGAGACTATGGTTAGTTTCATAGGTGTTAATAGGCTACTCCTGTCAGTGTTAGATAACCAACACAACACTAGTTCACTTACTGCTGAAACAATAGCAAACATTTACAACGTGATCGCAGTGTAGGCTTGTGATAGTCTGGCTGCGATGTGGACACAGCATATCCTTAGCTAACGCTCAGTCATAGTCAGCCTGTAAACATGCCATCACTCCCGTCCATATTTCTGTTATTATTTTGTTTTATTTTCTGATCCTTGACTTGTCCTGGTCTCTTAGACATCTACGGGATCACAATTCTAAGTGTGTGTCCCGTCATATCCACATGAATATATTTTTACAAGTGTCCAAAATAGCACTAAAACGCATTCATTTCTATTGTTCGAATGGACCGCTGTCCCTCACGTGACGTCACGGCCAGGCGCGTTCCTAGGTTTTTGAGAGATCCGGGACTTAGCCCAGAACGATCACGGTGATGCGCGCGAAAAATTATGCACGCGCCGCGCGCGCGAAAATACGCATTTTAATAGATATAGTAGTAGCAGGCTTAATGCCTCTGGTACCATCACACGAATACAGTCACTAACGTTAGCTAGCTAGAGCATTCTAACCGCAGACAAAGTAGGCTACAAGTACATTTACCATAAGTAAGGTTTTCAAAACGTTTACAGACATTTGAATGACTGACATATAGTAAAGACATTGTGAAATCTAGGGCTTGTGCTCACTACTCACCTGTTGTAAACACTGAGAGACTGGCTGGCTGCTGAAGTGAACTGACGCACTTGTTGCTCTAGTCTGTTCGGGTAAATGAGGGGCGTTCAAGGACCGTCGGAAATTCGATTTTTTTTTTTTTTCAAAATTAGATTCGGGGCTAATCAAATTAGATCCGGGGCTTTAGCCCCGAATAAAACAGCCTAGCGACGCCACTGGTCACGGCCTTCTACCTTTTTTTTAGAAGCAGAAGAATAATTCTCGCACAAAAATAGCTCCAAAGGCCACTGTGATGTATATTTAAAATATATTTTTTTAAATCGAGTAGTTGAATGTTTTTCCTATATGCTGTTTAACTGGGGTCTCTAACCTGCACGTTGCTCTTTAAATGCTACTCGTAGCTGCTTTAACTGGCTGAGCGCACTTACGTGCTACGTCATCATTGTGTACAAACAGTAAAAGGGTCTATTAGGCTGTAAACAGTTTTAAACTGGCCCCAGCACCAGCCCGGAGCTGGCTCTTGGTTCCTGTTGATGTGAAAGTCCCATGGACTTTTTCTTTCACTGTGATGTGAACTTTAAACATTTCTCTTGTTCCATCTTTGTTTTCTTCTACCTCTCTTCAACCTTGCTTCTCCATTCAAACCACCAGGTTTGCTCTCCTGCAACTCCTCAATCCCTACAGTTAGGGCATTCCGTCTACATTCACTTCTTTGTTACATTTGTGCATGCCACGGTCTCCATAAAGTCATTAAGTTTGGTAGTTTTTAAAACTTTCTGATAAAACAGTCTCTCTGCCATGAACTTTAAATTGCATGTATTTTACAAAGTCACGTGTCCCTTTCCTTGACTGTAAATTTGACAATCCAATATGGTAATTTTTTTTTTTTAATCCATGATTCTGACGACACTTGAGGATTTGGGAATTCCTTTTGAAGACTGCAGAGGACAGTCATATGACAACAGGGCAAACATGAAAGGCAAAAATAAAGGAGTTCAAGCCAGGCTCTTAGAAAATAATCCCGAGCTCTGTTTGTGCCATGTGGGGCGCATACATTGAACTTAGTTGTGTGTGATGCTGCTAAGGGATCTGTGGATGCTATGAGCTACTTTGGTGTCCTGCAAAAGCTTTACACATTATTCTCAGCCTCCACCCAAAGATGGGCCATTCTTAAAAAACATGTGAGCATCACCTTAAAGATGTGGTCAGAAACAAGGTGGGAAAGCAAGATCAAGAGTGTTGAGCCCATGAGGTACCAGGGAGCTGCAGTGAGAGAGGCTTTAATTGAGGTGAGAGACCATCTGCACGGTTGTTTGGTATGACATGCTATCTGCAATACAGCATGTTAGCAAACTCATGCAGTCTCCTAATATGCATGTGGACCTAGCTGTGAGTCTTTTGAAGAAGACTGAACGAGGTCTCCTGAGCTACAGGGAAAGTGGCTTTGTGACTGCACAGATGGCGGCCAAAGACCTTTTGTGAAGAGATGAATGTGGAGGGTGTTTTGAAGCAAAAAAGGCCGAACCCCCAGCTGATTCTTGTTAAATAAACCTTCTTAAACTGGTACTGTCTCCACTGGCCTTGCCGTCATCAGTATCAATCACTCAACAGATTTCATACAATGACATTCTTGATGATTTTGCAGCAAAGAAGGATAGAAATGTTAGGTTTTAGTTCTTTCTCACACACTCACACACACACACACACACACACACACACACACACACACACACACACACACACACACACACACACACACACACATCTGGTCTTCTTCTCTGATAATTATCACCCTGTGGGACTGTGGATAGCTGAGCAGTCCCTGTTTCAACACAGCAGTACAAAGAACAAGACACATTGGATAGCAGCTTCCAGTGGAGCCCATTACAACTGCTTGTTAATGATTTGTATTTGCTACCTTGTAAACAGCACACATCTTAGAAATAAGATGCAACGAAAACAGTTTCTCCCCTGAAACTTGTCAGATGTTAATGGAAAACTGACCTATATTTTAGAAACTGTAAGCGTGTATTTGTTGATACTATGGTATTGGTTTACTTTTCCCCTCCTTTTATTCATGCAAATTACAGTTTGGGCTGGTCCTCATGCATATATGTGTGTAGTAAGTTTTAGCTTGAATTGTTTAAAGAGGGATCCAAGAAGAAACACACACTGTATATTTATTTAAGTTCTGATAGAGTATCTCACAAAAGTGAGTACACCCCTCACATTTCTTCAAATATTTCATTATATCTTTTCATGGGACAACACTGAAGAAATTACACTTTGATATAATGTAAAGTAGTCAGTGTACAGCTTATATAACAGTGTAAATGTACTGTATCCTCAAACTAACTCCACACACAGCCATTAATGTCTAACGTGCTGGCAACAAAAGTGAGTACACCCCTAAGCGAAAATGTCCAAATTAGGCCCAAAATGTCAATATTTTGTGTTGCCACCGTTATTTTCCAGCACTGCCTTAACCCTCTTGGGCATGGAGATCACCAAAGCTTCACAGGTTGCCACTGGAATCCTCTTACACCCATTCATGACAACATAACGGAGCTGTTGGATATTAGAGACCTTGCGCTCCTCCATCTCCCGTTTTAAGAAGCCTCAAAGATGCTCAATAGGATTTGGGTTTGGAGACATGTTTGGCCAGTCCATCACCTTTACCCTCAGCTTCTGTAGCAAGGCAGTGGTCGTCTTGGAGGTGTGTTTGGGGTCGTTATCATGTTGCAGTACTACCCTGCGGCCCAGTTCCTGAAAGGAGGGGATCATGCTCTGCTTCAGTATTTCACAGTACATATTAGCATTCAATTAACTGTAGTTCCTCAGTGCTGGCAGCACTCATTTAGCCCCAGACCATGACACTCCAACCACCATGCTTGACTATAGGCAAGACACACTTTTCTGTGTACTCCTCACCTGGTTGTCGCCCCATACACTTAACACCATCTGAACCAAATACGTTTATCTTGGTCTCATCAGACCACAAGACATGGTAACAGTCATCCATGTCTGCTCTGATTGTGTGTGCGAGTACGCCTCATTCGAGCAAAGACACTGCGTCACATGGTCGCACGGCGCTCTCCGCTCTGCTAGTGGGACATGGAGCCAACGCAACCGCAGCTCCATACAGCAAACTAGCACCAGCTACCAACATGCTACAATCGTGTAAATGCAACCTTACCTTAGGCCTATTGAAGGAGAGGATCTCTGGTCTGCAAGCTGAACTCAGGGGTAAAAACGACATCATCATGGAGCTATCCTCTGTTGCTTCCACTCAAATGAAGCACCTTGTCGCCCTAAGATCCTCTGGCTGCGGCTCCCTCTGCATGACAGGCGTTGATCATATCCTCCCGTGGTCCGGCTCCGCCATTGCGGGTTCTTCTCCTGTCTCTATACCCGGGCCTGTGTTAGCCAAACCCAACGAACAGGTGAGTCTACTTGGTGCAAAACCTAAGCTGGCAGCTACTGTCAACACAGGGGATGGACAATTCCCGCTGGGCTCGACCCCTGCTAATCCAATACATTGGTCAACAGCCCGCAAGGGTAAACATTGTGGTCGTCCGCGGACTCCCCCTGCACCGCAGTGCCTGGAGCTTGGCAACAGATTTGAAGTTATGAGCCTACAGGAGTTTCCATCAATGGAGAACGGCTCTAGCTCTCCTCCCCGGTTCCAGTCACGTCAAGTTGGCCACGGTTCACCTGTGGACAGGGATACCACCACTGCCCTGGCACGCGCCACCTCGTCCTCCACCTCCGCTGTTCCGACGCCCGCCGCCTCCTCTTCCTCCGCTGTCGCTTCGCTGCCTGCCGCCGCTTCCTATGCCGCCGCTGTCTCCTCTCCACCTGTGGCCGGTGTTTCCCAGACGTCTCGTCGTTCCAACACGGGAGAGAACCGACGTAGGATGCTGCAGGATGCCGTCGTCAGACGTTCGGAGGGATCCACCAGACGCCCGGCTCAACCTGCGCAGCTTCGCTCTGGACCGCGGGCTTCAACACAGCAGGCTAGTGATCCAGCCCGGCCTTCACGTGGTTGCTCTGCAGCGCAGCACGGCCGAACAGCGGAACTCCAATGCCTCCTCGTTGGCTCATCCATGGTCCGACAAGTTCTCCTGCCGAGGGCGGAGACCTTCTGCTATCCCGGTGCCCAGGTATCCCACATCAACTCAGTGCTTCCACACATTATCCACAGTAATCCCGCTGCATCTATGGTCGTGACACATGTCGGCTCAAATGACCTTAAGTCAGAAAAGTCAGAAAGTCTTAAAACTGATTTTAAAGTCTTAATCGACTCCGTCCTGACCGCTGGGAAACAATGTATCGTTTCTGGTCCCATGCCTTCCCCTCGATTTGGTGACATCAAATTCAGCCGTGCACGCCAACTTCATGTTTTGCTCAAACAATATTGTCTCTCCATGGGCATTCCCTTTGTCGACAATTTTAATGTTTTCTGGAACAGACCGTCTTACTTTGCCAGCGATGGTTTGCATTTAAACAAAGAAGGGAAACATCTTCTGGCCAGCAACATGCTCTTAACAATAAAATTGGTTCCAAACGTCACTCCGCTTGCAAACTCTGTCCAGCATGATTGACTATCTCCACACCTGGTCAGTCAAGAGGTAGTTAGCTCACGTGACACAGCCTCCATGACCACTAGTCCCCATGCATCTAGCGCCCCCTCCAGGCCTGGAACATCCATTACCATAAAAACTCACCAAATCCCGGTATGTCAGTCTGTCAGATCTTCATTCCCTCCACATAGATCATACAGGTCACGCCACAGACCATTTGGGATTACAAGTAACTTAAAATCTGTACCTATTATGTGTAATAGGTCAATTGTGTTGGACCACCCCGCTGTTGATAACCCGGACATGAGCTTATCAAAGCTAAACCCAAACATCCTCAAATCAAGAAAGGGTTTGGGTTTTCTTCATTTAAATATCAGAAGTTTGCTTCAGCACAATAAACTAGACCATGTTAAGATCTTAGTGTCTCAGGCTGACCCAGATGTCTTGGTTCTGACTGAATCATGGCTGAAGAGCAGTAGGGGAGACCGGGGTAAGTAGGCACACTTTTTACTCTAGTGAAAATTGCTCATCACCTTAACATCTTTCAATAGTCATTCCTACATTAAATTGAAGCTTAAGGTGTTGGCTTGAAATGTGAACCCCTCGCCTTTCCTAACTTATTGTAATAAAGAAGAAATTTGCCATCAAAGACACTCTAACACATTGTGACAACCAACCCCTTTAAGGGGTCTGTTGTCACAAACTATGGGGTTGTTTGTCACAATGTTATCTTTATGGGAAAAATCGTAAAAAGAAGGTAAGAAAGCAGGGGCCTATTGCATAAAAGTGGAATAAAGACATCCAGGATGATTGATAAAGCCAGCCTTGACAAAGTCTAGCCTGGGCACTTCGGATTAGTCAGTTGCATAAACGCCAATCCAGGATGTAAAGGAGCCGCTTTGTCAAGCCAGGTGTAAGTCATTCTGTTAAGTGCCAGCCCACAGCTTTCAGAAGTAGACCCAGAGATCGAACACAGATTTACTGATGTAAAAATGTAAAAGACGGCCCATTTTCCCACAATGCCTTGCTAGTTTAAACCGTAAGTCAGGGGCAGTTCATTTTATACAGGGGATGTCATCTCTGCCAGCTAATTTTGATGTCCCTGCATTGTTTTATGATAAAATAGTTGACAGTGAGCAGTCTGCAGGTGCATTTAAAAAATAGAATATCATGGAAAGTCCATTCAAAAAGTGAAACTTTCATTACACAAAGTGAAATATGTCAGGCCTTCTTTTTGGATGGTAAATGGTAAATGGACTTGACTTATATAGCGCTTTTCTAGCCGATTTTCTCAGCCCCAAAGCGCTTTACATATCTTACCACATTCACCCATTCATACACACACTCATACACCGATGGCAGTATGAGTGTCACCATACTCTGCAGGGGCCTATTGCATAAAAGTGGAATAAAGACATCCAGGATGATTGATAAAGCCAGCCTTGACAAAGTCATACACCGATGGCAGTATGAGTGTTGCTCCCTGAACCATCGGGAGCAATTTGGGGTTCAGTGTCTTGCCCAGGGACACTTCGACATGTGGCGGGTAGGCGGGGAATCGAACCTCCGACCCTGCACTCCAGAGGCAATCTTCCTACCCACTTCGCCACTGCCGCCCTGGATGATTGTTTATTCTAGATTAATTTCACTTAATGTGTAATGAATCTAGAACATATTTAAGTTTCACTTTTTGAATTAAATTACAGAAAAAAGGAAACTTTCATAGATATTTAATTTTGTTTTAGATGCACCTCGATATAGTTATAAGTACAAAGTGAATTTATTTGACCCACATTTGCAACGTCATCTACCATCGATAATCAATTGTATAAATATAGCCCGCAATATGAACAGACTATCACATAAATTATTATAATTTATATTATTTCATCTTAATGTAATTATAATTAAGTTAATTATAAATGGTTCAGGTTAAATAATAAAAAAGAAGAACTATTTAACTAAATGACAATGCAGTCTTTTATATGGTACTTTAAAACAGGTTATTGAAACTTAAGCATTACACAGAAGATCATGGAATAACTGTTAATACACCTTCAGCTGACAGCTGACTGAGCCAGTCAGGCAACAGAATAAGTTTATCCTTTACGTTTAGCCTGGTCCCGACCAGGCTAAACGTAAAGGATGAATCTCCAGGGTAACTTATGTCCCTCCGCTTTTATGCAACCGGATCATGGCTAACGCAAGCCAGGATAACCGAAAAATCCTAGGTTAATCCCTTATCCTAGTTTTATGCAATAGGCCCCAGAACTACATTTGAAAGTTTAATTTCATTGTCAAGTTGAAAAATAGGCCTACATAACTTTATGCATCTTAACACAAAATGAGCAAGGAATTAACAAAAAGGAAATACATATTAAGACCAACCTACTGTATGTAACAACATAAAGAACAAAACAAACAGGTCCAACAATAATAGCCTACTCTAGGATACACACATTCACTATCTGAGTTACAGTGACGGCAAATGTAGGGTCTGCTCACTCTAACTAAGCAGAGATTGTGCCCACTGGTTGCACATACAACACTTCTCCCTTACCTCCCCTGAACGGGTGCTGGAGAACATTTCCACACAAACCAAACACAAACTATCCTCTTCATCTGATGAAGATTCCTCCTCCTGTCTCTTTGGCCGTTTCTCAAATCGCGTTCTTTTCTGTACTTGTGAACTTGCGTTCTCGTAAAACGTCATCAACCGTAGCCCAAGTACTGTTCCAATTCAAAGTTCGCATCAAGTCAAGTACCCGGAAGTGTTCTTGATGTGTTCTTCAACTGGCCATTCTATCGAGGATGCATCGGTGGTGACTTGTGCGGACTTGGGGCTGTTAGATATCCCAGAATGCATTTCGCAGCGTAGTAGCAGAGCAAGGAGGCGGAGGCGGACAAGGCGGAGAAACCCACAACTGTAAGCATAATTATTACTGTTTTATAAATACTACTTTTGTTTCAGAATACCGGTATGTTGTTTTGAAGTTTTTATTAGATGATCATTTAATTCTCCAACCTGTCAAATCCTACTTAGCTCCGTAAACGTCCGACTGCTAGCTTGCCCAGCTGTCCCACGGGATTTCTAGCTTCCCCCGCGGGACAGCTAGCTTGCCCCGGGGGATTTCTAGCTTCCCCCGCGGTACAGCTAGCTTGCCCCGGGGGATTTCTAGCTTCCCCCGCGGTACAGCTAGCTTGCCCCGGGGGACTTCTAGCTTCCCCCTGGGACAGGGACAGCTAGTCCCGTTTGGGGGTGCAAAGTTGTGGTTCATAACCGTATGGTGAATTGCCCTAATGTGGGACACTGCTTAACCTGGGATACCTAAGGTCCATCGCATTTATCTCCTATTTCTGACACATGTTAATAGATAATATTGTTGTCAAATCAAAGCAGGGGTTCCCTGTGATTGAAATCACAGATCAATGCTAAGGCTCTACATTTGAATGGTATCATGTATTGGTCAAATGTATTGGCTTGATATGTTAATATATTACATAAGTTGTAATTGCAAATACTGTCCTCACCCTATGTTTTTTATGTATACTTTATTATACTAGCTATGTTTTTTGAGCAAATTGTTTTGATAGCAACAGTGTTTTTTATATTTTACATTCACATGTATACTGGCAAATTCAGTTACAAATGGACTTCAGGAGGCAAGAGTTTCAAGAAGAAAATCGCTACTTTATTTAGCATAAAAAACAGAAGATGTCTGCTGAAAGTTGACTCATTTATAGACTTCAAACATGGTTAAACTCAACATGCCAAGCAAGTTAAAATCAGCTAATTTAAATATTAAAAACTGTACACAGAGGAGAATAAAACATGTCATTACAAATATGTACATTTATTTACAAAGCTAGGAATATTTACAAACCATGTTCTTATTATTATCTCCAGAGACCTAAGGAAGATGGCCCACCAGCATGTTCTGATGATCCCAAACGACCTCTCCACAATGTTGCGCCCTCTGGCCTTTTGTACCGGGCTTCAATATGACCTGGTAATCTAAATTCACATGGATGGGTGGCGGTAGAGCCTAATGATGGCCACGGGACGCTGCAGGCAGGAGTACCCTCCATCACCCAGCAAGAAGTAGGTGGGTACAGGGCCTAATTGTAGAACGGGGAACGCCGGAGCACGAGAGCATCATGCACCGACCCCGGGTTCCCGATGTAAATGTCTATACCCTGCAGGATGATGGAAGTGAAGAGCTTCCTGTTAAAGTAGCTTTTCTTCTGTTCTGCAGGTGGCAGAACTCTGACATGGCACCCATCAATGCCCCGGCAGCAGATCTGAAGGCCGAGCAAAGCCTGCCCCCACCTCCTCCATCTCCTCTGGCTTGGGGAAATGGATGACCCGATGGAGGATGGCCTCCACCACGCCATGGACCGTCACCCTGCACAACGCACCACAGGCCAGCTTGAATTTGGGACGCTGCTGGCCTTGCTGCCCCGGCCAGAAGAAAGCCCATGGATGGAGCCATGAGGTCGAGGTGCTGATGGGGGTAGCCTGTCGAAGCTATCCCTGGAGAGCCTGAAGGCTGGCTTCAGGTCCCCCTCCAGAAAAGAAGACAGCCAGGATAGGCACTGGGATGTTGAGCTTTGTGTACAGCTGTGAGCTGCTTCTAAAAATAATAATAAATATATTTTTAACATCGTTGATTCAGTTATTTACTATTTATATTATTTATGTTTATTGTGTGTGTGTATATATAGCCCTGGAAAATAATTAAGAGACCACTCCAAATGTTCAGTGTCTCTTGTTTTATTTTTAAGAGGCATATGTTTGGCTTAAAATTAACATTTTGATTTTATACTATAAAGTACTGACAACATTTCTTCCAAATTCACAATTAAAGTATTGTCATTCAGACCATTTTCAATAAGTAATTTAGAGATAAGAAATTTTAAGAAAAATCCGGAGTGGTCTCTTAATTTTTTCCGGCACTATATATATTTACTATTGATAGATAGATATTCCAGTATATGCCATGCTTATTTGTTTATTTTAAGTACAATCAATTGCAATTATGTATTTAATATGTATTGTCTGCTAAGAAGTGTTAAAGTCTATCAGAATTAAAAAATCCATTAAACATTTTACTTGTTTGATCAGTAAAGGGCCTATGAATTATTACATGCCTAGGTTTTTTTAAAACATTTTAGCCTGTTATATATGTTGTGTGTAGCTTTAAGGGGCTTCAACTTTCCACCCTGTGGTAAAATGATAATTAACTCATTACAGTCAAGTGTATTTATCAATATTAAACGATAAATTGAAAGGTTAAAAACAAGCCATAACAATAAAACACATACGACGTGAGATAGACAACTGAGGGCTCGTCTCCACCGCATCCCAGCTCTGTAGCACAGTTAACGAGCCGAGGTGATGACGCCATCGAGTCCGATGCCGTTCCAATTGCAGGTGCGTGCTCCCGTTCTCGGAAGTTTGTACTTAGAAGTCCGGACTTGCAAGTTCGAACTTCGAAGTCCGCAAGTCCGTACTCTGTGTACTTGGTATTGAGAAACGGCCTTTCTCTTCTTCCCCAGCTGGGGTGGAGTGCACTGGGGTGCAGTAGCCTTGGCAACTGGTCTAGTTTGGGATGCACTGGGTCGTTTTGATTTTGTTGCCCTTTTTCTCTTTTGCATGCTAGCTGCCTTTCCTGCTCAATTCTCTCCTTCTCTGGGGTGTCAGTGAGGATACAGCTTGACATTTTCTTTTGTTATTGGGTTCCTTTCCTGGCTGCACCCCTTGGATAACATGTGACAACCAACCCCCCAAAAAATGTGACGACCAACCCAAACTGGAATGTATTGCTAGCATCAAGGCCAACAACCATCTGACAACTAATTAGCTTGCTAAAAACAATCTAAACTATAGCTTACCCTTGACACTTTTTTAGGGTAACAAGTGTTTTGTTATAAACCCATTGTGTAAAAGCCTAGAAGAAAAATACTGAGGAGCTAAATACTTTCAATTTGACATGAAAAACACTAACAGTCCTCTCACCTCAAATGCAGCAGTCTAACTCCAATGAAGACTATGTAGGTGACCTCTGATCCCAGTTGTGGATATTTACATACCAAAATTTAACAGACAGCGCCTTCTGGTTCCGAGATATAACGATTGTGACAACCTACCCGTGTGACAAATTACCCCGTTCTCCCCTACACATGACTCTATGGTGGCAATAAATGACTATAATTTATTCAGAATAGACAGGACCACATGGGGTGGGGAGTGGCTGTCTACGTTAAATCACATTATTCTGTAACATTATTACATGCTGTCTCTGTTCGTAGCTGCTTTGAATTTATTGCACTGGAATTGTCTTTATCATCCAATGATTGTTTTGTTGTAATTGGTGTGTACAGGCCCCCGTCAGCGGTGACTAGCACCTTGATTAAGCTAGCACACTTAATCTCTCCATATGTAAATAGAGAAGTCATTGTGATGGGTGATTTTAACATTGACTGGCTTTCTGATGCCTCTGAACCCTTCAAAGAAATCTGTAGCAACCTAAATCTTACACAAATAATAACTGAGCCTACAAGACCCAACCTAAAAAACCCAGTTAAATCAACTTTGATTGATTTAATATCATCAAACCAAATCAATAAAATAGTTTCTGCTGGTGTCTTTGACCTTGGGATCAGTGATCACTGCCCGGTGGCCTGTATTAGAAGTATTCATCTTAAAAAATCTCAACCCAAAATCATCATTAAGCGTCATTTTAAAGGTTTTAACGAGCAAGCATTTTAAATGAACTCTATCAAAGTGATATTCATCTCACAAGTGAAATATCTGATGTGGAATTGGCCTTAGAATTTTTCACCAATACTTTCTCCTCCATTTTGAACAAGCATGCACCCCTTAAAAAGCACAGAGTAAAAAATAGATCAAACCCCTGGTTCACAAATGAATTGTCCGATGTATTTGCAGAGAGAAATAAAGCATGGTCCCTAGCTAGACGCTCTGGTGAAAACTCTAAGTGGACTGCTTTCAGACAAATCAGAAATAGGTGCATATCCATGGTTAGGAAAGCTAAATCAGATTACTACCTCGAACTAATTTCCAACTGCTACTACAACCCTGCACTATTTTGGAAGGCTGTGAATTATAACAAAAATAATTCTAGCACTATTCCCAGTCAGTTAAAAATAAATGATCAGACTTTAAATGATCAGAAAGAAATTGGTTTAGCTTTCAATAAACACTTTATAGCTGCTGGTAAACTCTTTCACAATGGAGTATCTACGCCTTCCACCACCAGAAATAAAAATAGCATACCACCTGTCTCTAAAACTCCTCTTTTCAGCCTTGTTCAAGTTCCAACAAGTATTGTTGTAGATGCGCTTCTTGCCATCAACCCCAGGAAATACATGGGAGAGGACAATTTGGACCCATTTTCAATAAATCTCTCTGCACTTATCATATCAAAACAAATAACCCATATTTTTAATCTTTCCATCTCCTCTGGTATTGTTCCTTAAGTCTGGAAAAAAGCTCACGTCATTCCATTACATAAAGGGGGTGACAAAAGTGATCTCAATAATTACAGGCCAATTTCCAAACTCCCATGCCTGGCAAACATTCTAGAATCAGTCATTAATACTCAGCTGAAAACCTTTTTATCCAGTGCTTCCATTTTGAGTCCATTTCAATCTGGTTTTAGGGCAGGCCACAGTACCGTATCTGCTGTCACTTTGGTCTTAGACAATATTGTAAAAATGCACTGTGCAGCACTTTTTGTTGATCTGTCAAAAGCTTTTGATACTTTAGATCACCATTTGCTTTTAGAGAGGCTGCATGAAATTGGTCATGAAATTCTACATGTAGCTGGTTTAGGGACTATCTCTCTGACAGACAGCAGTCAGTAAAACTGGGAAGCTACCAAACTGAGTTTTTAACAGTTACAAATGGTGTTCCGCAGGGCTCAATTTTAGGTCCAGTCCTATTCACAATTTACATCAATAACATTGTTTCATCACTACAAAACTGCCATGCCCATTTGTATGCGGACGACACTGTATTGTATTGCATTTCTGATTCAGTGCAACAATCTGTTCAGAACCTACAGAGCTCTTTTAACACCCTGCAGAACTGTCTAGTGGATCTCAGGCTTGTCCTTAATACAGAAAAAACAAAATATATGTGTTTTTCCAGAGCAAGAATTACACATTGTAATGATCTTATTATTCACACAAATAATGGATCTCATATTGAAAGAGTCACTGAATATAAATATCTTGGCATCTGGATAGATGAAAAACTCTCTTTTACATTTCACATAAAAAATCTTGTCTGTCGTCTGCGACAAAAGATTGGATATTTTTATAGGAATAAAGCCACCTTCCCGTTGTTTAGTAGGAAAAGGATTATTGAGGCAGTTTTTATGTCTGTCCTTGATTACGGTGATGTGGTTTATCGGCATGCATCTCGTTCATGCCTTAAACTCCTAGACTCTGTATTTCACTCTGCTTTGAGATTCATTACAGGAGATGCTTATGATACACACCATTGTGTTTTATATGAAAAGGATGGGTGGTCCTCCCTTAAGGAGAGACGTGATGCACATTGGCATATTTTTATATATAAAGCTCTGACTGGAAAGCTACCACTCTATTTGACAGAAATGCTGCTTATTTCAGATGGGCTTTATCAAACCCGCTCAACTGACATGCTCATGTTATATGTCCCCTATGCCCGATCTGAGCTTGGTAAAACCGCTTTTAGCCATAGTGCCCCTGACTCCTGGAACAGCCTACAACATACAATTAAAATAAATACACTCGTAACTGTTAACCAATTTAAAAGTATTATTTTGAATCAGCCCCTCTACACTTGTAACTGTTTTAATTAGGCTATTATCTCTTTCATTCAATTGATCTGAATGTTTTAAATTGTTGTTGTTGTCTGTGTGTGTGTGTGTGTGTGTGTGTGTGTGTGTGTGTGTGTGTGTGTGTGTGTGTGTGTGTGTGTGTACTCACTTTTGTTATGTATTCTCATTGTATATTGTGTATCTGTACAAACTCAAAGTCATTGTAAAAGAGGGTCACCCCTCAATTGATCTTTCGAGGTTAAATAAAGGAAAATGAATGAAAAATGAATGTCCGTAGTCTGCTTGTCTTCAGCAAACTTTTTGTGGGGTTTCTTGTGCATCATCTTTAGAACAGGCTTCCTTCTGGGACAACAGCCATGCAGACCAGTATGATGCAGTGTGTGGCGTATGGTCTGAGCACTGACAGGCTGACCCCCCCACCCCTTCAAGACCTGCAGCAATGCTGGCAGCACTCGTACGTCAATTTTCCAAAGCCAACCTCTGGATATGACGCTGAGCACGTGCACTCAACCTTCGTAAACTGGGCTGCAGGGCAGTATTGCAACATGATAACGACCCCAAACACACCTCCAGGACAACCACTGCTTTGCTAAAGAAGCTCAGGGTAAAGGTGATGGACTGGCCAAGCATGTCTCCAGATCTAAACCCTATTGAGCATCTTTGGGGCATCCTCAAATGGAAGGTGGAGGAGCGCAAGGTCTCTAATATCCACCAGCTCCGTGATGCTGTCATGAATGGCTGTAAGAGGATTCCAGTGGCAACCTGTGAAGCTCTGGTGATCTCCATGCCCATGAGGGTTAAGGCAGTGCTGGAAAATAATGGTGGCAACAGAAAATATTGACACGTTGGGCCCAATTTGAACATTTTCACTTAGGGGTGTACTCACTTTTGTTGCCAGCAGTTTAGACATTAATGGCTGTGTGTCGAGTAATTTTGAGGGGACAGTAAATTTACACTGTTATACAAGCTGTACACTGACTACTTTGCATTGTATCAAAGTGTCATTTATTCAGTGTTGTCCCATGGAAAGATATAATGAAATATTTGAAGAAATGTGAGGGGTGTACTCACTTTTGTGAGATACTGTAACTATTTTTTGTTACAGTTTTTCTGAAGTGTGTTATCCAAATGTTCTATTGAAGGATTTCTATTTGTAAGAAATACAAACGCTCGGAGGGGGTCCCGCCCGGGGTGTAATTCAATGTAGAACCGCCACTGCCGGCGGTGA
This sequence comes from Ammodytes dubius, assembly GCA_026122265.1. NCBI lineage: Eukaryota > Metazoa > Chordata > Actinopteri > Uranoscopiformes > Ammodytidae > Ammodytes > Ammodytes dubius. The sequence continues at coordinate 19,879 of JAOPFK010000015.1, forward strand.
GTGCAGTGTGTTCTCACCTTTAGGAAGTAATTCTCTTGATAAATCTACAATCGTAGCTGCTGCTCTACTTGTCCACAATACACTAGTGTTGTTTTTGGCGGCCTGTTTTAAGTTTAGTTTTAGTCCAGTCTTTGTGTCAAATTGTCATTTTAGTTTTTATTAGTCTTAGTCACGTTTAAACTCTTTTTAGTCTAGTCAAGTTTCAGTTGACTAAAAGTCTTGAGCATTTTAGTCTTCTCTTAGTCAGAATTATCTGGGACTATTTTCGTCTAGTTTTAGTCAACAAAAGCTGATGACATTTAAGTCTAGTCTTAGTCAATGACATTTGTATTTTAGTCTTTTTAGTAATGCAATTATACCTAGTTGATATAGTACAATTACCTAGTATAGTACAGACAAAATCAAAATGTTTTTTAAATCCCTGATTTCACAAGTCAAACAAGGTTATCTTAGCTTATTATATTATTTTTACCTTAGACTCAAGAATACATGCAATACCAGACACAGAAGACGCTCTGATTTAATTTACATCATATTTATTTGAGCTACCAAACATGTAAGAATGCCGGATTCCTCAACCTGAACAGCAGTCTGGTGGAACTCAGACAGCTTCTCTTTGTGTTTCAAAATCTCCTGTCTAATGACATACGTTTATATAAAATAAATAGGCCAAAATAAAATAGTTTCAAATGACAATGCCAGAAAAAATTGACATTACATTCAAGTTTAATTAAGAGAAACAAGGTTCTTGAATACTAGAGCTACAATAACATAATTACAAAGTGCAAATAAAACTTTTGTATGACTGGTATTGCTTGTAAACTGAAGTCAGATTTTGTATTACAAGATATAACACAAATGGTTTGAACCATGCGATTGGAAGCACAGACTGCATACAGTGGAATTTGTTGACAGAACTTATTACATGGCACTTTGAAAATCCTATGTAAATCACGGCATTCTACAGGTCTGTTATTTCCAGCAAGACAGACCGCTGTCAAGGGTATAATGACCGTTGCTAAGGACCTACGTCATAGTTTTGATGGATAAACGTCCACAAACAGGGCTACTACTCGTTCAGAAAACAATGGAATACTTTTTCAACATGACTTTGCATGTATCAGGAGAGCAGGGAACACAGGAGTCATGGTCAATGTCCGACAGGAATCCAGTCAAGATGACATGAGTATGTTTGGCCGCATATTGACAGTTAGCCTAACTTCAGGCTGCAGCCCGCAATGTAAATGTTAAGCAGTCATTTTCTCCGTGAATTGAGTTATTGATTTTGGGGATAATGCTTTGTTAGCTTCCATATTGCCGCGAGTGGGGATTGAGGAAGCAACGTCACCTGCTAACTTCCGGCTATTTCAAAATAAAAGCCAATTTACGTTTGTCTAGTTAAATGCTCATGTTAAGCCAGTGAAATGCTTTTAATCTGAAGCCGTAGCCTGTTTGCAGCCCCGAGACTCAGGAAACAGAAATATTCCAAAATAATAATAATGGCGAGACAAAATAGCCTTATAACCTTTCGTGTCCTCTCGTTTTTGTCAAGAAACATGAAGAGATATTTTAGCAGAGTTTTCATTTTTGTAAACCACATTTAGTCCCGTTTTTATTCGTCAACAATAAAGCATTATATATTTGATTATAGTCTTCGTCACATGACCACCATTTACGTTGAGTCTCGTCCCGTTTCTGTCACGTGATAAATGTTCGTTGACGACGATATTTTGTCACACATTTCGTTGACAAAAACAACACTACAATACACCCACTTCCAGAAGCTAGATTTCTCTGTATACCCTGATTGGCTCTCAGCAGGCCCGCCGCTCCCTATACACTGAGTACATAGAGAGCGTAGGGCTCCAAGTACCCAGTGGGGGCCCCCAAAATGAGTTAGTTAGTGTTTTGTAGGTCTTATTGTTTTGCTAACGTTCAGTGATATTGCTAGCTAACGTCAGCAACCTAGGCTAGACGTCTTATGCTGCGTCCACACCAAATGTGAAAGTTTGCGTCCGTCCGCGCGAACTGCGTGATAATCACCGCGGGACCTCATGTGAAAAATTCTCGTGAGATGAATATTTTCAACTCAGGCGAATGTCTGTGCTTGCGCCGCGCGAGAAGAATGTGCGTCTATAAGTGACCACCCCAAATGCGTTTGGTGTGGACGCAGCATTAGGCTACACAGCAGCAGCTAAGAGTTACTCTGTGACGGCATGTCATCTTAAAAGTCACTTCCTGTCACAAACACGACTCATATGTAAACTGTAGTTGACAGTTGTCACTGTTGACATGGACACACTCAAATTCAGTGGGAAATCTGTTTTTTGGGGGGGCAGCATCCTCACCATTTAAGCTTAGGGCCACAAAAAGCTTAGCAGCGGCCCTGGCTCTCAGGATGGCATCAAGTCACAGCTGTAGTCCCCAGGGGGATAGGTGATACCAGGGCAAAAAACCCTCCCTCTGGTCTGTCTCTTTCTTCTTAATTACTGAGCAGCAGATAGTGGGAGAGATCTGAATACTGATTAGGTGGATATATTACACTGTTTGAGTGTGTGTCTCTGTTGACGAAATCTATTTCTCTATGATTGTATAACATATTAATGCTATTCATTCTATTCACCTCACATTGAACTCTGGTGTGAAACTTGTGGTAAACATGTTTTTACTCTTATTGCTTGAAGAAGTAAAACTGCCTCACACAGATACTGGGATGTTCAAGGTCGAGAACTTCTTTCACTCGAATCATTTTGTTATCAGTGTGATTAAAACTCATCCCCCATATTAACCAGAAACTCAGATGACCAAAACATCAGCACCTGGTCAGACAAATACGTGCCAGTATGGGTATAAAAGTTGTAACATCCCTCCTGACTTTAGTCATTTCTCTGTTATGCTACATGTGTGTACATGATAACTGACTCAACTTGCAAGTTTCAACTAAAGTCTCTGCGGATGATGAAATCTGACTCCTGACTCTTTGTGCATTATTTCATACTTATATTGAAATTAGAAAAGTTTAGTAACATTTTGGTCCTTCGAGTCCGGCAACACTCTACCAACGGCTCCGGCCTGGGGGACCCTGCTCTGCACGCGTGGGGAGGGCCGTTCCTGGCACCTCTTGACTGAAAAGTCCTCCAGCTGAATGCTGCATCTATTTACTAGAGGCTAGTCCTGCAGTGGGCCTCCTTGCCTGCGAGTCGGAGGTGACGTGTTCCATCCCAGCATCTGCCAGAGAGTCAGCAGATTTCACGCATCAGGTAGATACTACAGCTGTTTTTGGTTTTCTAATATCTTGGGTATTAGTTAGATGAACTAGGTTTTTGAAGCAATATTTCTCTTGGTTTTACCATAGGGGAGAATAACTTGTGATGTATGGGTAAACTAGTTTATGGAGCAGTATTTCTCTTGGTTTTACCATAGGGGAGAATAACTGATTGTAGTGTTTGAGAAAATACACTCACCACAAATAAAAGTCTCAGTGCACGTTAAATTGATCAATTTGGGGGATTAAGGTAATCCCAGGGATTAGGGTGGTCCCTTTGTCCTGACAGATATATATTTTGTTCCATTGGACTGAGAGTTCTTTGTAATTTGGGAAGGTTTTATGGAAACAAGTTGTTATCTGGCTGCTTGAAAGCCATTGTTGGACTTTCTGTTACTCAGCCTGGGGCTGCACTCTGGCCGGGTTTCTCGTCCCGGGAGTTAGTTTTTGACAGGTTGTGTCTTTCTTTGTTGCTGTTACAATTGCCTTTTCTTCTTGTCTGTGGCGCAGCCACACGCAGTGTTGCTTTATCTGTTAATGTTGTCTGTCTAATGTGTCGTTCCTTACTGAGTTTAGCTGCAATTGCACCCTCTGTGGAATCTACTGTGGTAACACTAAACACATAGCCTCACCATCTACTTCATAAGTGTCCTAGTCTTTGGATTTTGCTCTACAATTGGTCATAATAAGGGGTGTTTCACCCTCTCAAATTCATTTGGTCCTGGTAATACTACAGCTAAATATGAATAAGGAGCGTTGTTGCTCTTAGTTTAGTTTGCTATTTGTATTTCAGTGAGATCATTAAAAAAAAAAAAAAAAAAAAAAAAGAAAGAAAAGGAATGAGCCCTTTCATTTTATTAAAGGGACATTTGATTTAAATATTGTTTTCAAGATACCTATACTCACAAACAATAAACCATACATGGTGAAAGATAACTGTTAAATAGTAATGAAAATTATGAGGACACCGTTTTTTGTTTTTCATTACTGATGTTGTGTGGGTGGGTAATTGTCTGATGATAATTTTAACTGACAATAGAATTATGTGTAGTGATTGAACAACTTATGTTTACATCACAAATTCCGTAATTCTGATCAGATCACAGACAATTCTGCATTGTGGGTTGGAGGAATTACTTAAAGGTGTGAAATATATAGGTGAATTAAAACTACTGACAGATTGGGAAACCCCCAGCGATCGGGCGGACAATCACTAAGGTTGTCTAGAAGGTTCCTTGTCGGATCTGTCAGCCTGGGCATTGAGCCATTCACCTGTATATCTAACACGTGTCATAACTAACATTTCATTATCTGTTTGTAGTTATGGGTAATCAAAGCACAAAGAAACTGGCAGGAGATGTGAAGTTTATGCGGATTCATTATCCCGGATCAGATAAATATGTTCACCTTTGGAAGACAAAATATGGTTTCAGTAACAAATTAAAAGTAGGAGACGTTTCGACCCTATTAGCTACAATTGAGCTGGAATGTGGTCTAGATACAAAAAAGAGAGCCGCTCATGGCTATGATTTTGCAAAGTTGTGGAGGAGTGTAGCGCTTAGGAGGGCTGCTGGGGCCAATCAGACAAATGTGACAATGCCTTGTGGCAGGAAAGGTGTAGTTTTAGATCAGAACCTGGTAGACACCTTGGCTTTGATTGACGCGGAAGATATTCATGCTGTGTGTACATCTACTGTCAATAGACAGGCTGGATCTACCAGCCCAGTTGGTAATTTACAAACTCATGCTGCAGACAGGCCCAGTACAGACTCTAATTCAGCTTTGAGGAATGTGACCTCGACTCCTACACAGAGTGCAAGAGCGACTGGGCAGCCTGAAATAGATAACTATGAAACACTAGACAAAATGTGGAGTATATCCTCTCCTCAATTCGCAAAAGTTCAGAGAGAGTCAGCTAGAATCAAAGAATTGAACAAAAAAGCCCTAGAGATAGAAAACCTGTTTTGTCCTGAAATAACTCCACGGGTAGCCGTAGATGCGCCTTTAATACACTCAGAACGCATTTATCCGAACTTACAGGATAGCATCCCACATCCAACAAACCCTTTTTTCCCCACAAATCCTCCTCCTTCCTATGGAACAATACAAGAGCAGCAGCCGCCCACAGCTCCGCTTCAGTCCTCCCCCTATATATACACTGGTGGAAGAACTGAAGCAGCTGATATGAGATATTACGAAGAGGCACAAGCGCAGGGTGGCGCAGTTCCTTACACTCAGTATCCAATGATACAGGTGCCCAATCCACATGACGCGAGAGTCCCTTTGCATGTTTATCGCGTATGGACACACAAAGATGTAAAAGAAGTCTGTGAATCAATTCCACATCCAAAAGTGGATGTGGAGGAATGCTGTAAAATGATTACCGGAATACGCATGAGCTACCGCGTTGATGGTTTTGAATATGAAAAGATTTTGCGCCAGATTTTTGGAACAGACTATCACCTACTGGTGGGAAACTGGAACCCCTGCGAGGGGCAGGACCCAACACGAGGTGTCATTCTAAAGTATGACTCGGGTGATATGTTGGCACGTGAAACCGCGCTATTTGCTAAACTCAGACTAAAATACACAAAAAGGGCAAATTGGGAGTCCATTACTAACTGTCAACAGAAGGAGACTGAGGATGTAGAAAGCTATTATGGCAGACTGTCTAAGATCTTTGCTCTAAACAGTGGCTTACCAATTCCAGATCCAGGGGACATGCCAGATGCACCTTACAACCAACAGCTCAAAAATGTGTTATTGTTAGGAGTGTTACCTCACATCAGAGACTTTGTTCACTTACATTTAGTCGGTTGGAACTCAAAAGATCTCAAAGAAATTGTAACACATTGTTTACACGCTGAAAAGATACACAAGGAGCTGGAAAGAAAGAGGGAGAGCAAGAAAAACAAAGAAAAAGACAAACAGCGCACCAACATTTACGTTGTAAACACAGAAGGCAGACCACTCCAGAAGACAGATGATTTATTCTTCCAGGCAGCTGCAAAAGGGGGAAAAGAGTTTAATAAGAAGCAATGGGGAGACAAGAAAGCAGGAAAGTCCAAAGAAGGGGGCAAAAAGCGGACTGAATGTTTCAATTGCGGCCAGAATGATCACTGGTATCGCGAATGCCCTCATCCTAAAAGGCTGAAGGAGAAGAGGGACTTATGACTAGATCAGAATCCAAGGGAGCAGAACAGTGAAAGTGAAGGAGAGCATAGTGGCCAGACAGAGCAGGACAGTGAAAGTGGGGGAGGGCATAGCTCAGAGTATCTCGAATGCTGCGAGGAGCAAGATGCCCCTCACATTCCTATCATTGTCTGCTTAGCCCAAGCACATATCATGCTTTTAAACGATGCCAAACCATTTATCACTTTAAACCTTGGAGGAAATCCTGTGATATTTCTCTGTGACACAGGAGCAACACGCTCTGTAGTAAGGCCTGATTCTGTCCCATGGTTGAAAGCAACAAATGACAAAATATTTGTTAAATCAGCAAACGGCAGAATTCATCCAGAATATCTGTCTGAAAAATGTGAAATTACAGACCCAGAAAGCTCAGTGCAACTTGAAACACAAATCATATTGTCCAGTGTCTGCCCATGTAATCTGTTGGGATGTGACTTGTTAAAGGCATTTAACATTTCTGTAGTACCTGTTGAGACTGGGTTGGAAGCACGGAGGCTTCAGAATCTGTACATTCAACAACAGGCGGGTGATCCAAGATATTACTACACCCTTGACTTAACTGGCAAAGGCCCAGGGGCAGTAACTGGGCCATTATCTGATTTGGTTAAAGAAAAAGTCTCTCCTGTAGCTGATTTCAAAGGAGCAGACGAAATGCATGTCACTCTGCTTTACAGACAAAAACCAGGCCCAGACAGTGAGTTTGAGGCTCAATTGATGAAGGATTCACAAACGTCATTCTCACTAACAAATCTATATTGGGACAAAGATAATAGATGTGGTGTGCACGCCCAGCTGAACCCTTACTATCTAAAGTTATCAAGGACGCACACAGAGCCACATATTTCCTTATCTAAACCAAAGACAGATACTTGGCAACAAATAGGCTTGTTTGTAAGCAGATGTGAGGGAGAGACGAATTGGAAAAAACTAGACTCAGGTTGTTATTTCAGCCATAGATTGCAAGCTTACAAGATGACACTACAATGGAGAGTAACTGCAAAGCCAGCTGTTCATTTGGACTGTCCAGAGACATTTCCAAATAAACAGAGCTGACCCATTGAAGTGCTAGAATTGACAATTGATGAGGAGAATGAATTATCCACTGTACCTGAGAAATTATGGTCCAAAGGGACAGCTGACGTAGGGTTAATCAGAGATGTAAAACCTGTAATAATCACTGCAAAAACAACTATTATGCCGCACCAACGTCAGTATCCTTTAAAAAAGGAGGCTGAGGATGGCATTGCGCCAATAATAGAGGATCTCAAAATTGCTGGGGTCATAGTAGAATGTCCTGATTCACCGTGTAACACTCCGCTATTTCCTGTAAAAAAAGCAGCTCCATCTACAGGCTGGAGAATGGTACAGGACTTACAAGCAGTCAACAAAGCTGTGGTTGCTAGAGCACCTGTTGTGCCGGACCCACACCTTTTACTAAATGATCTCAGACCATCCAGTGCCTATTTTTCAGTAGTTGACATAAGTAATGCATTCTTTAGCATACCTGTGGATAAAAGCAGTCAGTTTTGGTTTGCATTTACCTATAGGAACAAAAGGTACACTTACACTCGAATACCTCAGGGGTATTGTGAATCACCAACTATCTTCTCTCAAGTAATGTCAAATAATTTAGCTAAATTCAACCCACCAGGGGGCAGTCAAATTTTATTGTACGTAGATGACATACTATGTGCTTCTGACAACAAGGAGACATGCAAAAGTGATACAATTGCATTACTAAAGTTTTTGGCAGACCAAGGTCACAAGGTCAGTAAAAATAAACTACAACTATGGCAACCTAAAGTAAAGTACTTAGGTTACAATTTGTCAAAAGAAGGTCGATTCCTCGACGATGCACGAAAAGAGGCTATCTTAAATGCACCAAAACCCCTGACGAAGAGACAAATGATGTCATTTTTGGGAATGACTAATTTCTGTAGGAGTTGGATAGTCAGCTATGCTCAGCAAGTGGCCCCCCTTAGCTCTCTCATTTATGGAGAGGCCATGGCCGCGTCAGCAAAACTGAAGTGGACAGAGGAAGCTGAAGAGGCATTTGTTAATGTAAAAAAGCTACTGGTGAGCTCTGCTGTGTTGGCCATGCCTGACTATACAAAGACATTCACTCAAACTGTGGACTGTAGAAATGGTTATATGGCCTCTGTTTTAACACAAACTTATGGAGATAAACAACGCCCAATAGCTTTCTACAGCTCACGTTTGGATGCGGTTGCACGTGCACTTCCAACATGTGTACAGACAGTCATCGCGGCGTCAATGGCCGTGCAAGCATCTGCAACAGTGGTATTGTTTCATGAGCTTACACTTAAAGTTCCTCATGCAGTCCACATTATCTTGTCACAGACTAAAATAGAATTTCTGTCTCCGGCAAGGCATTTATCCTGCATGGCTGTTCTACTGTCTCACCCTCATCTAACGATAGTAAGGTGTACCACATTAGATCCCTCGACTCTATTACCAGTCGAAACAGACGGCGAAAATCATGTAGTACCACATGATTGCTTACAGGAAATAGCCGAACTTGGTCTGCCTAGGCCAGACCTTAAAAACGAACCGTTAAGTCATTCAGATATGACAATGTTTGTGGACGGCTCATCTAAAAAAATCCTGATGGGACAAATGCTACAGGATACGCTGTTGTGACCTCTGACAAAATAATTAAATCTGCAGCACTACCTGGGAATTTATCAGCACAAGCTGCAGAGATAATTGCCTTGACGGAAGCATGTAAAGCAGGATGTGGTAAAAGCATTACTATTTTTACCGATAGCCAATACGCTTTTTCTGTGTTGCACACATTCGCACAGCAATGGAAGGCTAGAGGTATGATAACTTCATCAGGCAAAGATATTCAACACAGACCTCTGATAGAAAACTTATTAGAGGCTGTTATGCTGCCAAAAGCCATTGCGGTGTGTAAATGTGCAGCACATCAAAAAGGGACAGATTACATCACTCTGGGAAATGCAAAAGCAGATGAGGAAGCTAAGAAAGCTGCTTCAAACAAACAAAAATGTGTCTCAGCTCTTACCCTAACCACTGAAGTAACACCCGGTGTAGTACTAGTTGATAGCAACAGGCGTAAATGGACACTTGGAGAAATTATAGGCCAAGGCAGTTGCGGTCTAGTCTACCTAGCTGAAAGTGGGGAAAAGAGCATTGTAGATGACACAGCAAGATATGTTGTTAAACTTGAAACCGCAGAAAATGGAGCCATGTTCTCTGAACAAAAATTTTACTTAAATGCCACCAAGCCAAAAGCACTATCAAAATGGCGAAAATCACATGCAGGTGCAGAAGTGGGTGTTCCTGAGTTCTTTGGTCATGGTATTTATAACAATAATGGCAAGGAATACAGATTTCTTGTACTTTCACGGCTGGGTGAAGATTTGTGGAAAAAGTTTGAAGCATGTGGTAAAAAGTTTTCACAAACATTAACTCTAAAAATAGCAGTCAACATTTTGAACGTTTTGGAATTTGTGCACAGCCAGGAATATGTGCATTCAGATATTAAAGCCCAGAATATAATGATAAGCAATGAAGATCCAAATCAAGTCTATCTAATAGACTATGGCCTGGCTTACAGATACAGCGTTGATGGAGTACACAGGCCTGGCATTGCACAACCCAAAATGTGTCATAATGGCACACTTGAGTTCACAAGTATCGATGCTCACCTAGGTATTCCTCCGAGTCGTCGAGGTGACCTGGAATCTCTAGCTTATTCAATGATTTATTGGATGTGTGGTACTTTACCCTGGGAGGATAAAGTTACTGTGCCGAATGCTGTTTTAGCATGCAAACTTGAGTGTCGTGAGAACATGACTACTTTTATGAACAAATGTTTTTCTAAAGACTGTATACCCCAGGAAATTGAACAGTTCCTGATTGAAATACGTTCTATGACTTACCAAGACAGGCCAGACTATAATAAACTGCGAAGTATTCTGAGTCAAAACCTGCCCAAAACATCAAATCAACTAAAACTTGATTTCACATTGAAAAGACATAAAATCAATTACGTGACAGGAGACCTATTCTCTGCCCCAAAATTAGATGCATTAGCGCACTGTGTGGCTACTGATTTGCAGATGGGGGCAGGAATTGCAGTAAAGTTCAAACATTTGTTTGGCGGTGTCACAGAACTAAAACAACAACAGACAACTGTGGGTGGATGTGGGTTTCTCACAAGAGACGGGAGGCGTATCTATTATCTAACCACAAAAGAACGATCAGTCGACAAACCCACCTATAATGACTTAGAGAGGAGTTTGGTGTGCATGCGCAAACTTTGTATTGCCCATGGAGTTAAACAGGTCTCTATGCCATTGATAGGGTGTGGGTTGGATGAACTACATTGGGGCACTGTATATAACATTTTGGCAAATGTCTTCAAAGACACAGAGGTTTACATCACAGTATACAGATTGCCTGCACATGCACAGTTACTCACGACAGAGGTGTACAGCCAATTTGATCAGGAAGTGTTAAAAGACATGCAGAACACAGCCCCACAGTCAGAGAGAGATTTATGGGTAAAAAAGGGGGCGCGGTTTAATGCCACAACTGCACTATTTGAATGTTCAGAAGGAAAGCCCATTTTGCCTAAATCTCTTTTTAGATATGCAGCAATAATGACACATGGGTTAACTCATGTGTCTTCAGGGGGATGACAGATATGATCAATGGGGTATTCACAACCTATGGTTATGTGAACTTTTCTAAAAAATTCTGTGCCCAATGTCAGATTTGTGCAAAAAACAATGCACAAGGGGCACTACGCCCAAAGAAGGGAGCATTCCCCAAGCCATCTTACCCTTTCCAAACAATTTGCATGGATTTCATTGAGCTAAACAAATGTCAAAGTAAACAATGGTGTTTAGTGATAGTTGACTGTTTCTCTAAATGGGTTGAAATATTTCCCTGTGCGCATGCAGATGCGTCCACTGTAGCAAAGGCTCTGGTGAGGGATATTATTCCAAGGTTTGGAGTTCCTGAGAAAATACATAGCGACAATGGACCACATTTTGTAAACAATGTCATTAAACTATTGACTACAGCACTCAAAATAGATATTAAATATCATTGTGCTTACCATCCACAGTCAGCAGGACTTGTGGAAAGGAATAATGGTACGATAAAGTCTAAGTTGAGAAAAATAATGGCAGAGACAGGGAGGAATTGGGTAGAGTGTCTCCCTCTGGTGATGTTAAGCATGCATATAACTACCACTGCAAATGGCCTGTCACCTTTTGAGATGTTGTATGGCAGACAATACAGAATCCCAGAAATAGGCAGCTTCCAAACCCCTGAAGGTGAAAGAGAAGAAACCCTAGCAGAATACATGGCAAAAATGCTGAAAAAGAAAAAATCTGCTAATTACCCCTGTGTTACAGGTTCCTCTGGGGATGTAGTAGAACTCATCCTGAACCCAGGTGATTGGATCTTGATAAGGGTCATCAAAAGGAAACGTTGGGACTCCCCGCGCTGGGAAGGCCCATACCAAGTCTTGCTAACTACACCTACGGCTGCAAAGATTGCTGAGAGATCCAGCTGGATTCATCTTACACACTGTAAAAAAGTCGTGAGCATCCCAGCAGCACAAGCACTCTTACAAAAGATAATTTAAAACAGAATTAGTACATTCAGACTATTCTAGTACAGCATATTTGTTATAATACAGCTTTTACATTTTGTTCATTGGTGCATGTTGTGTGTTTTGAGACAAGAAAGCAGTACATAAGACTCACTATTGTGCATTTGAACTTCAAGATTTCTAGGTCTACGATTGGGGCGGAGACGGTTCGGTTGTTGTTACTATTGAGTTCGGCGAGAGAGGCGCCACCCTCTGGGTCTTCTCAAAGGACTCATGGTCTCGATGTGATTCCAGCCGCGAACCCTCATGAACATAGGGCAAGTTTAGAGCTAGGGAACGCACTATCTGCGAGACTGCGCTCTTGTTTCCAAATACATTCTGCACTGGCTTGAAGCTGTTCAATACTCACCGATTTGGACCCACAAGGGAAAGACAACAACAGAGTAGAAAGTTTTGCTTTATTTTACCTATTGTTTTGTTTTATTTTACCTTTAATTCTTGTTTTGCTCAGGCTCTTACCAATAGCAAAAATATGCCAGGGTCTCAAGTATGTTCGTCCTCAAGAATTCTTGGGTACCTGCTTGCAGGGGGAGTGTTGGTTATTTTCATGACTCCAATATGGATGGATATAGCTGAGGGAGTTAGAAGAGCTTATGCTAAAACAGATCCACCATATTCACCTCCTTTTGTAGACATAGAGCCAATACAGGAGAAAGAAATGCCTGAACCACTGCTAGAAACAGTTACATTAAGACCAGTAACCACAAACCCACCAAAAGTAGAGAACTCTACTGTAGTGAATTCGGTCAAGCCAAACAAGGTAAAGAAACCTAAAGTACCTAAACCCAAGGTGGAGTCTCCCAAAAAGACTCCAACCAGACGGACTGAAAGTTCCAAGCCAAAATCTTCAAAGGACGGTTCCCGCAATGATAGAACTCGTTCAGTAGGAGTATCCTTACAAACAACGACACCTGTCGAACTACCACCATGGTTTGTATCTGCAGTAAAATACCCCAAACGGAAAAGGGAAGCCAACGCAGAGCCTATTAAAAACTATACTTTACAGTGGGCGGAAGTCCCGATAAATGAGACACGAAAGAAGGTCTGGTGGAAGCTACCCAAAGCTATAAAAGTGACAGTTTTAGAAGGTACGACTACGGCGTTTGGCATGGATGTGTATGCAACTAAGTACATTGAGGGTGAGCAAGATATACCTGCCTGTACTACCAAAAGGCCAAAGTTCTTATGTACGGGTGATTGTGACACTGACACTGAGATCTTCGCTCACACTGATAAAAGCCTTAAAGACAGTACACACCCCTTAGCACAACGATGGATAATAATCAGAACAGGAGAATGCCGCTGTGCCGGTTCTGCAAACTTTCGTGGGATACAACAGGAGTATGCAATATTCTTTAATTCCATGGTTAAATGTAATCCAGTTGTGATCACCATACGTAATGCACAAATGAGTGACACTGGTTCCTATAAAATAGGCATCCAGAATCCGGACGGAAAACTCATTCATCAATTCACACTAGTTGTGATCCCAAAACTACGGGGTACTGAAGTACCAGACTTACAACAACTGTCTGATCCAGATGTCCGATTGTTTTCCGGTCTTACTAAAGCAGATGTCATAGCAACCGAAATGGGAGTGGAAACAGGCAATCTTTGGCTAAAATATGTTGAATATACTGCTAGACAACTGAATCAGACGAGCAGTTGTGTTGTCTGCACTACAGCTAGGCCCCGCCTGGCAACAATGCCATACCCTTGCACCCACAAAAAGGATAGGGTTAGACTAGGGTGTATTTTGAGCTCATTTCAATCCAGTACCACAGTCCGACAGCAATGCATGTTGACTCTAAAAGCTCATCCACCTGTATCACCTGCAGATGTTCCAGTTGCCCATATCTACAGCGGTAGCTACACTTGTGTAGAACGAAAAACAGGCAAAGATGACTATGGTCAACTTCCCTCCTCCTGGTGCACTGAGATGCTAAATACCACTGAGTCTGACAAAAGAGACTCAATTTATCCATCTAAATGGTTTTACAACCAGGACTTGGCTAGAGGAGATATCTGGTGGTTATGTGGAAATGGGCGCCTGCTTGCTAATCTCGGGGACTGGAGGGTAGATGTGCTCTTGTAAGCCTAGTCATGCCATTCCTAGTCTATCCTACAAACGGGACACGCCTAGTGTCTGAAAACACGGGTGGGAGGGGAGTGAGCAGACATAAAAGGGCCCTGGGGGTAACTAGTGACGTCTATATCGATTCAATTGGAGTTCCCCGAGGTGTCCCTAACGAGTTTAAAGCTCAATCTGAAGTGGCTAATGGTATTGCTTCATTCTTCTGCCCAGCATGCATAGCTAACAAGAATTTAGCTTGGATAAATTACATCTATTACAATCAGCAGAGATTTGTAAACCACACCATAGATGCAATTAAGGGTCTAGCTGAACAACTAGATAAGACATCACTTATGACATGGCAGAATAGAATTGCACTTGATTTCCTGTTGGCCGAAAAAGGGGGCGTTTGCCACATGTTCAAGGACCATTGCTGTACCTGGCTCCCAAGTAACACCCAGATCAACGGGTCAGTTTCCATAGCCCTCAGGAATCTACGGGGGCTGTCCAAGGAGATGAACGATGCTGCCGGTGTGAGTGATGTCCTTCAGAGTTGGCTGTCTGGCTTCTTCGGGAGATGGTCGGGGTTGCTGTCCACCGTGATGACAGCTGTTGCAGTGGTCTTGGTCGTCCTGATCGTGGTCTGCTGCTGTGTGGTCCCCTGTCTGCGAGGAATGCTGAATCGTTTGATCGCCAACAGTGTCACTGATACCTTGGTGACACTGACAGAACGGCAGGATGTGGATCTTTCCATAAGAGCTGGAGACCTTCTTCTAGCTACTGATATCGACAACAGAGATTATGTTCCATTGGCCCGAATGGATCAAACCTTCACCGTCTAAACGGTATGTCAAAAAGAACAGACAAGATGCACCAGCCATCTGTCTGAAAGAAAGGATGCCCTGCTGGGCTCCTATGGATGTACTAAATATGGATACCTTACATGGACACTTTGCATCAATAATCCCTTATGATGGACTCATGCTAAAATCAACCGATGTGGTCGACTGTGTGAGTTCCTGATGTTTCATGGATGCGAGCAAAGGACTGTCTGTGACTGTACAAAGACTTTTTGCGCCAGTATATTCGTTCACAAATGCACGGATGTGATATTGAATGTACTTGATATTATTTCTGCTTGAATGAAACATATAAAGTTCACTTATTATACTCATTTGCCTTACATGCTTGATATATATTATTGGAATATATTACTCATTTGTTTACCCTTTTACTTTGAAGTGTTACATGAATGTGCATTAAATATTATAAAAATGGGGGATATGTTGACGAAATCTATTTCTCTATGATTGTATAACATATTAATGCTATTCATTCTATTCACCTCACATTGAACTCTGGTGTGAAACTCTGTGGTAAACATGTTTTTACTCTTATTGCTTGAAGAAGTAAAACTGCCTCACACAGATACTGGGATGTTCAAGGTCGAGAACTTCTTTCACTCGAATCATTTTGTTATCAGTGTGATTAAAACTCATCCCCCATATTAACCAGAAACTCAGATGACCAAAACATCAGCACCTGGTCAGACAAATACGTGCCAGTATGGGTATAAAAGTTGTAACATCCCTCCTGACTTTAGTCATTTCTCTGTTATGCTACATGTGTGTACATGATAACTGACTCAACTTGCAAGTTTCAACTAAAGTCTCTGCGGATGATGAAATCTGACTCCTGACTCTTTGTGCATTATTTCATACTTATATTGAAATTAGAAAAGTTTAGTAACAGTCTCTCTAATGCTCGCATGTTTGAAAATGTGTGTGAGTTCATCCCTGTTGTGTGTGTGTGTGTGTGTGTGTGTGTGTGTGTGTGTGTGTGTGTGTGTGTGTGTGTGTGTGTGTGTGTGTGTGTGTGTGTGTGTGTGTGTGTGTGTGTGTGTGTGTGTGTGTGTGTGTGTGTGTGTGTGTGTGTGTGTGTGAGTGATTTTGAAGTTGCTTTGAGTTAATCCAGGCCAAATGGGCATTTTAGTATTGGACTATAGGCTTAAACCCCGTCTGTGAAACCAGCCCTTTGTGTTATATCCTGGTACAGATTATCATGCTACATCACACTGGAAGACATGCATTTAATTAACAAGTTTTAAGTAGAGGTAGTCCCGTTTGTTTTTCAGGCCAGACCGAAAGATCCTGGTAGAGTTTGGGGTACCTGCTTTAAAGCAGAGCCAAACCGTGACAGTTCTTGCTATCTATACTGGTCTTAATCTAGTAACATAACATTATTTCGAATGAGAACAGCTATATTTGAATGGCCTATAGACCCCTTATCAGTCTACGTCACACAGCGTCACTCCCCGCTCTACTGCGCATGTCCATTGCAGAAAGAGACAAGAGCGACACGAGCCACAATCATGTCTTGTTGTGCTGTTGGATGCACAAACCGTTTATTTTTTGTTTGAATGGTGATAAAGCTAGTAAATGCCCAAATGCACCGCTGTATAATTACATAAATGAGTTGTGAAATGTTTACAATAAGGACAGTGACCGGAGACGAGGCTATAGCAATGGAAAGCAATGGAGGCTTATTTACAATGACCCAGACGTTATACATCTCCGTCCTCTTCCCTTGTGTTTGACTCTATGGTTTGACTAGGCAGTAGGGGTTTGCACGTGTACACGTGTAGCCGGTAAGTAGGCTAAATCATACCATTTAGGAAAAATCAATAAACGAAAACCGAGTGGGGTCGACATGTGCTAGCCTACTGTAGGCTACTAAAGCAGATAACACAACACATTATTGTGTTTGGTTATAATATTTATTCATTGAACTATTTAACTGCTCCACCATAAGTTTCACTTTCTTTTTCATCCCCGTCTCAAACAGCTGGTCTGATAAGCTGGTCGGCTCGTGAGCCCAACGCCCCGAAAGCAGGAGTCAGTCTAAAAACAGATGATCACTATAGGCTAGTTATGATCACTTTTAAATCAAAAAGCAACATTATGAAATAAAGGCATCTCTACATCTCTCTGCCGGTCTTTACTGTCACTCTCCAACAGCAGTCCGGCCACTGAAGTCGTCGGGGCCATTTCTTCTCATCATTTATCCACTCAACTGCCCGCAACGTGTATGGGTCATTAAGACGTTTCCTGTTCAATAGTGTTAATGTTTCCGCATAACCAATGTTATCACTCGCTGATAAACTGTTTTTAGTAAGCTGACAACATCGCTATTTCACACCATGGACCTACACTCAACAAAAATATAAACGCAACACTTTTGTTTTTGCTCCCATTTTTCATGAGATGGACTTAAAGATCTAAAATTCATTCCAGATACACAATTGTACCATTTCTCTCAAACATTGTTCACAAATCTGTCTAAATGTGTGATAGTGAGCACTTCTGCTTTGCTGAGATAATCCATCCCACCTCACAGGTGTGCCACATCAAGATGCTGATCTGACATCATGATTAGTGCACAGGTGTGCCTTAGACTGTCCACAATAAAAGGCCACCCTGAAATGTGCAGTTTTGTCTCACAGCAAAATGCCACAGATGCCACAAGCATTGAGGGAGCGTGCAATTGGCATGCTGACAGCAGGAATGTCAACCAGATCTGTTGCTCGTGCATTGAATGTTCATTTCTCCACCATAAGCCGTCTCCAGCAACTTCGCACAGCCATTGAAGAGGAGTGGACCAACATTCCACAGGCCACAATTGACAATCTGATAAACTCTATGCGAAGAAGATGTGTTGCACTGCATGAGGCAAATGGTGGTCACACCAGATACTGACTGGTTCTGAGTCCCCAGACCCCCAATAAAGCAAAAAAATGCACATTTCAGAGTGGCCTTGTATTGTGGACAGTCTAAGGCACACCTGTGCACTAATCATGATGTCAGATCAGCATCTTGATGTGGCACACATGTGAGGTGGGATGGATTATCTCAGCAAAGCAGAAGTGCTCACTATCACACATTTAGACAGATTTGTGAACAATGTTTGAGAGAAATGGTACAATTGTGTATCTGGAATGAATTTTAGATCTTTAAGTCCATCTCATGAAAAATGGGAACAAAAACAAAAGTGTTGCGTTTATATTTTTGTAGAGTATATAAAGAAACACCGCAACTGCAATACAACCAAACGGGTAACCATGGCAACCAGCCAACCAATTATTCTTTCTGCAGCTTTGCAGCGCGCATCCGCCGTGTTGATAAACAGAAAAGGGGTCTATAGGGACATGTGAGGAATGAACAGAACAAGCCTGATCAGATTGTACAATTATTTTGTAGAGGCAGGGGTTGACACTAAGGTTTCAAAAGCACTTGCCCATAGGGCAAGTACAGGTAATGTTTTACTTGCCCGAATGTTGTGTTCACTTGCCCAAAAAAACTGTTAAATAATGATATATACAGGGTTTTTCCTGGCTCAGAATGGGCCTTTGGGGGGTCAGTACGCGACCGACTTTTTTTGGGTTGCGACAGTAAAGGCAAACGGTTTGTGTATTTAAAGAGGGTGTGGGGTTGGGAGAGGGGTGTTTCTGTCCAGCTAAAGAGCATTTCAGTCAGCCTGTCAATCACTGCGTTACCATGGAGCTCACTAACGCTTATGAAATCACAATAAACAACCTGTAGATATGAAGTCAAAATACTAATAATGACTAGGCCTACCTATTTAATACTTTAATTGTTTCTAATTGATCTAAACCATGGAAGAAGGTAGGGCTGCTCGATTATGAAAAAAATCGTAATCATGATTATTTTGAGTAATCACATTGTGTTATCAAGATTATTAAAGACAGTTAATCATTGATTTAAGAACATTATGCATTTATTTTACTTTTAACAAGGTTTTTTTTCTAAAAACACCATGACTTTGAACTTTAAACAAAGGCCTAATTGAACTGAAAACAGGGAGAATAGAAATAGGCTAAATAAGTGAAACATATTTTTAATAATTTAATAAAAATATGTCAAAATAAAAATAACCAGTTGTAAATGGTGTTGATAGGGCACGTCTTTTGCTAGCATTGAATGTAAGGGCATGATTTATTTATGTTATGGAGCTGGCTGTATAGGCAGTTGCATTGTAGTGTTGACTGTTGTGGTGGCAGGAGTTAAGGAGCTTTAAACTTCCTGTGTTTTTTATTCATTGATTGCTTGGTCATAGACCACTATGATTCGACTTAAAGTGAATAAACAAATTGGTCGCGATGTTTATAGGTGCAGATCAGGTCGTATATCGCTTTTTTTTCTCTCTCTCTCCCTCGCGGTCGCGTAGGCTATGTCATGTTACTCGCGTGTCCGCGCGTGATACATAATTTTAGTTTGTTGTGAGTCTGAAGTGTTTTCAGTCAACACAATTAGTTTTACCTTTATTCTCGTCATCTAGAAGTTTTTCAAAACACCCGGCAATGCGCAACATCTCCCTCGTAGGCTACTCTCTGGACCAGCCGATAGCGAAACTATCAGGTGAGGGAGGGGCCGAGCGGAGTGTATAGCAGAAGGGTTCGCTGCATTTATAAGCCTGCATGCCCCGGCGAGCGGAACAATGATAGTTTAATAACGATTATCCCTGACCTGATTTCTTTTTTTACAACTGAGATTGCAAGTAATATGACTGGAATGGCGCGGAAATGGAAACACATTTGGAGCAGTTTTAAGTAGATTTTTATTTATTTATCTAAATATAATAATAATAATAATAATAATAATAATAATAATAATAATAATAATAATAATAATAATAATAATAAATAAAAAAAAACACTTTGGCGCTGAGGATTTTCCTTTGGGGGGCGCTAAAATTCCTTTGGCGGGCGCCAAAATTTTTTGAATGCAGGAAAAACCCTGTATATATAGGCTACTTAAATTATACATTTTAGCGAACCGTATCTCTTAAATGCAAACACAGCTTACTAGTCTCATCCTGACCACATACAACCAACAACAATTCATATAAGCCTATATATCATGACATCACACTACACCAAGCGCTTGGTCCTGCTGCAGCATCGTAAAAGGGCCTCTTTTTGCCATGCACCTGGCCTGGTTTTGGGGTCTCAGAAAACTCAGTCTAGCTCAGAGTCAAGCTGAAGGTAAGCTTCCACACAAAAGTGTTCAGAAAAATTTAACTTATTTTACTTATTTAAAACGGTCACATTGTGCGAAAAAGTGATAGTCTGCCATAAAATGATTAAAGTCCACCATGTTAAAGCTATTGCCCAGTTATACTGTAAGTAGGGAGGGGGATCATTAATTTCTATTCATATTGATACCATTATAAAGACTCCACAATCCAAATCTTTATTGATACTTTTCTATAACTTTGTTAAGAGAACTGGTATTATTGCTTTAATTGCTTATAAGATTAGTAGAGCTAAGGATAGGACTTTAAACAGGTCATAATTCCATATTTAGGCCTACTAATAATGTTATATTGCTGGGGAAACAAGTTTTTCACCCGTATGTACTGTATTATTCAAGCAAGCTTCTCACGAAAAACTTAAATTTCTTTTTTTCTTGATGTTACATTTGAACACATCATGATGTCATTTTATTGACCTGTGCTGTGCCTAATAATCATTTTACTGAGCCGACCTGAACACATCACATTTGAACCGTTTGCGATTTCTTTTTAAAGCCAACTAGTTCTTATCCTGCAGATTTTAATATGGATTTAAAAACTATCACATTTTTTAACTGCGGGACTTGCTACACAGTCTCTCGTTTGCATTTGTTGATCACCGCTGCTTTGAATGAATGATGAGACGGTGCCGAGCCCGTCTGCAGACCATGGTCTGCAGCGGCAGCGACTCAGCAGACGGATTTTATTTTTTATTTTTTTGGAGACAGAGTTGAAGCGGGTTGAAGGAGTTTCTTCAACACAGTCGAAGGTACAACACTTTTACAGTCTATGATGCAGACCAGTGATGGAATAATTCGCCAAAGTAGGCCTAATTAGTTGAAGATGACCGACTCTACTCGATATTTAAAATTACATCATGTGACCTACTGGACTCCATAGCGGTATCGATAAGCTCAAACGTTATTGATTTCTGGGTTTTGAATATAGCGGAACCAGGTCCGTAGCCTAATAGAGCCGGCTTTCGGAACGTAGACAGCGAAACTGCGCGCACACATGCTGTTGTGTGTGTGTGTGTGTGTGTGAGAGAGAGAGAGAGCGAGCGAGAGAGCGTGATGCTGCTGGCTGCCGCGCGCAGCTGCTCGATAGTAAATATAGCCGATCTATTGTGTGTGAGTTAGCGGGGGGGGAAATTGTTTTGCGGACTCTAAAACACACGAATAAATAGCTTAGACTACTGACAACTCATCTAAAATCCACTTGCCCGGTCGGGCAACCAAAAAGCAATATCAACTTGCCCCAACATTATTTTCACTTGCCCCGGGCAAGCGTTAGTGTCAACCACTGTAGAGGTACTGTACAGTGCAGCCTGTCACCTCTATGCAGCGGCACTCCTTTGCTGGTCACTCATATCATTAGCAAAAATGCCTATATCTGAATATTTATGAGTTGTTGTTTGTTAAAAATAAATCAATAAGGGAAGATCTCTCTGGACATTTAATATTTGGACGAGTTGGGCTATCAATTAATTGAGTAAGATTAAATGAATCACAAGTTGATTTAAAACGGTCAGAGGCATTGGATAACCAGTCCCAGTTAAAATCCCCAGTGAGGAGAATCTCATTAAAGTCTAAGGTTAATAGTTGTTTATTTAATGATGACAGGGCCTCACTGGTTGCTGAGGGGGGTCTATAACAACCAGTAATGGTGATAGAATGGCCTTTAAAGGTCACATATTATGCTTAATGCACTTTTTAAATGTGTTCCAACATATCCATAGGTCCACGGTGTGCCTAGAGACTGCCAACATATCAAAAAAAAAATAACAATCTCTCCTTTTCTCACTCTCCCCCTTTCTGGCTAGGCTAGGTTCAAAACAGTAGGCCTATCTCTCAATCTTCCTCCAATTTTGTTTGCTAGCTGTCTCGCATAAACGGAGACCCGCCCCGTGTGTGTGTGTCAATATGTTTGCCTATGAGTAGGCTACGAAATGGTGGCAGTGCAGGGCTGTCTGTTGTGGGAGATGGAAAGTCGTCATTTAGTCTGCTTGTTCTTTTGAGAAAATTCGGCGCTAGTTCATGTATAAAGCTGGCTGAGGGGAGGAGACAGAAGTTACGAGAGACGGAGAGCGAGCGCGAGCGACAGAGAGAGAGAAACAGACAGTAGTAGGCTATACAGCTGTTTATAAACAGGTATAAAAGTGTCATATAAGTATGCGATTAATTTAGATTAATTAATTACAGAGCCTGTAATTAATTAGATCAATTTTTTTAATCGTTTGACAGCCCTAGTGTATATATATATATATATATAAGGGCTGTCAAGCGATTAAAAAAATTAATCTAATTAATTACAGGCTCTGTGATTAATTAACCGCACACTTATGACACTTTTATGCCTGTTTATAAACAACTGTAGGCCTATAGGCTACCGTTCGTCTCTCTCTGTCTCTCTCTCTCCGTCTCTCGTAACTTCTGTCTCCTCCCCTCAGCCAGGCTTCTACATTAAATATATTTAGGAACTACTAGCGCCGGAAGAAAAAAAACACAAAAAAACAAGCAGGCTAAATGACGCACACCCACACACACAAAGGAGGAAAAAAGACAGGCATATGCTAGGAAGAGTGAGAGGGGGCAGGTGTCCGTTGAGACGATCGCAACTAGCAAACAAAAGTGAGACACGAGGAAGATTGAGAGATAGGCCTACTGTTTTGAACCTACATTGTATTATAGGGGTGGGAAAAAAAATCGATTCTCTCTCGAACGATTCTGAATCGATTCAGAAAAGTTAATAATCGATTTTTTTCTTTTTTTAATAATAATTTTTTTTTTAAATATTATTATTATTATTATTTTTTTTTTTTTTTTTAAATACTTATACTTCCTGAACCATTGCGCATGCACACCACACATGTGCGAGTTGTTTCCAAAGTGGCTTCAAAAGGGCTGAGAGCAGCAAACCCATGACCTGCACCGGCTTTATCTCTGTTTACGTTTTTGTATGAGAGCTGAATTCCAAGCCATACTTTTTGTACAATGTGTTGAAATGACATAGAAAATAGATAATAGAATAGAAATCCTATAGAAACATGATTTACGAGATTAGAAATAAAATAAAACTGAATCGGTTTAGTTTTTACATACTTCCATATTGTGTTGAAAGCTGCATTGATTATTGCACTGTTCATAGAAAGTCATATTTGTGACAAGAAAAGCTTTTCTCTTAATACAATATTAGAGAAGGCAATTCATCTGTTGATTGTCTTTAATGATCATCACAAAAGTAGGAAGTGATTAGCAAACTCTGAGTAGCAAACTCAGATGTGCATATAAATATATTTTTGAAATTCACACATGGGTATGTACATAAAACATTTTTTGCATTGAGATGCATTGAAAATCGATTTTGAATCGAATCGTTGACCTCTGAATCGGAATCGAATCGTGAGGTGCCAAGAGATTCCCACCCCTATTGTATTAGGCACCCACTAAATCAATAATGCACAGACACTGCGAGAATAACATAAGACGTATTCCTACCTTCATGTTAATTTGCCCGGAGCAGCCCATAACATAGAGCCCTCGGCCCCTTTCCCCTGCTTCTTTCTTTACTCTTTAATCCCGTGCGGGCAGTGTCCGCAAGATATAGGTGCAGCCCCGCTATAATCTCACCTCTTTTGCACCGGGTCAAAGGGCAATATAGAAGTGCGATCAATCTGCGTAAATTTTTTTAATCGCGTTAATTTTTCTGTGATTAATTAATCGAAATTAACGCGTTAATTTTGGCCACCCTAATATATATATAAGGGCTGTCGAGCGATTAAAAAAAATAATCTAATTAATTACAGGCTCTGTGATTAATTCATCTAAATTAATCGCATACTTTTATGACACTTTTATACCTGTTTATAAACAGCTGTATAGCCTAATACAGTTTGTTTCTCTCTCGCTGTCCGTCTCTCGTAACTTCTGTCTCCACAACAGACAGCGCTGCACTGCCACATATGCCTATGCCGATTCATTCACCATCGTCGTACTCATAGGCAAAACTATTGACACACACACACACACACACGGGGCGGCCGGCGGGAGACGAGACAGCTAGCAAACAAAATTGAGACACACAGAGGCAGGGTTCTCAACCCTCACGCAATGAGAGTGAGACACACGCATTTCAGGCAATTCACACGCTCCACGCCACACCTTGCATTTCTCACGCAAATTATAACTCTGCCAAACAATTTTTTTTATATATAGCCTATAGCTTCGATAAATCCTGGCCTTCACCACCATCACCTAGTGTTGCCACCTTATACTATCTATGGTTGCCACCCGTCCCGTTTTTCCCGAAATTGTTCTCTTTTTCACCAGCTGTCCCGAGGAAAGAAAAATCTCTCCCGGGACACAATATGTCCCGTTTTCTGGGGAAAAACTCATTCGTTTTTTTGGGGAAAAATAATTTGATTTCCTTCGTTCAGTAGTTAAGGCCGTTTCACACGGGCCGTGGCGTTTGTTGCGCCCACTAATGCATTCTGCGAGAGCCGAGCGGGCAGAGAGAAGGCGCAGCGTTTTGTCAGGCTACACGACAAGCGTGCAGGGGCGGTCCTAACGATCTCGGGGCCCGTTTCAAGACCCTGTGTGGGGCCCCCCACATTTTTTTTTCTATGAATAATGCTTGTGTATGCTCCCCGCAAAAATAAAAAAGATTGTGGAAACTAGTTGGTTCATAGACGGATTATGAGATAATAGGCCCAGACTCTTAAAGCCCCCCCGCCCCCCTCCCTATCCAGTCAGTTACATTGACTTTTCCGCAAAGATACATACGTTTACTGGCATAAACATATTAAGGGAGTCAGTGTTTCCCACAGGATTTTGGGATACTGTGGGAGATATCCTGTACCTTGTTGGGGGGTCCGGGGGCATGCCCCCCTGGAAGAAAATTGGTACAGTTTTAAAGTAAAATGCATCAATCTGAAAAATCAATCTGGAAAATTTAGATTTAAATCAAATCTTGAGCTGCAGAAGGAACATTATTTTTCTTAAACAGGCAACACTCTTTACTCTGCAACTGTAAAAACATTTCAGAAGATTGGTCTGCAGACCCATGTTATATGATGGAGGGGCCCATTGCAACAGATACAGGGTGGAAAGCTACTTTTTATGAACGGTATATAATTTACATGTAGAAAGTTTATTCCTGTATGTGTGTGGGGGCCTTAGAGGCCCCTCATGAAGCCCATAAGACATAGCTAATAATGCTTTTGTTTTGCACTTGCTTTTCGATTTTTCACCTACTAGTTGAGGGGCCAAGTTGGTTTTAGTGCTCCCACATTCAAATGCGGACGCCGAAAGAGTCTTCTCCATGGCTGGTCTTCACCAGCACCAGAAACAGACTAGCCCTAGAAGGAACATTGTCCTCCATTATGATGGTCTAAATGGCTGGTGTGGAGCGACAGTGCTTCAAGTGGGAGCCAGAAAACCCCTATCCTGAAGGCCTCAAAATCTGCCACTCGATGCTACAACAGCGAGCATCAGTAATATCCAGTATCCATATTTGCTGAACTGAACTAAGAGTTTTACTGAAATAACTACCCCGAAGAACTACCCTAGGCCTACACCCATCTCACTAGTCTGGCATTTGATATTAATCCAGTTATACTTTCATCATAAAATTACTACAATAGGCTATATTTTAACTAAAACAAAGAAATTATATTGAACTGAACTTGTGTTAAAAACCATTATTATGCTTTAAATTAATAAATAAACACACAATAAAATTTCGCTCGCGCGCTTGGCGCGCTCGCATGGGAAATCCGCTTCTGTCTCACTCTATACAATTTCCAAAAGTTGAGAACCCTGCAGAGGATTGAGAGATACTGTTTTGAACCTATATTGTTGCACCATAAATCAATAATGCCCAGACACTGCGGAGAATAAAGTAAGATGTCTTCCTACCTTCATGCTTATTTTCCATAGAGCCATCGGCCCTGCCCTTTCCTCAGCTTCTCTCTCCCTTTCACCCATGCGGGCTGTAAGCTACAGGCTGCACCGAGCTGCATATATATATATATATGAACAATTTAAAAACTGTCTGCACTTTTCTGGAGCTCCGGATTTTCAAAATAAAACGGGGACAGCAGCAGCTCTAAACTTCTCCGCTGGATTAATGAGGAGCCCAGGCTAAAACGTAGCAATACATTTGATAGATAAATAAATTCAAAGCGGGCCCATTTGGATGTAGCCTCAAAAACCAAGATAAAAAGCGGGCTGTAGCTATGCATTTCATAACACGGTTGTTTCTCAGTTTATTTTTGCTGCGAGTTTGACTGACGCATAACAATAGAGCAACTTTACATAAGGCTGATAAATTAACTACTTACCGTCGGCAAGCCATGTCAATGTGGTACTGCTGCGCACCCAGCCCAACCCCGTTCTTCTGTTGAAGAGTAATCACACTGGGGTACACGGTAAATGGTTGACCGGTCTTCGTGAGGTGATAAGCTGTGGTTATCAGCTTTGTAATAACCAGATTTGCCTCCGCGTTCTGTTTAGTAAAAAGAACCGCCAAGGCACCGGAGGACGGGTTATCAGCAGCCTGCTTAGCTGCCATGCAAGCAAGATGCTGCTTGCTCTTTTCGTGACACTCAAGCATCTGCTTTGTGAAAGATGACGTTCCTTTAAAAAACGAACCGCTTTTATCCGCCGTTGATGGGAACTTAAGGCAAACCTCGCAGAACATAGTCGGTGATTCCTCCACATCCTTGAATATAACCCAGGGGAAATTACTTGCCCGACGTGGCGTTTTACTTGCCCCGGGACGTCGGGCAATCCTTATTGTTGAGCCCTGGGCTACCACAGTGGCGCAGGTATTGGTGAATGAGTGGTTCTTCAAGTTTGGGGTACCAGGGCGTATTCATTCGGACCAAGTCAGAAACTTTGATAGCCAACTCATCCAACAGCTCTGTGGTACGGTAGGGCTGGGCGATATGGACCAAATCTTATATCACGGTATAGGTAATTTTATATCATTATATAGTATTTTTCCTTAAAATTCAATGGATTACAATAACCGTACTGAACTTTTATCACATTAGATTATTTTCATCTTTTGCTTGGAACTTAAATTTCCATACAAAAGAAAAACTGGTGCAAAATACCACACCAGTCTGGCTTTAGTCAGTCAGTGCAAAAAAAAAAATGACAGCATCAACCAAAGAGCCTAAATTTTCCAATTGATAGTAGCCTATATCAAACTAATGAAATACTTGAATTTTCCTGCAGTATTTGCTCATCTTCATTTAAAAAAAGCTGTCAAAATTAACTAATGAGCAAATGTCTGGTAATACTTTAACTCCAGCTTCAACACAAATAATATTTTCAAGTTTGACATGTTTTAAAGTTACATAAAACCAGCCTTGCTGGCTGTCTCCAACAATACAAGCACAGGGGTGAAGCCCCGAGTAGGCTAAATATGTCATTATTAGCCAGCTAGCTCACGAGAGCTAACCCATGTGGTTTGCGGCTTAAAACAAGCCAACTCTACGTCACGGCAACAGCACGCTGAAGCAGCAAGCAAGTTTCCTTTGCCCGATGCATGTTTGACCGTTAAAACCAGCTGCTCTGCCACCGTGACACGGAGTTGGTTTGTTAACTGTAGTCATGGTGCACCGGAGCTAGACAGCTAGAGCAACATATGAGGCTTCTTCTGTTGCGGGTAGAGAAGCTGTATTGCAGCCCAGAACTCTGCTGCAGAGCCCCCGTGTGGCGCGGCGGTGTAACTGCAGTGTAACTATAGGGACTCGGAAGGACAGCTGCCTCCCGCTCCATCTATGCTCCCGCCACATGAACTTTTTTTCTCCGCGATATAAACGGTATGGCCAAATCTCTCCCGGTAGACACTTTCATATCGTCCACGATATGATAT
Organism: Ammodytes dubius; assembly: GCA_026122265.1. NCBI lineage: Eukaryota > Metazoa > Chordata > Actinopteri > Uranoscopiformes > Ammodytidae > Ammodytes > Ammodytes dubius. Next base: position 48,058 of record JAOPFK010000015.1, read on the forward strand.
TGTCATATCGCTCAGCCCTAATGTATGGTATAGACCAGGGGTCCCCAAACTACGGCCTGCGGGCAAAATGCGGCCCTCGGCCCGCTTTTTATTGGCCCGCGGCCGATTTTAAAAATATAATGTAATTTTTAAAATTTGATTTTTTTTTTTTTTTTTTTGCATTTCTTAGTTAAAGCAGTTCGGATGGATGTGAGTTTGAGCATTTCAGCACAATCATAATATCCCGCCTTCCTCCAATGCAGCCCCACCCCCTCATTCCTATCCCCGTTTTTTTTGTTTTGTTTTTGAAGAAACTTAATTTAGGCTACACAAGCAGACTTACTTGCTTAATACTGTCTCCGTGCACAAAGTGAGTTATATTGTGGCTGAAGAAACTGGTGGCTGTAGTAGGCTACCGGTACCGCGCTGATCTGCTTGTATCACTGGTTTCACTTCAGATATGTCGGCCAGAACACCACTTATGCTTATAATGAGACTAGGAGAGGAGGAGTAGGGTTTTATCCGCTCTTTATTTTCCTTCTTTCACAGGCACAGCCGCATATAGATCGCGGAAAAAGAACAAAGGCTTAAACTCCGCTCGTGAGGAGACGTTTGAACAGCTGTTGCGACTCGCGAATCGCAGCCGCTAATAACATGCACAAACTATAACTTATAACAGCGATCGGGACTACATGTACACACTCACACACGGGTGATTCACATTTACACTCAGATAAACACGAATGATGGCTTACTGTGGCAACTTGCTCACACACATCTCACCGAGGGAGAAGCGAAAGGAAACTTACTGAACTGGCTCTCTGGCCGACTGACGTCACGGCCCAACACTAAACAAAACACAGCTTAACACACTGTAAGAAATAACAAGAAATAACAACACTGTAACCTTTTCTACAATGGTCGCTACTCGCTAGGCTACTGTCTGCCGTGGAATCAAAACAAACCCTTTCGTTGAGGACGCACGTGCACGAATGCGCGGTACACAAGCAGACGGCAAACAGACAGGTCTGTCGGCCAATTAAATCGTTCGGTCCGAACGATTTGATTGGTTGTAGTTTTCACCTAATATTATGAGACTGAAATAATTGTTTCTTTTTATTCCTGGTGGGTCTACCATGCATTTTAGAGTGTAAAAACCTTATTTATACCATTTTAAAGTCATTTAAAATAAGTGTAACAACTCTACAAAGGTAAGAATAGCTTTAACCCCTATAGTGCAGGGGTGTCAAACACTGATTGATTGGCCCGTGGCACATTTTAAAAATATAATGTAATATGGCGCTTTTAATTTTTAAATAATTTAAATGCACTCATTATATTACAGAGAAATATGTCCCATAAAAGAAAATGAGCAACAAGCCCATCCCAGAGGACCCTGCATAATATTTTATTTTAAATTAATATTATTATGGAAAATCTATGCGTCCTTCTCCAATAGCTTCTAATTCATCTGACACAGTGTCTCCATTTTTTTTCATACAAAATTCTTCAGATTTAGCCTCTTAATTTCCCTCTCAAAGTGCACCAGATTCATGCATTTCGCTTTAAAAACTTTAAAAAATCTCCCGGGGGGGCATACCCCCGGACCCCCCTAGGAGGGTCGGGACCTCGGCTGGTTACTATTTTCACCCTGCTGGACATTGGACGCAAAGGCAGAAAACACTGGGTGTATCATTGGCATATAAACAAGAGGGGAAATGTGTCTGTTTAATGTGCAAGGAAAGTGTTGCCGTGAAGAAGGATTACAATTTACGAAGACACTATGAAACTAAACATCAGAGCAGCTACATGTCCTGATAAATGTGTTATTTTTGCAAAGTGGCCTGGCCCTTCGTAGATTTTTCTGTATGTGGCCCTCAGTGAAAAAAGTTTGGGGACCCCTGGTATAGACAAAAGCCACACCACTCCCTACCATCCAGCTGGCAATGGCCAATGTGAATGTTTTAATCGCACCCTCCACAATTTCCTACACACCCTGGCTGTTACCAAAAAGAGAGATTGGTCCTGCTACCTCCCACAAGTGACATTCTCATATAACACAACAGCACATCAGTCCATTGGCGAGTCCCCATTTTTTCTGATGTTTGGGCAAGACTCCGTTACCTGTTGATTTCTTTTTGGGCAGAGTGCAGGAACCTGTAGCTGGCAGTACCCATGATTGGATTGTTGAACACCAGACCCGGCTGTGCCATGCATTTGAGGGTGCCACCAAGCATCTGGCGGCTGCAGCTGAGCGGCGCAAGAAGCACCATGATCAACATGTGCGGGATCCATCCTTACAAGAAGGAGCTGGTCTTCCTTAGAAATGTCAGGCTAAGAGGTCACCACAAGATTCAGGACATCTGGAGCTCTGTAGTGTACAAGGTGTTGAAGGCCCCATCAGGACAAGGACCAGTGTACTCCATTGTCCCTGTAACTGACCTACATCAGGTAAAACATGTTCATCGTTCATTACTTAAAAGAGAATTGGATCATGTGACTGACTGCCCCTCTAGCGAGCCATTCCAGGAGGTGGAATCGCCTCTTACAGATGGGACTGCACAGGATGGTGAATGGTTCGTACTGGCTCCTGCAGCATTGGACAGCCAACCAAGTCGGCAAACCCAAGCCACCCCTCCACAAACCCCACCAGAAGTGCAGGTACCACCTTCTAGCCAGCACCAAGCAAGTTATTTTCCTAATGTAACTGCTATTTTTCACAGGCACCAGTGAGGCACCCCCGAGGAGGACCAACCTCATGCGACTGGAAGTCGAGCAATCCGATAGTTTCCCGTCTCCCAGCTACATGACGAAGTGTCCCCGGGCAAGACACTGAACCCTAAATTGTTCCTGATAGCTTGCACCCTGCGTGGTATCTGCTGCTATCGATTTGTGAATGTGTGTGTGTGATTGGGTGATTGTGTACAAAACAGTGTAAAGCGCACTGGGTCTGTGAAAAACCAGGGAAAAGCACTAAAAACGTGGAGTCCATTTACCTGCTCTATTTGCATGTATGCAATCTACCGTATTTTCCGCACTATAAGCCACACTGGACTATAAGTGCTTGTATTGATTATGTCGGTATTCCCTTCAGATTAAACACCCCTAAATTAATATCAGGACGTTTTCATGTAAATATAGCCTGCCAAGTCTATTTGTTCCTGGTATAAACCTGTTCCACTATAAAGTATACAGTGTTTCCCCTAGAATTTTTTTTAGGCCCGGTGGTAAGAGCTGATAAAGAGTATGCGCGCCGCGTGCGTACCAAATTTCTATAAGAAATGGACCAAAACAAACCCCATTTGGGATGAGCCTCTTTTGACAGCCCCGTTAAAAATGAGGGCGTGGGGCGCCCTTAGCTCAGTTGGTAGGGCGTCCTGTGGCTCGCATATCTCTCTGAGTTTTGGTCAGATCGGCATGAGCTTATGGATATTGCTTAAACACAGCACGAAGATGTGCATCCTTCATCCTTCATTTTGAAGTTGTAGAAGTTATCATATTTATATCATGCTGGCGAATAGTAGCTTACGTGCTCACAGAGCCGACTAAACCCCGCCTCCCTCTGACGAGCGGGACACACACACACACACACACACACACGCACACACACAGCAGACCGACACTCCTCATCAACTCCTCATCTGCTCCACCTGTCCGCGGGACACACACACACACACACACACACACTACCACACATGGATACACACGCACACACAGAGATAAGCACACAGAGACACACACAGTTACACACCTGGGGCCGTATTCACAAAACAATTTAAGGCTAAGAGTAGGTCCTAACGTGCTGATTTAGGAGTAACTCTCAAAAATAAGGGGCGTTTCACTACTAATTTTAGGACTCCTAACTTTTTAAGATAAGTGTAATTCACAAAGCATTTTAGTGCTAAAACTAGCTCCTAAATCTATGAAAAGCTGAGTCCTAAGTCACTAAGAGTAAATCACAGACAATCATTTGATGGTGTTTTGGAGATATTTAATTCTAGTGAGCTTTATAAAAGGTACCTTTAATAGCTGTAAGGGTTTAATTATCTTAGTAAAGTTATATTTAGAAAGTATAGACACATTTATATATATATTGTATTTATATAAAAAAATATTTATTAAGTTCCTTTTCCTGCAGTTGCTTTGGGTTTACGATGCACTGAAAGTTACTGTTGGTGTCACGTTTGGGTTTAATTTCCTACTAGAGGCCTATATGTGGCGCTTCGCACGATCTCCTCCGTTCCACAGGTCCGCTACTGTATAGTTGTGCGTCTCGCCTTTTTCCTTCCGCATGCACTTTACGATTTCGCCGGATGTTGTATCTAAAAGGTGAATTTCCTGGTTTGTCGCTGTCTGACTATTGCTGCATAGTCGCCATTGAGAGAAATACAGTGAGAGTGCATGGCGTGCAGCTCTTCAATGAGGATATTTTTTCCAATTCAAATAATTGTAAAATTTAAAATGAACAGGCCTATGTGGCACTGTTGTAGGCTAATTGTGAACAAATGTGTGGGAAACCCTGCAGTATCTTGCTTTCATGTTAAATCAGTGTCACTTTTTTATTTAAAAAACTCTTTACTTTTATACAGCGATATGGATATCTCCCACAGTGTTTCTATCATAAATTCACTCTTAGCTCTCATTCCCTCTCAGCCAATCACTGTGGGCATAGAAGGTATGAATATAACATCATCCATAGCAACAGGGTCAACCCCGCCCTCTAGTCTTAGCTTAGGAGTCCCTCCCATTCCTTAGTAAACGTTGTTCTTAGCAGCTTTGTGAATAGGTTTCATAGAAAAACTCCTTACTAAGAACTTTTAGTGCTCCTTAGGAGTACTCTAAGCGCTAAGATAAAATGCTTTGGGAATACGGCCCCTGATTTCTAGTAATTAAAGGGAGGAGGAGCAACAGTGGAGGGAGGGAACACTGTAAGGGAAAGTATTCAGTCCGTTCAGAGTCACAGAGCAGACGGAGGGAAACTTAAGGCCGAGGCAGGGTGAGTGTTAAAACAACATTTTTTTATTATTTTACTGTCACAATCTTTGAGTCTTTTTTCTCCCTGTAAACTGTAGATGCAAGAAATGTTTAAATGAACTCAACAGTTTGATTAACCTGTTGACACAAAGTTCTTATTGTCTGAATAATAATAAACCTGAGCCAAGAAGACTGTGTGTGTGTGTGCGTGTGCGTGTGCGCGTGTGCGTGTGCGTGTGTGTGTGGTGAGAGAGTTAGAGTGATTGTGATTGTTTTAACTGTTTTGTAACGAGGCCAAATTAAGACGTGTCTGAGGACCTTATGAGAGAGGTGGTTTCCACATTTTTTGAAACCAGTCTTTTAGTAGTGTTTTGTTTTGTTTCCCTGTAGACAGGCAGTGATTGTGTTTGTTTGATGCAAGTTTAGACTGAAGTCCAGAAGAAGAGTGTTAATATGGAGGAAGAGGAGGACAGAGCAGAGTCTGTGTTCTCCAGCTGTCTGTCTATGAAGAGTGACCAATCCAAAGAACCTCCTCTGACCTTCAGTAATGAACCTGGACCCTCAGACACACAGTAAGTGTTACTGTAGTTTTGTGTTTGTGGGAGAGGGGAGAAAAATCTACAAGTTTGCAACTCCCAAAGTATTTTTCTCTGTGACTTCAGACAGTGATAAACCTGGGACTATTTTACATGTAACAAACGTTAAACCTCATAATACTCTACAGCTGCATTTTGTGTATTTAGAGCTTCCTGAACGACTTTGTCCTCATCAAGGACTCATGTGATATTAATAAAAACATGTTTGTGTTTGCAGGGTTCAGTACCAGAGAAAGAGATCAGAGTCTGGAGTCTCCAGCTGTCTGTCTATGAAGAGTGACTGGTCCAGACAGTCTCCTCCAAACTTCAGTAATGAACCTGGACCTCAGACACTAAGTAAGTGAACTGATACTATCATTCAGCTTTTAATGTTCTCTTGTGTCCGGCCTCCACGCCAAATTCCCACAGGAAGACAAAACATTCTTTGTTCAACCATTTTGATCCATGTCCTCACTACATACGCAGTTGTTGTTTTAACCAGAGAGGAAGAGGAAGTGGGAGGGAGCCTGAATATGAGTCAGCCTTCACTCTGTTTGTCACGTAGACAGACTCCAGTCTGCAGTGTAGTTCATACATTCATGCATAGGGGTGCACAGATCACAAAACTCAAGGGTCGGATCGTGTCATTTAGAGATCAACAACGATACAAAAGGCAAAGATAACAAGAAAAATATGACTTTGCTTACAATTACATGTGTCATTGTATTTTAATAATGATCAATGAATTACAAAATAGCCTGTGTCCACTCAAGGCTATTTTATATAAAATATTCAAACATTTAAGGAGTAGTAGAGTAACTTAGGGCTTGTTTTATTGCATTTTTCATCAACAACACTTTTAAAATTGTGGACTATATTTAATATGACAATTCAAATCATTATAGCTATGTCTACTTATAATGGAGCACAGAGCGAAAGTTTTGATTAGCATGTGAAAAAATTAGATGTGGGGTCATGTCATTCCCCTGTCTAGAGGAAATAAAGGCATGACATAGAAGTTTACATTTTCACTCCCAGATCCCCAAACCAAAATGCAGAAGCACTTCTCCAAATAATGTAGAATATATTTATACCAACATGAAATATCAATCTTAAAAACTACGCTCGTGGTGTAGTGGTGACACTGTAATCTGTGTAGCTTCCTGAACGACTTTGTCCTCTGAGAATTTATCAAGGATTCATGTGATATAAATCAAAACATGTTTGTGTTTGCAGGGTTCAGTACCAGAGACAGAGATCAGAGTCTGGAGTCTCCAGCTGTCTGTCTATGAAGAGTGACTGGTCCATGCCTCCTCCTCTAAACTTCAGTAATGAACCTGGACCCTCAGACACACAGTAAGTGAACTGATACTCACTCATTCAGCTGGTAACGTCAAAATCCCAAAAGAAGAAAAAACATTTAGTCAGGGTATATTTTATAAAACTTAGTACTGAGCACTTTTCACACAGCAGGGCTCCAGACCAACTTTCTCATTAGTTGCACCAGCATATATTTTGGGAGCACCAATTAGTGCTGCACGATTTGAAAAATTAGTGCGATTGCGATCATAGTGGCCAACTGGTTTTCAAGGGAAATAAGAGAATATTGATAACCCTTTGAAACCCATATTTCTCAATTAAAAACATGCACATATTAAGAATCTTTGAAAATATAAAAAATAAAGATCATACTGGGCTAATAGCCTAGAGCAGGGGTGGCCAACCCGCGGCTCGCGAGCCGCATGCGTCTCTTTGCCCAGCTTCGTGCGGCTCTTCAGTTCATATCAAATTATGTGATTATAATTTTTTTTTTTTTTTATATATATACTTTTTTTTTGTGTGGGCCTATGTGTGTGCATGTTCGCAAACGTTTCATGCGGCTCTTACGTTCGTTTTACATGTTGTCTATTATTTCATTTTTTATTTTATTAAAGAATTACTCCCCCGGTGGAAACATGAAGGTTGTACGATGTCTCACATTTTATGTAGTATAAATGTGAAAAAAAAATTGAAATCGGTTCATCCTAGCCTGAGAAAAGGCAGAAAGAGTGTTTTTATGGTCTCTCTGCCTCCCTCTAGCTCAAATGTAATAAATCCTCCAACTCCAACAATGCACCGCGCTCGCTCCCAGCTTGCTGCCCCGCCCCCCTGTTTCCGTTTGGACTCGGAAGTAGGATCTGTTATAAAAGTGGTGTGGCGGGGGAATTTTGTGTAAACATATCCCTGTGATACGTTGACTTGTTCAGACTTCTGCTTTTGGTTTTTCACGGTTTTTCACAACGCAAACATGCCGGGATATTGTATTGTACCCGGTTGCAATGAAAAGTCTAGGAAGCGACGGACTGTTAGTTTTCATGCTTTTCCGGTAAAAGACAGTGCGCGTTGCAAGTTATGGATACGGGCGATAAAACATCCCAACATCGGAGAAGACGCCGGTATTGAAATGCTAAAAATAAAAACAGTGTGCAGTCTCCATTTCAAACAAGAGGACTTTAAGGGATATCTGGTCGGCATGAAGTGGACCCGGCCTACTCTTTTACATACAGCTGTTCCGTCTGTCTTCGCTGTGGCCCCGTTAGAAGAGGACGAACAGGCCGGTCCTTCTCATGCTCCTACCGCAGCTAAACGGATTCGCCTTCAGGTGAGACTCACGTCATATTTTACTATATTTCTGTTTACAAATTACACTTTTGCTGCTATCGGGGCAACTTGCTAAGCTTGTTCAAAAACAAAGTAAAGCTGCTTTGATTTTCGCTTTTATAAACGTCTGTTCTCGAGGCAAAGAAAACAAGGTTTTCAGGTTATAGGTTTACCCCACTAACTTTTGTAAAAATGTGTAATACTTATTTCATGTTTAAAGATCAGGTGAATTCCATTTATTTCATGTGAACTGTTGTGATTTTCCGGGGGCAGAAACAATTACGAGGAAGGACCCGGCTATCATTTCCAATGAGTGATATAATAACAACTGTTGTCTTTCTGGTGACATTTTAGAATCCGATTGCTTCAGCTGCTGGGATTTTGGGATCAGGAGGTCAATTACAAGACAAGTCTACTTCCCAAGACACACTGTCAAGCATTGTGGTAAGCTATGTGTGTGTGTACAGTATAGAGTGTGTGTGTGTGTGTTGTGGAAGCAAATGTATTTTCATTTTATTCTTGTCCATAAGTTCATTTTTTGTGAGTATGTATGTGTATTTCCTCATCATAATGTGTTATGGGCCTGTAAGGACCTGCTGTGAATCAGACACCGAAGGTGTGAGGCGATAGCCCATAGACATTATAATGCCTTTATAATGTCTATGGGATAGCCTACCTTAGGTGTTGGGCAACACCCTAGACTTCATCAGCGTTTCAAAGAAGACCCATTTAATTTGCATCATTCCTGGTGACTCCCAGTCTCAAATTAGCATCGAGTGATCCAGAGCCAGACGTTCTGTCTGTCTGTGTGTGTGTGTGTGTGTGTGTGTGTGTGTGTGTGTGTGTGTCAAATTAGCATGTCTCTGTGTGTGTGTGTGTGTGTGTGTCAAATTAGCATTGAATGATCAACAGCCAGACGTTCTGTGTGTGTGTGTCTCTAGAATAAATTGGTTTGGTTTAGGTGTAAAATTAGTTATTCAGTGGTACCAAAAACATGACAAACTATATGCATGTGTAATTACAGGACACTGGCGCACTGACTCTGACTGCATCCTCCATCCCGCTGAAGACTGGCACTTTACATTTGACATCTACACCAGTAAAAAGTCTTCCCTCTGACCAACGACAACCTGTGAGTTTCAGGAATTCAAATGATTGAAATCACATATTTTGCCAATATGATACTTATACAAGATAACACTTTATAACTCAAATAATCATTCTAAAGGACAAATAATAATATAATTGGTCAGCTTTCCTATTAAAAATAAACCTCTTCTTTGTTTCACAGACATCGTTCCCAGACACACCTGGGACGCTTGATTCAAGCTTTAGCACTATCGGTGAAGCAGATGAAAGTTACAAGCCCGACACAACCGTCACCCCCACATCAACGTCATCATCATCATCAGAAGATGAAAGCAACAAGGACTGGGATGAAAAGAAGATCATTGTCAATGAGTCCCGCTTGATGTCCCTTTTCAAATTTTGTCAGATGTGCGGCAATCCAGTGTCATCAAAATCTGTCTTTGACTGTGGGGCGCAACGGAAGGTGAAGTGGACATGTCTTGTTGGCCATTCAGGGACTTGGTCTTCATCGCCTGACGTTAGGGGAGTGGCAGAAGTGAACCTCCTCTCAGCAGCAGCTGTTCTGTTCAAAGGTGGCACGTATACTGAACTGTCGGACTGGTGCAAGACCATGCAAGTTCAAATGATCTCAGAGACAACATTCTATGAGATGCAGAAGGCGTACTTGCACCCTGCCATTGAAGATCTCTATCAAAAACAGAGAAAAGACATCCTGGCCAGAGTGTACCTCGAACAGCTCGATGGGAAGACGCTTCACTTGGCAGGTGATGGCAGATGTGACACACCAGGTTTCAGTGCAAAGTACTGCCATTATACCTTCATGTTAGATGACACCAAGGAAATTCTTCACACAGAACTACTGCAGGTAAATAAAAGAAAAGACAGTGGAAAATAATAATATATTAACACAATTACTGCTGTAAAAATTGTGATTCAATTCAAGTAACTATTAAACTTTATTTTCTAGTCTACAGAAGCTGGCAGTTCTGTTGCCATGGAACCACTCGGTTTCAAGAGGGGCATGAGGGAGCTCCAGGGTGAAGGCTTGGATATTGAGGTGCTAACCACAGACCGCTCCTCATCAATACGGAAGATCATGAGAGAAGAGTTCCCTGATGTCCAGCATGAGTTTGACATCTGGCATACTGCGAAAGGTACGTCTATTTTGCTTTAACTGTACACAAACTCCCAAATACAATCCTACGCAATTCTCCAGCCCCTCCCTCCCCCCATGCACACTTCATGTCCAGAGCTTTGCAGCCTCAGCACTCAGCCAAGAGTGGTTTAAATATTTTAAAGATAAAAAGATTGGCTTTGGCTGTACTGTACATGAATGCAAAAATTAATCAAACAAATGTCGTTGTGAGGTAACCAACCTTCTTTTACATTTATTAATTCAGGTTTCAGGAAGAAGATACAGACTAAAGGAAGGAAAAAAGGGAACGAATTTCTCGGTGCATGGAGCAGGTCAGTGTTGGTTTTTTAAAGTGCCAAGTTTTAATTTTTTTGCAAGTTTCCAAATTACTAATTTTCTTTGCTTTCATAGGTCAATCATAAACCACATGTGGTATGCCTGTGCATCAAGCAAGGGTGATACAGAGGTAAGGATTTGTTCATCTGTGAGTGATACTCTTTTTTTTGAGAAAAATTATAGTATAGTCTTATAATTGTACATAATACTTGTTTCATACAGAAAGTGAAAAGGACATGGCAGTCCGTTCTACACCACGTCTGTAATGTGCATGAATGGAAAGATGAGGACGGCCAAACACACCAGTGTGAACATGCGCCTCTAACAGCCCAGGAGCTGCGCACTCGCAAATGGATGAAGAAGGATTCTCTTGTGTTTGAAAATCTCTCATTGCTGGTCAATGACAAAAGGCTGACGAAGGACTTGGAACAGATGGCCCTGTTCAAACACACTGGTGAGTTTATCCTAGTTCTCCTTATAAGCTTGATTCCTTTACAAAATAACTCCCTAATGATTATGTTTTAATTTTCATAATCTTTTCAATCTATTTTATTGCATACAGGTTCACTAGAGGTATTTCATAGTGCCCTGCTCAAGTACCTCCCAAAACGCCAGGGATTTTCTTTCCAGGGAATGAGAGAAAGGGGTCATCTCGCAATTATGGAGCACAATGAAAACATAGTGAAAAGGGAGCAGGCCACGACCAATACAGGTTTGTAGAAACAGTGGCACTATAAATGAGAATAGAATTTTCACAGCTTACTCAGTTTGGTTAGTTTGGTATTTATTTTTAAAAAGTACTTCATGTCAAATGTTTTCTTTTTCAGTCTTTATCTATAATAATTTTTAATTTATTTTGCAGGAGAACCACGCTCCAACCAGGTGTATTGCAAGAGATCCAAGCAGTGGGTCTTGAAGAAGATTTTCAATCCACACACCTACCAGTTCATTGACACTCTTGTCCTAAGTGTCTTGGACAGAAGACGGAACCGAAACATTCTATACAAGGTTCCAACATCCTCCCTTGCCCTGCCCCAGCCTGCACTGCCACCCAACATTGCACCAGTGGCCAAACCACCAAAGGACGCTGCAGTGGCTGCTTTTAAAAGCCGCTTCTGAGAGTAACATTTGACCATGGACAATCTTCTGAATTTTAACAACTTCAAAATCCACTGCATCACTCTGCAGGATAGAATTATTTCTACTCTCATGCCTGTAAACTCTGTGTTCAAAGACATTGAACAGATGGCCCTGTTCAAACATACTGGTGAGAATAGTTATCCTAGCAAAATGTAATACTTTACAAAATCAACCCCTAATGATTATGTTTTCATTTTCATAATCTTTTTCCTCTATTTTATTGCATACAGGAGGAGGTCTTTCACCATGCACTACTCAAGTACCAATATTCCATGGGGATGGGTAGTATAGGCATTGTCACTACCTTGAGCTTGCTTGTACGGAGCCTGGGTCTGTTGAAGGTGGCATTGCTTTTTTTAACGCTGATAGCCATATTGTCGGATAGGAAAGGTGGAATCGTCATTGACAGTACCTAGAGCTTGCATAAACGGAGCCTGGGTCTGTTCAAAACGGTTTAAAGTGGACATCATCATTGAAATCAATGGACAACCAAGAGAGAGATAGAGCTCAAGTTCCTCCCAAACGCCAGGGAATGAGATGAAGGGGGTGCAAAATGGAAAACGGTCAAGAGGATGCAGGCCACAACCACAGGTTTGTAGTAAAAGTGGCACAATTAATACAATTATAATGTTCCCTGCTTACTCACAGTTGGTTGATTTAACTGAATGATTAGGGTATGTATTATGAAAAAGTAACAGCATGTCAAATGTATTTTTGTCACTAGTGCCCAAACCAACAAAGGAGGCTTCAGTGGCTGTTTGGAAGCCGCCTTGAGAGGGACATCTGAATTTCAACAACCTCAAAATCTGCTGAATCTCATCATTCAGGATAGTACTATTTCTATTCTCCAACCTGTTCACTCTATCTATGTTCACTTTGCTTCACTCATTGATTTAGCTGAATGGTTAGAGTATGTATTATGAAAAAGTAACAGCATGTCAAATGTATTTTTGTCACTAGTGCCCAAACCAACAGAGGAGGCTTCAGTGGCTGTTTGGAAGCCGCCTTGAGAGGGACATCTGAATTTCAACAACCTCAGGATAGTACTATTTCTACTCTCCAACATGTTCACTATCTATGTTCACTTTGCCTCGCTCATTGGTTTTTCTATCTGTCCTCTTCTAGGTTTTCCTGGTGGAGATGCGGCGATGGTGTGGATTCAGTCTTTCCTCTCAAGTCATCATGCATCGAATGTGAAGCCCACTGAAGCAAAAGACTATTTGTGATGTTGGACAATAGAAACATAACTGCTTTGATATGAATACTCTGCCGAAGAGACCACTCTGAATGTTCAGTGTCTCTTGTTACACTCTTTAGAGGCATTTCTTAGAGTAAAATGAACATTTTGATTTTATAATATAAAATACTGACAACATTTCTACCAAATTCACAATAAAAAAAATGCTCATTTAGAGCATTTTTGAGAAGTAATGTAGAGATAATGATTTAATAAAAAAACAGACTGGTCTATTAATATTTTCCATGGCTTTATATTTAACCTTACGGCTACATTGTACATGTTATTTTAACTTATCTTTTATATTAAAGCATTTGTTTTTAATCAAAGCTTTGTAATGTTTATATATTGGTATATTTCCTTTGTGAATAAAATATATTTAGTTTTTACACTGGACTCTGAGTTTGGACTATTTATGTGGTATAAATCACAAAGGTGCAAAACAGGTTCAGCATACAGCCATCATATGCTGTATGAATGTATCCATAAAAGATGACTGTTACTGCACAGCATAAAAACATTTGCTAATCACAGCAGCTCAGCATATCAAGTATTTGTACTGAACCATTTCTCCCCACTATAAATCAATGATTATCTTATACAGTAGGCCTACTTTAGTATAAGGGTCATTCCTCTGTATGTGTGACACTTCCGTCCACAGGAAATTATATTAGTTTGCAGATTTGATAAAGATCAAAAGCATTCATGTTTATTTGTGAACATTTCTGTTATTTCCTATTTTGGGAAAATTGGGTGCAGTAATATGAAAATTATAAAGAATGAGCACATGTTTTACACAGCAATATGGTGTAAGAAAAGCTAAGCATTATTGACTATTTACCCTTTGCAATACTTATGTTTATCCCTCACATAATAGTTACATCATGACATGGTTTAATAAACAAAGCACAACAACCAACATGAATTTGAAGTTTTATTAGTCCAAAAAATAGAAACTGTACAAAAAAATAAACGTGTAGCTAAGTCAACAATAATCACAGCTCGTCCTGACTGTCCAATTCCTCTTGGTAGCCACGGTACTGTCCGTCTTGTGATGGATATGTTGTCCTGATGACCTGGACAACACACGTTGGCAAAACAAGGCGGTTGCCTCTGCCGAGTTTCTCGCCTTTCAAGATCCACTCCAGGAAGTGGCGGTAGGCGGTGAGCCGATACTGTCTAAGAAAGAAGTAGAATAACATTAGCAAATAAGATCTTGTAGCTTGTGCCTTGAGTAGCATTACACGCACATCAAGCTAACGTAACGTAGCCTATGCTCTGCCAATAAGATTGGCTACTTTAGATAACTGCATTGTCATGACTCCGGGACTCAAAACTGTATTGTAGCCAATGTGTTCACTTTTAAATAGCTTTGTTAGTAAAAAAAACCCCACTTACTCTATGCTCAGACGTCCGTTTCTCCCGGCGGGCCTTGGCTGGCGTCTCCAATTGAGTTTCGGTGTCTGGAAGTACGTATCCAAAACATATCTGTTGAGATGAGCCATAAAGCCTGGGTGAGATGTAACACATATCGCCCCGTCCTCGCCAGATTCCGCCATTTCGTCCAGAAGAAACTGGCATCGTTGAAATTCGCTGCAGCACAGCGATTCTGTATTATTGTCCATTGGCGAACAAAGCAAACAAGTACACCACCAATTCACCCCAGCTCGCTCCGGTTCTTCTGCAACAAGCGAGGCTGCAGCTGCTGCAGCCGCTGCAGCAGCAGCCTCCTCCTCCTCTATTACTCTCAACTCTTCCTCGCTATATTCTGGCTCGAACAAATAGCCCTGAATGTCCGAATCCAACATTAGATTAAAAAAATCCAATTCGGTCATATCCAATTGAACGTTTGCTTCTGCCATGGTCGTAGGTTTGTGTCTGTCTAGTTCTGTCGCTTAGCGGGGAAGAAACATGGCGGACCTTCTGTTTACATCTCGTGAGGGAGGTCCCGCCTCCCTCATTCCTTATTGGTTGGCATACAAATGTGCGGAACTAGAGGGTCTGGTCTGTCTGTAGTCCTGGGCTCAACAAAACGACATAGGGAATGACGTCATTCCCTGTGTCGTTTTGTAAAATGTGGGGTGTGGATATCAGGAAAGCTGGGCCATGTGAAGAGTGAGTCAAGACAAACCTCTTTCCTTACATATAAATAGCCATTTTATAATGATAGAACGCAGGTTCAATATGGGGGAAGTATTCCTTTAATGTGTATGTGTAGCCTATGTCTGTTCGCAAATGTTTAATTGAGGACGCAACATAACGTTCGCAAACGTTTGGTGCGGACGCAACATAAAACTGCCCGCTCAGCTTTGAGGGAGGTTTTCCGTGAGTAAACTATTTGTGTCAAGTTCGCTCCGAAACAGAGTGGGAGAGTTCATATGTTTTGTTGAACGTTATGCCAAGCCATTCTGCCTTATATGCCAGGTGTCATTTGCGCATTTCAAGGCTTCAAATCTTCAGCGCCACTTCAGCTCACTCCATGCTAAAAGTAAGTCCCACTAAGCAACATGCATAGTAAGAGAAAAACGCTATTGTAAAGTGTTATATTTTTGTTTGTGGACTTGGTTAAACTGAGAGTTTGTGTGTGAGGCAGTGCACACAATGTTCATTGTTGAAAATGACTGCCCTGTCGTCTTTAGTCCAGTCCTGTCATTATCACAGGGGCGGCCTTATCTGGGGGCCTGTTTCAAGTCCTAGTGTGGGGCCCCCTGTTTTTTTTTTTTTTTTTTTTTTAATAAATAATGCTTGTGCATGCATGTGCAAGCTCCCCACGAAAATAAAAACGCCCCCCCCCCCTGAAATCTTACTGGCCACCCCAGTAGCAAGGGCAGACTTTCATAAATAAAGGTTTATTTTTTTAGCAAGATATTTGGTCAAAAGCTAGTGGTCATCCGTCCCTCTGTGCAGTTGTTGGGCATCTGGCTGCTAGCAAGTTATGTTGTTTTGCTAATTTTACTATTCATCTGAGCTGAAATAAATATTGACTTTTTCCTTTATTATCTTCGCCAGAATGCACCAGAATGCTTAGATTACATGTTAAAAACACAAAAAAATCTTCTGGGGGGTGCCCCCAGACCCCCCAGACCCGCCTTCAGGGGTTTAGTTTTCTGACAAACATTACAATGGATACTAACATGATTTGGGCATTTGGGATTATGAATCATCTTTGAATTGGTTGTACGGCATATCACATGCTATTCATTCAGGGGTGCGATGGTCACCCCACTCTAACTCTGTGGCCCACCTTGGCCACCCCCAGTCAAAATTTCCTGGAATCGCCACTGTGTGTACCCGTGTGTACGATGTGGCTCTTTGCAGTAACACAGTAAAAAATGTGGCTCTTTGTCTCTGACTGGTTGGCCACCCCTGCCATAGAGCATGCACGCGTGAACCAAAAATCGGACTGGGTGTACGACCAGATCAAATGCAGTAATAAAAACTATATAAAAACGTCTTTCTTTGCACTGATGGTCTTGTTTGCTGTTAAAGGTAATTTATGATTATGAGAGGAAACATGAGGCTGTTTAAAAGATATTTAAATGTTACTCGTTGCCGCTTTAACTGCCATAAAAACACTATACGGCATAAGACAAACGGAGATATAGCGCTATACAAGTCCATTTACCAAGTCCATTTACTATACAATAATGTTTTTTTTTTATTTATTTTTTATAAACTATTTACCCCACTTGAGCTCTTCACATACATATTTAATATTAATTGATTTCTCATTGTTTTTAACCCTTTCCAGGCTAGTTTTTGTGATGAAATTACACTTTTTCTATATATAAAAATTATAATAACTGAACCCTTTTCACACAATAGATGCAAGGTGGATTTTTTTTGTGTGAATGTTTACGAAATAGGATCTATTAATGATCAACAAAAAGATTGACATTCTTGCATTTTTAGTTTTTGAGAAACAACAACATTTATATCACAAAAAACATAAATCGAACAGTAGAGCAGGCTAGAATAGATATATATGCAGCTAAAAGGTGCTATTTTGGGGCTTTCAGGTGGCTGCTCACCCAGCATGCACAAAAGTTCACTGACACTGCGTGTGCGTGTACGTGTGCGTGTGTGTGTGTGTGTGTGTGTGTGTGTGTGAGAGAGTGAGTGAGTGAGTGAGTGAGTTTTGCAAATGTGTCTGTGACATTGGTAATGCTTGGCCATGCTGTAAATGAGCAGCGTGCCCTACACCCATACTTAAAACATTGGTAAATGTTGCACCTGTGTAAACAAACCCTGACTTTCCCAGACTTTTGTTCTCACTTCATCGGCATCTTTATAGCGCTGCAAGATGCAGGAGTGTGCATCACTTCAAAGAGTATCTAGGAAGTATTTTCCATTATCAAAGAGGCTCTGAGCTGTTCTTTATTCTTATCCACATGAATACAATCCATATACACTACTAAAAATGATTTGTTTTACCACAGAACATGTGGCCTTATTATGCATACCCACACACAAAAAAACACACACACACACACACACTCCCAAAACTGTGCGTAAGTGAACTTTTATGCACAAAAGTTCACTTACACACAGTTTTGGGAGCAGCCACCTGAAAGCCACAAAATAGCACCTTTTAGCTGCATATATATGGAAGCACACAAAGACACACACATACGCACACACACACAATAATTTCACAACAAACACACAGACACAACCCTTAGGTATCCATATGGACCCTAACCTTTCATGAGTTGCTAATTTTTTTTATGTATAGGTCTGCAACTCTGAAAAATGACAAAAATGATAAAAATGTGTTTTTCTTGTTTTGTTTTAGGGAGCATTTTGACTTATCAGTAAAAGGTGAAGTAAATTAATAATTCAGCTAAGTGGGGGTAAAAAGTGTAATTTTGGTGTCTTAAGTTTGGGATGCATGCCTAATATCATCACATTTACATATGTCTGTCAACATGGCTATGGTTTTAAAAAGATACGTTTTTACAGATTTTAATGCTTTCAAATCGAGCCATTTTTTTTACATACAAGTTTGGGTGTTTGAAGTTTGGCTGTCTGTACACACACACACAAACCATCATTTCTCAATATCTACATATACACCACACACTGGTATCCCTACCAACACATCAACACCATTTAGGTTGAACTATTTTTTGACATTGACCTTTGGGGTGCAACACTATTGCAGGACTGACATCCAGGAAAATAGCCTGTCATTCAAGCCCATGTAAAATATACCTAAAGGGCAACAACTAGTAGTTGGGGTGAAAATCACACATTTTGATGCCTTTTGTCAAGGATGAAAGCACAAAATAATAGAAAAATTTATTTTATGCTGGTTTGTCAGCAGGATCAAATTTTGAAAAAACGGCCGTTTTGAATGGAAATGAATGACGGCAGAAAATGGTCTGAGGGTCTCAAGTGTAACAAAAAAATGTCCTGCCTTTATTATAGGTGCTATGAAGTTGCTGAGTAGAAATTCAGAAATTATCTGCATAAAAATTAACCCTGGAAAAAATTTATTAGGCTAACAGAAAAAAAAGGCCAAATGGCAGAAAATGGTGCGAGGGGGTGCGAGGGGTTCATGATTCAAGATTTATCTTGAATCTTGAATCTTGGATGAGGGTTAATACTGTATTTATGGAAACTCTCACAATCTTATTTTGTCATGGATGATTCTTAAAAAAGTACAGGATGATATACAGTATTAGGCGATTTGGTGTGAGTCTGTTAGAGCAAGTCTGATTGAAAGACTTTAATGTGAATCTTGAATTAACGCTTAACCAATAATATGCTGTTATAAAATCACTGTTTTTGATTATTGATGGTTAAAATGACTACATCTGGGTTTTTGTCACCACCGTCAGATATGTCAAATCCATAAGATATACTTGTCAACTCCGTCAGATATACTTGTCAACTCCGTCAGATATGTGTCAACTCCGTCAGATTTATATTATTTTGATAATATTGAATAATGATATTTCATAGTTGTTGAGGAATGGTTGGTCATATGTGAAAATCTAACCAGTCACCTAATATGAGAATGTGTTTTGAGATTTTAAACACATCTTGATTGCTGTTAAATGTAAAGTTAAAATTCTATTACACAGTTCAACTGAAGAACATAGAGGAAAATCGATATAAAAATGTATATTCTCAAGGTAAAAAGCCATTTTGCCAAAAGCCCATTTTGATAAAAAAGGACAAAAGCTGGGAGGTTGTGTCAAAGCTTAGCTCAGTAGCTTAGTATATGTTGGATACACACATGTAATTTAATTTGCCTAAACATAGGGTTTGTATTTTTTCAACATTGCACCCTGTTTTGTCCCACTTCTCAAGAATCACTGCTTTATTGATTGTGACAGCAAAGGCCAAGCAAAGGGGGAACCACAGTGAATGGGAACTCCTGGGCCCGGTCATGTGAATGTCTAGCCTGTGCAATGCGCAGGCGATTGTGCTCACGGCGAGCTGCTGTTATGTGAAGAATTAACTTTATGCTTTTATGCAGGGCTAATGTGGTTTGTATATTTGACAGCAGCCTGATGATAGCATCATGTTACTTAATGTCCTTCAGGCTCATACAGAGAAATGTTCTGAAAAATCATGAATATGTGATGGACCAGTGGCCTGTTTGGAGTAGGCTAGCTACCATGCTATTTATGTAGTGTAGCAGATCATAAACACTCTTTCAACCATCACACAAACAATGTTAAATAAAAGCATAAGCTATTAACCTGTCGCATCGGACAACCTCTACGACCGAATGCATGTCATTTGCTGTCCTTATTTTCAGTGTGGCCAAAACCTTTCTGGACCCCTAGAGAGTATTCTGGCAAAGTGTGGGAGCATGGCAGCAGCACAATTTACTCAGAAGTCTACAAAAACATTTTGTCTGCCAATGTTAATAAATATGCAACCAAACTGATTGGAAGATCCTTCATCATGCAGCAAGAAAATGATAGAAAACACACTGCAAAAACAACAAAGGAGTTAATCAGGGGCATTGAAGTGGAAGGTTTTAGACTGGCCAAGTCGATCTCCAGAATCAAAACCCTATGGAGAATGTAAAAGTTTGGTGATGTCAATGGGTCTCAGGTGCGGTTATTGCAAGCGAAGGATTTGCGACAAAATATTAAGTCTTATTCACTTTAATTTATTTTAAGTCTATCTGTTCCAATACTTTTGCTCACCTAAAAATGTGGTGTTCCTTTACAAATAATGCTATCTTCTCAGTTGTGTATCATATCCAGATGTAGATACCTGGAAATGAAAGCTGAAATGTTGATCTCTTGTCCCATATTCATCTTTTGGGGTCAAACCCAAATGTTTCCAGTCTACAGCAAAAATAAAAGAATTTGCCTCACTGTTCCAATACTTTTGGAGGGGACTGTATCTGTGGACAAATTTGGATATTTGTTTTAACATCAACAAATAATGTATTAATAAAAAAATGTCTTGATAGGAAGTTGACTCCCCAGTGTAAACAAAGATCCACAACCAGCCCTGGACTACAGACAGCCACTCAGACCAACACTGTACAAAGTAAGACTGAAGACCTGTCAGCTGATCTCATCATTTCTCACATAATATGGTTTGAATCCAACATGGAGGACGCAGTAATTTTAGGTCTTATGCAGAGAGACAAAAGCACTATCTCTAGTCAAAGCAACCTCGTCACTATCTCATAGTAGACTCAAGGCTTTTGGCCCAGCCGACATTATGGCATAAATAGTCAGAATTTAACATGTTATTGGTTGGAATTTAAAACCAATTAAAGCCGGCATTAATTAAGTGGGAAACCCCTGATTTTCAAAAATCTTTCAAACATCGGTAGTTGATTTGACGTATTGTTCATATCCATAGTTCTGATATTTTCACATTGGCAATGAACATAATCAACATCATGTCATATTTTCATTGTTTCGTCTCTTCCTTAGTGAGTGGTGGTCTGCAGAAGGTTTTAGATGAACATAAGATCAGTCTGAAGAGGAGATGTGAACGTGTGACTGAAGGAACGGATAAAGCAGGAAGTGGAACTTTCCTCAACAGGATCTACACTGAGCTCTACATCACAGAGGGACAGAGTGAAGAGGTCAATACCCAACATGAGGTGAGGCAGCTTGAGACCGCTTCCAAGAAGAAGACCCTCCATGACACTCCAATCAAGTGCCACGAAATCTTCAAAGCCTTACCCGACCAACAGGAACCCATCAAACACATCAGAGTCGCTCTGACGAACGGCGTCGCTGGAATTGGAAAAACCTTCTCGGTGCAGAAGTTCACTCTGGACTGGGCCGAGGGCCTGGAAAACCAAGATGTCAGTCTGCTGATTCTGCTTTCATTCAGGGAGCTGAATTTGATCAGAGATGAGCAGTACAGTCTTCTCGAGCTGCTCCAGGTCTTCCATCCAACATTACAGAAGGTCACAGCAGAGAAACTTGCTATCTGTAAAGTTCTGTTCATCTTTGATGGCCTGGATGAAAACAGACTTTCACTGGATTTCCACAAGAAAGAGGTTGTGTCTGATGTAACACAAAAGTCATCAGTCAATGTGCTGCTGACAAACCTCATCCAGGGGAATATGCTTCCCTCAGCTCTCATCTGGATAACCACACGCCCTGCAGCAGCCAATCAGATCCCTCCTACATGTGTTGACAGGGTGACAGAAGTACGAGGATTCACTGACCCACAGAAGGAGGAGTACTTCAAGAAGAGAGTCAGTGATGAAGAGCTTTGCAGCAGAATCATCTCACACATCAAGACAACCGGGAGCCTCCACATCATGTGTCTAATCCCAGTCTTCTGCTGGATCACTGCTACAGTTCTGGAGCACATGTTGACTTCAGACCAGAGAGGAGAGCTGCCCAAGACCCTGACTGGCATGTTCTCACACTTCATGTTGGTTCAGACTAGGAGGAAGAAAGAGAAGTATGAAGAGGGACATGGTACCAGTCCTAAGCTGAGGAAGGCCGACACGGAACTTCTTCTGAAGCTGGGGAGGCTGGCGTTTGAACAACTGCAGAAAGGAAACATCATGTTTTACCAAGAAGACCTGGAGCAGTGTGGTCTGGATGTCACAGATGCCTCTGTGTACTCAGGAGTTTGTACCGAGATCTTCAAAAGAGAAAAGAGTGTGATCTTTGAGAACAGAACAGTCTACTGCTTTGTTCATCTGAGCATTCAGGAGTTTCTGGCTGCAGTCTACATGTACCACTGTTTCACCAACAACAACACAGAGGTACTGAAGGGTTTCCTGGGAGAAGACTGGGGCACATATGGCAAATCCCTGGATGTCTTCCTGAGGAGTGTCTTGGAGAAATCTCTTGAAAGCAAAAATGGCCACCTGGATCTGTTTGTCCGCTTCCTTCATGGCCTCTCTCTGGGGCCCAACCGGAGACTCTTAGGAGGCCTGCTGGGTCAAACAAACAAGAGGCCAAAAATCATCCAGAGAGTCATCAACAACCTGAAGAAGATGAACAGTTATGAGATCTCTCCTGACAGAAGCATCAACATCTTCCACTGTCTGACGGAGATGAACGACCAATCAGTTCATCAGGAGATCCAAGAGTTCCTGAAGTCAGAGAACAGATCAAAGAAGGAACTCTCTGTGATCCACTGCTCTGCTCTGGCCTACATGCTGCAGATGTCAGAGGAGGTTCTGGATGAGTTGGACCTGAAGAAGTACAACACATCACCAGAGGGACGACAGAGACTGATTCCAGCTGTGAGGAACTGCAGAAAGGCTCGGTAAGTCCAGATGTGATTAATATTATTAACCAGTGTAGATTAGTTCCAGTGTTGGGCAAGTTACTACAAAAGCGTAATGCATTATTTATTACTTGTTACTGTCATTTTAAAGTAATTAGTTACATTACAATATTACTGTCTTTGAATTGTAAGGCATTACACTACTTTTACATTACTTTTGCATTACTTTCACCAAAATAACAGGAAATATGGATTTGGTGTTCTCAATAGATCTTCTTGTGTTCAATGCAGCTCATTACACAGCAGGAGGTGACATGGTATGGCATAATGACTGAGCTAGGCTTAAGGCTAAGAAAAGTATATAATGTAATGGTCACAGTTATGGCTCATGGTGCAATACTTTTTATAATAGAAATACTGTATCTTTAGGTATGTTAATGTTAATATCAATAGAGCTATCTACTACTGTAGATTTGCAGCATGTACAGCGCCAGGATTTTTTCTCCACCGGTGCTAAGGAGGGGCTTGACCAATATGTGGGGGTGCTGCACCATAACGCATAGCCAGAAGAGCTGGCCCGAATACCATTTTACAGGCTTCGAATATTCGTTAGATTTTCCGAGCGAGTATTCGAGTACTCATTCTAAAAAAACACACCATCAAAACCAACATTAATAATCCCAGTGTACTCACTGAAACCGAGTGTGTGAGCCGAGACAGCAAGCTGCGTAGTTTGTTGATGCTTTAATAACTTTCCAACGGTAATAAAGTCGGAGTTCCTTACTTTTTCCCCGTGGAAGCGAACAGCTGTTGTTCCGTTCCAAATCAGCTGTCAGTGTTTCCCCTAGAATTTTTTTTAGGCCCGGTGGTAAGAGCTGATAAAGAGTATGCGCGCCGCGTGCGTACCAAATTTCTAGAAGAAACTGACCAAAACGAACCCCATTTGGGATGAGCCTCTTTTGACAGCCCGTTAAAAATGAGGGCATAGGGTTATGCTTTCACATTCAGTACATTTGTAAATGTGGTGTTTCTCACAGGATTTTTAGATCCTGCTGGGTGAGAATGGACCTTCTGGGGTTTGGGGGCATGCCCCTGCAGAAGAAAACCTTATCATTTTTAAAGTTAAATGCATCAATCTGGTGCACTTTGAGAGATGAACTCTGATTAATTATGTGCTCTGTAAACAGCTGTCATATGTCCTGCCTATAACTATTTTCTGTAATAGTTTGGAGACACAAGCCATGTAAACTATTCAAGAAAAACACGTGGATTTCAATAAAAAACAATAAACACTAAGATCTAATATAGACAGCTCCTGTCTAGTAGCCTACTCATTTCTGGAATAATCTGAATCACCTCACCCTGAAGCTAGCCTATTTAATTATTATTTTTTTTATGCAAATAGCCTTGTTGAAAATAAATGAATTAACATAGGCTACACATCATGATTAGCCTATCAACATGTGTGCTACATAAGGCAAATTCCCTATTCCCTATTCCGACCATTATATTTCATCTAGCCTATTTCTCAATTTAAAACATAAAAATAAAGTAGCATTGAAAATACAAATAGGGCTACAATAGCCAGCTGTTTTCAAGATAACTTAACAGTTAAAACAATAAGTAAATTAATATGTCCCTTGAACATAAATGAATGCTTTTCTGAGAATGTCAAAGGCAGTAGCAGTGCCAGTGTGGCACTTCTGTAAATTTACTGAAACGAGTGCATGCCGTTTTTTTCAGCGCTGTCTCTGCTGTTGATACAGATTGGGTGTGTTGCCACGGCGACGTAGCGATTTTAACTTTCTAAGTTTTGCTCAGCACTTTTTCCTGTTCAACGTCCCTGTTACTGAGTCCTTAATATCTCCATAGAGCAGGCGCTGGTTTGATTTTTGCCACTAGTTCAGCGTTTGCTTGCTAGTCATGCTCCTGCTCATTGGCTTCCGTGTTTAACAAGTGCGCACCGAATGCACACGCGCATCGCGCCCGCCGTGAGCACACACACACACAAGCAGACACACAGATCAGCTGATGGGATGATCAAACGAGAGGTTGTAAAGACAGGCCGACAGTGCCGCGCAGACGCTCGCAAATGATTATTACGGAATCAATGAAAAATGTATTAAAAAACAAAAACAAAAAAAAAAACATTTTTTTTTATTTTATTTTTTTTTAAGTCAGGCTGCTGTTGGCCTGGCGGGGGGTCCCGTTGGCCTGGCGGGGCCCCCAGGCCTGTATAATGGTAGGGGAAACACTGCTCTGTGCCATCGTAACCCGTACAGGAGCTTATCAATTCATCCCGGAACATGCATCTTTTCGGGGATTTATAAATCCATACAAAGGTCCAATATTGATAGTCTTTTGTGTCCATATTATATCCATTATTGGCCGCGTATTCCCATGATGCAAGCAAGTCACTGTTGATAATGGGCGATAGCAGTGCTGCATTAGGAACGTAAACAAACGGCTAAGCTTAGCTAACGTTAGCATTACGGCAAGCGTTAGGCTACTTTTCCTTCCAAAATCACGCTAATGTTGTGTTATAGAGTTAAGAGAAACATACTCTATTCTTCCTCCATCTCTCTCTCCCTACTGCACTTGGTGCCGCTTTTAGTTTGCCTTGCTCCGGTAACATCACGTAGCCTACCGCTGATATCACCGGTTGTGCTTTGAAAGGTCAGCGGCCAAAACAATGCAGTGCAAAATATGCAGTATAAGTTAAACGCTTGTCTAAGACTATGACGTTAAATCACCTTAGAAACACACAATGCCTTCGTCCGATCACAGCAGCGTTTCACCGTGTGATCTCGCCAGCGAGTGAGCCGCCGCACAGATGAACTGTGGTGTGTGGCTAAAATAATAACCGGGGATATTCTCCCCGTTAGCGATTTCAATGGGAAAGACTTCCGCGATCTGATTGAATGTCTCGAGCCTGAAAACACAGTGCCAAACTGCGCGACTATAGGAACTGTACAGTGAGCGGAGTCCCTCCGTTCGTTTCTGTCTACAACCGACACAATCACCGGAGACGCATTCACAGCGTTTAAATAACGCCTCTCATTTGTATTACCATTGGGGCTTGGATGCAAATACTGTAACATTATGGCGGCAGATAAAGGAAAAGCGCAGTTATCATTTTCTGCACCTCAACCTCTGCTGTGGGAAGAAAGAAAGGGGGCAAAGCAAGTCGATTAATTTGTCGACTCGCAGGCGGACGGTAGGCAGCTCTGCCAACGGAGCGAGAGTGCACCCGCTTGTTGCTCCGCCTGTCAAAACGCCCACGCATCGGTTGTCCACTGGCCTTTCATTAAAAAATATATTTTATATTAGGTTTATTATATTGAGTCTTAAATAAACACTGCTTTCATTGCGACTCTCAACCATGGACCTATAAAGAAAGCTCTCAACGCGCATTTCAATGAACCATGATGTAGTCTACAAAAAGATACTGAACTGTGATTGGCCCGGGCGGGACAGTGACTGGCCAATCAACTTGCCTTGCATATGATTTTACTGGCCCCGGTATTTTTATGTCGAACCCTGCATAGCGTCACGGAGGGCTTTGCTGTGCTCCGCAACCAGAGAGCCTTGGGCGGCGAGAGCTCCGCGGATACTGTCCATGTCCGCTGGGTCCATCTTGGCCAGAGCGTTCTGTTATGGTTAGACGCTGGTAGGACTCAAGAGCAGGCAGAGACAGCGTTGGATTAATGAGAAAAGGTTTATTGAATGAGGTGGAGAAGCTGGTGGTGAATGAGGAAGCCGGGGGGAGAGCGAGGCAGGCGAGCTGGAGTGAGTGATCCGGGTAACTGCAGGCAGAGGAAACAAAGTTAGGATGTGATCACAAAAACACAACAGGAGACGAGAGAGAGAGCGAGGTAGAAAAATACACTGGAGCCAGGCACGTATAATTACCACAGTAGTGCGAAGTACGCTCTGGCACCGACTGCAGGGAAACCAGGAGTAGATGTAGGTGAGTTGATTGGTGATGAGAACCAGGTGTGGAAACGGAGACAGACAGGTGGAGTGGGAGTGGCAGAAGGAGGAGGAGGAACACACACAGCAGCAAGCTGTGATCACCACATTGCCTTTTTTTGTTGTTGATCCGAAAATAATCCATCCGTGACTCAAAAACCATGACACAATCCGAACCGTGAGTTTTGTGATCCGTTGCGTCCCCCTAGTTTACACTATAAATCCAATGTCATTTTAATTTGCATATGTAAACTAGAAATGCTTTAAAGGTGAAGTAAGCAGTTTATTTATGTTAATATAAGCGTAAAATCGCTCTTTATTCATACAGTGATCACTTACATCATGTGCTCGTTTCATAAAGCCGATCTCTGTCAGCTGCTTTGCATGTAATCGGCAAATAAACTTATTGTAGTATCCCAAAAATGTTATCAAATCAGAAGAGAGAACGCTACAAACCGACGCTAGTCTCACTCATATATAGTATACACTCCATGGTCTCACTGCCGGTGCACGCCAGAGCAACAGATGGGTGAATGTGTATGCGCCTACAATGGCGGAGCAGGTAAAAATCCTTCCCAATGTCTGTTTTGATGGTTTTTTATCATGTTTTATCCGGTTTTATCACACTTATGGATCTGAGATGATGCTAGATAACTTGCTGCTTGAAGACCGCAATGCATTAATGTGGTGACGTAGGGACGAGCGAGGGACTGCTAACTGCAGTAACTGACAGGAAGTTAGCTAAAAGAACCATTCCGCATACAGCACCTTTAAGTATATTTAAACACTAGTGTACTATTTTGGAAAGTGATGGTCAAATAGATACAGCAAAATATACTTTTAATGTATTAAAGCAGACCTTAAGTGCAACTTTTAATATTGTCGCAATGACCCACACAACCTGGAACTTAATAGGTTTTACCCTTTTGTATTTTGTACTGGCTCGTCTAGATCTAGGCTTCAGTATTGGGGATATTGCACGGAGTAAGTGGCTGGAGCCACCACAATGTGATGCTTGTTGGCATACCTCTGTTCCGCCAACAGCTCTGAGCGTCACTGAATATCCATAGTCGTGAACCTGACCGTGAACCAGATCATCGATGACGTGAAGAGCAAATTCTCAAATCAGGAGATGACAAACTGTTCTGTCATCAGCTGTTTTCTTTCATAATAACATTTTGTAATAAATGTGTCATTACAGACTTTATGACTGTCGACTCTCAGAGACTCACTTTGAGGTTGTGGCCTCGGCTCTGAAGTCCAACCCCTCCCATCTGATAGAGCTGGACATGAGCTACAACAACCTGGAGGATTCAGGAGTGAAACTTCTCTGTGCCGGACTGGAGAGTCCAAACTGCAGACTGGAGAGACTGAGGTCAGTTTACTGACTGGAGCTTATATAGTGTTAATTGAGTTGACCGATGTTTTAAAACTTTGGTTCATAGATGTTCAGGATTTGCTTGAGCACAAATCTGAAGAAATGTAATCTGGTTCAGAAATATTATTTTTTCAAAATGGTTAGAGTAGAAGAAAAGCTTAGAGATTAAATGTTTGATGGACAGTTTTCTCACATTGTGGTCCATCAGTCAGTAGAGATGATGTCATTACTGGTGAGGCTGTAAAATAGTCACACTTTTTACTGTGCTGTTCTGTTTCCGGTAGCGATCTTTCAAATTAAAAGCAGTATATGTTACGGCTGGACAGGGAGGACACAGGCGCGGAGACAGTACCAGTTTAAGAAGGTTTATTTAACAAGAATCAGCTGGGGGTTCGGGCCGGGATCCGGGGAGAATCCAACTGTCCTGGGGGGGTCCAAGGGGAGAGCAACGGAGAATGTCCAGGGGATATAGCGAGAGCAGACCTGAGCAGGCGGGCAGAGGGGTCCGGGAGGAAGTGCTCGCTGGTGCAGGTTGGAGCCGGTGGTGGAGTCAGGCCGGGAGAGCTGTGGCAGAAAAAACAGGACTGAGCACGGGGCAAAAAGTGCAAACGGAGCTGCAAACAGGTAGGTGACTAGAGACAGAGCAACTGACTGTGTGAAACTGAGACTACAATCTGGCAGTGTCTGGAAGGTCGGGCCAGGTATATGAAGAGCGGTTGATTGGTGATTGCTGGCAGCTGTCAGTGCTTCACCTGACTCCCACGCACCTACTCCAACCCTGCAATCAGGGGCGCCGTAATGGGGTGAAAAGTTAGGACGATTCTAAGGGCCCGTGACTGGCAGGGGCCCAAAAATATTAGAACTTAGGGATTTTTTTTTTTAAATAAACATGTCATCGTTAATCAATAATCTCCATTAATAAAACATTGTATCTAACGTGAAATAAATAAAATGAATGGTTCATTTAAAAGTTCTGACAAAAAGTAACAATTTCAAAACTCTGTACACCCCCCTGTTGTGTTTTTCATGTCAAATTGAAAATATTTAGCACCTCAGTATTTTTCTTCTAGGCTTTTACACAATGGGTTTATAACAAAACACTTGTTACCCATACAAAGTGTGAAGGGTAAACTATAGTTTAGATTGTGGTTAGCAAGCTAATTAGTTGTCAGATGGTTGTTGGCCTTGATGCTAGCAAGAAATTCAAGTTGGGGTTGGTCGTCACATTTTTTGGGGGGTTGGTTGTCACATGTTATTTCAAGGCTGCAGCCAGAAAAGGAACCCAATAGCGAAATAAATTGTCAAGCTGGATCCTCACTGACACCCCAGAGAAGGAAAGAATAGAGCAAGAAAAGGCAGCTAGCATGCAAAAGAAAAAAAGGGCAACCAAATCAAAACAACCCAGTGCATCCCAAACTAGACCAGCTTTCTTGCCTTATTTTTAAGATTATTCCCATTAAGATAACATTGTGACAAACAACCCCATAGTGTTTGACAACTGACCCCTTGATGGGGTTGGTTGTCACAATATGTAAGGGTGTCTTTGATGATTAATTTCTTCTTTATTACAATAAGATAGAAAAAGTGAGGGGTTCACATTTCAAGCCAACACCTTAAGCTTCAATTTAATGTAGGAATTACTATTGAAAGATGTTTAGGTGATAAGCAATTCTCACTAGAGTAAAAAGTGTGCCTACTTACCCCGTTCTCCCCTATTTAGAAGTAATGGTTTGGTCTGCTTTTCAAACAGCTCCGCCACTATCGAGAGTGATTAACGAGGGATGATTGAATCATGTGCTGCACAATTAATGTACTAGCAAGCGCGATGTGTGCTTGTGCATGTTCATAACTTCGCGAAAGGCCGCGATTTGCGGTAAAAAGCATGTGTCTCCATTCCAAGCGTTTCTCTATCAGCTGCTCTGTGTCTGCGGCTTTGCAGGCGCGACCGCGCATGACTACGGCATGCACGCGGGAGAGTTAAACAAGCAGAAGCAAACCGACTTTTAACTGGTGGAGATAATAAACGCAGTGCTGTTCTATGGGGATATTTAGCTGAACAGAAAGAAGTGCTCTGCAAAGCTAGAACAGTTTAAGACTTCACATCACCATGGGCAACACAACCTATCTATCAGCTCAAACAGCGCAGAGAAAAGTTTGAAGAATGCATGAGAGTGATGGCCCAGCCAAGTTTCAGTATGTTTACAGAAGTGCCACACTGTTACTGTCTTTGAAATGCATTTTGTCATTTTAAGGGGAAAACACATTGTATTTATTATTTCAACTATTGAGTTATTTTTCAAACAGTATGCTAGTGTAGGACAAGAAAATTTATTTTCTGAATTTTCAATGCTGCTTTATTTTTATCTTTTAAATTGGGAAATACATGTTCCAAAACGACCAATATAACCTATGTACACTCAACAAAAATATAAACGCAACACTTTTGTTTTTGCTCCCATTTTTCATGAGATGGACTTAAAGATCTAAAATTCATTCCAGATACACAATATTACCATTTCTCTCAAACATTGTTCACAAATCTGTCTAAATGTGTGATAGTGAGCACTTCTGCTTTGCTGAGATAATCCATCCCACCTCACAGGTGTGCCACATCAAGATGCTGATCTGACATCATGATTAGTGCACAGGTGTGCCTTAGACTGTCCACAATAAAAGGCCACTTGAACCTTTAGATTGCACTCACTCACTCACTCACTGTAATGTATGTCAGGGCTGTACGCTTATTTTTTAAAGTGGTAGCACTGGTGCTAGCAAGCAAAAAAATTCAGTAGCACAAAAATAAATTTGGTAGCACACAAAGTATGATCGAAAATTTGCATGACCCTAACCCTTGCATTTCGCTCTACTTACCTTTGAGCATGTCATCTTGGTTTTATTTGAGATTCTCAATGAATATCCTAGTGTGTGCAGTAATAATTATAGAAGAATGAATAGGGGTGCACTGATTGCAATTTAGACAAAAGAGTCTAACCTGCCAATGGCAATTTTTTTGCTGATTCAGAATTATTTCCCCCCATAGAACTATAAAAATAATGTCTATATCTATATATTTTTTATATAAAAATATAATTATTATATTAGGCTAATAATAACAAACATTTTTAGAACATTTCATTCTTTTAATGAAAACCAAACTTTAAAACATTGAACATAATAGCCTATTAAATAAATTAGTAAACATATTTATACAATTTAGGCCAAGTTAAATAGGTTGTTTCAAACTTTGTTTAAATAGACTACTGCTGACTGCTCTCTGCAGCTGAAGCAGTTGATTTTCTTGCTAGCGCACTGCAGGGCTGTGAAGCGCTAACTTCCTGTTCTTACCTGCTTCAAAATAAGTCAACTCGCATTTGGCTAGTAACAGGCTTTTATTGTGAAGGCGCACAGGAAATGTTCTGTTTGCACACGCGCTAACTTAACTGCGTTAAGAGCCGTGTCCTTCCGGTTTTTACCGTTGGTGAAGTTAGACGCTATAATCGCCGAGCACAGATCCCGAGCACACATCTTTCACCAGCCAAAGTGGAGGGTAGACTTAATAACTTACTCGCCTAAGACTACATTCACCCGCATTTGGCGAGTGTAGAGCCCTCTAAGCAGTGTTGTGCATCACTCCTCTGTGTTTCAAAGACAGCCTCTCCTCATTAGCACTCGTGCGAGAGGAATTGTATTCATCATCGCACGTGATCAATTTCAGTAGCAAATGCGATCAAAACTGTCGCACTGTACAGCCCTGTATGTTCATATTTTTTGGTAAATTATCACATTTTAATACTGAAGATCCTCCCAACTAATATTTGAGTTTTGTTTTCCATACCCTTCCGATTGTTTTAGAAAAAAATGTCTGATCATCCCTCAGAACACACACACACACACACCTTTTCTCACTTTCTCTCACTCACTCACTCGCTCGCTCGCACACACACACACTCACTCTCTCTCTCTCTCTCTCTCTCTCTCTCTCTCTCTCTCTCACACACACACACACTGTCTCTAAACTTACATAATGTATAAATTCTTTATTCAGGTGGTTGTCAAAGATCAGCTGTGCTTCTCTGGCCTCAGCTCTGAAGTCCAACCCCTCCCATCTCACAGAGCTGGATCTGAGTAGCAACGAGCTGCAGGATTCAGTAGTGAAACTGCTGTGTGCTTTTCTGGAGAGTCCACACTGTAGACTGGAGACTCTGAGGTCAGTTCACTGACTGTTACTATTGTAGATTTTATAAATGAACAATTTAACCTAATTTATGTATTAACATAACTTACATCCATAAAGTTATACATTTTCTTTGTTCATATTTTAATTTATCTTGTTGTCCTCCCAACTAATATTTTAGTTCAAATTGAAAACGTTTACCAGTTGAAAGAGAAATATGTATTTGTTTTCCATTCATTTAATTTTGTTTTAGCAAATAATGTCTGATCATTGATATGGATCCTTCAGAACTCACTCACTCACACAAACATACACACAAACACACACACACACACACACACACACACACATACATAGACATTATAAAGGATAGACGCCTCGTTGGCCGCTACTGCCTATTGGCGCTGACGAGCCGTGGGGCCGCCATCTTGAACCGGTCACACGTTCCACTCAGTGTAGTCTGTTTGACAGGTGCAATGAACTGTCAGCGCATGTAATTAATCATATCTCATTAAATACCTAAACGCGGTTTTCTTTGCTGCAAAGATCATACATGTAGCTATGATACAGGGCAAAAGTTTCGACGTGTTTTAATATTCATAGTGGGCCTAACAGTAATAGAAGATTCTGATATGATATAAAGTAACCAGACGTCCGAGATCAAAACGAGGAACATAATCCCCGAAAAGGGGGAAAACGGAGACATTTCCATTTTGATTAGCAATCATATTGAAAAACCTAATGTTGTGTCTTCAAAAACAAAACGGGAACATGTCGTTTTTGCTGTTAAGCCAGGGACAGGCAACCAACAATGGGGACGTCTGGTCACCTTTATGATAGCCTATGATGAGAAGCAGACACAGATAGGAGCATTAACGTCAGCTATTTTAATAAGTTGAATAAAAAATATATGATTAGGAATATATAAATATAGCCTACATAGCCTACATAAACAATAATAGAATAGGCCTACATTAGATATACATGACAGTTGTTGCCTATGGTAGAAGACTTAGAAACAGTTTCTTTCCACAAGACATCACTGCACTGAACACAAACGGGCACTGAAACACACACACAAGGACAATGTGCAATAATTGTAAAACAAGTACAGACCTATTATCTATTTATTTAACTTACAAAAGCTCACTGCTAGAAAACTTGGTCTGCTGCAACTCTCAGCGCTTTTAAATCAAGTCTGAAGACTTTTCTGTTTCAATTTTAACCTGTAATTTTATTTAAATGTTTTATTTCTATTCATTCACTTTTCTAATGTGTATTTTAATCTTGCCCCTGTAAAGCACTTTGAATGGCCTTGTATCTGAATATCGGTTATATAATTTGAGGGAAAAGTTACATTTTAAGCTGTTCGCTCGACTTTCAAAAGTCAATGCATTTCAATTGGTGGTGTGAATTTTGGACCTAGCTAAAGCAATGTCCAAACATGATCCAGTTAAAAAAAAGCTACAAAGCAATGATTTTCAAAAGGTACATATATATATATATGTAATAAAAAGTGGATCTACAAGTTTTGAATACACAGGTATTCGAATACCTGTGTAATATACACACATATATATATATATATGTAAACCGTACATAGCCTATATCAAATTGTGTGTATATAGATTGTATTAAATGTATAATTGTTAACATACTGTACCAAGCTGTATAGCTATAAGAATTAAATAAATATATTAAGTGTAAACATAGTACATCAAATTTTACAAATATGTAGATATAGATCAATCAATCAATCAATAACCTTTATTTTCACTCAAAAGACACTGAGGTTTCCCTCATTTACAGTGACGACAAGCATACACAATAAAGACAATCACAAGGATAACATAACAAACAGAGAACAGAAATAAAATAGGATAAAATATATTAATTTAAATAAAGTAGGTACAAAATACAAAAAAATTGCAAAAATAAAATACTAAATTAACAATGAATTCAGCTAAAACAGTTACAGTCAAATGTGTAAAATTCAGAAATCATATATTTTAATAAACCAAAAGGAAGTAGGAAGAGCAGTAATTTTTCCCAATGGTATGTATTAGTTAGTTGCAGTGTTAGATATAAGAAAATATCAGAGAAGGACTATTTAATCATTAGTAATTATTACATCCCCATAGTCCAGCACTGATAAAAACACTGCTTGAAAAACCCTCTTTCTATATACCATTGGGAAGCTGGTTCTATTCATATAAACAAATCAGATGTTTTGACACAAAATTCATTTATAGCTCTTAGATTCATTACAGGTGACTGCTTTAAAACTCATCACTGCACCCTTTATGAAAAAGTTGGTTGCCCTTCTCTTTTAATGATATGTGGGATACACTGTTTTTTTTATATATATATTTAATGCTTTCAATGGGAAACATCCACCCTCCATATGTACCATGCTCGACTGGAACACAGTACAAAATGGTATCATATAGATATATGGATTGTATAAATAATAAATATATCAATTGTAAAAAATCATAGTATATCAAGTTGTATACACAACTGTATATATACAGATTGAAATATCAAATATAGTATCATAAATATAGTATAGCAAATTGTATATGGATATAAAATCCACCAAAAGACTCTTCACTGTGGTCTTTGCCCTCCTTTCTCTGGTGATTGCATTCTTCTTCTCTCCCTCCAGACTTCTTGCAAAGGCTTCACTGAGTCTGGTCTGAAGAGAGGTAGGAGAAGCAGGCAAAGCATAGCCATGATCCTAGTAGAAAGAGGGATGAACATGGTTTGAGTCATGTTTCACTTCACAAACATCACTCAGTTCATAGCCGGGTGAACACCGGACGCAGTAAACATAGCGTAGCTAGCTAGCTAAGATTTCAGTACAGTAATATCGCTCGTTCACATCTCTCTGGTAATATTATAGTCCCAAAATACAACCAATAGTACGGTAATGTTAAATCTTACTTGTGAAAAGTAATCCCCGAGTCCTGTTTGCGATGGTCCGCCGATTTGAGCAGGAATAAGCTGCAAAGTGCTGTGGCATCCTGTTTATTCTGCTGCTAAGGAACTAAAATGTGACCGGTTCAAGATGGCGCCCGCATTTCTCGTGCTCAACGGCCAATGGGGCGTCTACCCTTTATAATGTCTATGCATACACACAGACACAGACACAGACACACACACACACACACACACACACACACACACACACACACACACACACACACACACACACACACACACACATTGTCTCTAAATTTACATCATTTATTCTTATTCAGATTGAGTTGCTGCAGTGTGTCAGCGATCAGCTGTGCTTCTCTGGCCTCAGCTCTGAAGTCCAACCCCTCCCATCTCAGAGAGCTGGATCTGAGGAACAACAAGCTGCAGGATTCAGGAGTGGAGCTGCTGTGTGGTTTTCTGGAGAGTCCACACTGTAGACTGGAGACTCTGGGGTCAGTTCACTGACTCTGTTACTACTGTAGATCTTATAATTAACAATTTAACCTAATTTATGTACAAACATGACTTACAACCATGAAGTTATACATTTTAATACATTGTTCATATTTTCATTTCTCTTGTTCAAAGTTCAGTCTGCAGTCACTAAAGAAATTGTAGGAAAAAGGTTTTAAGTAAATATGTCTTCATCATTTTTACATTTTAATACTGAAGATATTACCAACTAATATCTTGGTTCAACTTGAAAACGTTTACCAGTTGAAGGAGAAATATTTATTTGTTTTACATTCATTTTAGTTTGTTTTAGCAAAAAATGTCTGATCATTAATATTGAGCCTTCAGAACACTCACTCAGTCTTGAAATTTACATAATTTAATCTTTATTCAGATTGAGTGGCTGCAGTTTGTCAGAGATCAGCTGTGCTTCTCTGGCCTCAGCTATGAAGTCTAACCCCTCCCATCTCAGAGAGCTGGATCTGAGCTACAGCAACCTGCAGGATTCAGGAGTGAAGCCGCTGTGTGGTTTTCTGGAGAGTCCACACTGTAGACTGGAGACTCTGAGGTCAGTTCACTGACAGTTACTATTGTAGATCTTATAATTAACAATTTAACCTATTTTATGTACAAAAATAACTTTCATCCAGGAAGTTATACATTTTCGTCGTTCATATTTTAATTTCTCTTGTTCAAAGTTTAGTCTGCAGTCACACATGAAACTGTAGGAAAAAGAAGTTAATTCACTCACCGGCACTTTATTAGGTACACCTGTTCAATTGCTTATAAAAACCAAAAGTTAATCTTCCAATTACATGGCAGTAACTCAATGCAGGTATGTAGACGTGGTCAAGATAACATGCTGAAGTTAAAACGGAGCATCAGAATGGAGAAGAAGGCACTTCCGGTTGGCACGCGGTAGAGGATGGCAGGCTAGCAAATCGCTCTCCCACCTTCTGAATATATTTCCCCGGAAGCAAGTACGTTAACGAAATAAGACACCCCCAAAATATGGAAGGGGATAACAGGCGCGTCAGGGGCAGAACGGCCACAAGGACGGAGAGAAATGAGAAATCAGCCATGGAGAGTCACGACGGTGTTAATGCTAACTCGCCTAGCCAGTGCAGGCTTGATAATACCGAAGCTAGCTTGCTGGCTAATATCCACACCGAGATCAGGGCGATGCGTGCGGATGTAAAAAAGGAGCTAAGTGCACATTGTCATAAGCTAAGAGAGGACGTTAAAGGAATACTTCACCCATACAGAACCGGCGTTCTATCATTATAAAATCGCTATTATAATATAAGGAAAGTGGTTTGTCCTGACCAGTGTTGGGAACGTTACTTTAAAAAAGTAATTAGTTATAGTTACTCACTACTTGTTCCAAAAAGTAACTGAGTTACTAACTGAATTACTTTATAATAGAAGTAACTAGTTACCAGGGAAAGTAACTATTTGCGTTAGCCTACTGTAAAAAAAAAAAGTTGCTATATGTCAAAATTTTGATTTTTCTGAGCAGTTTTCACAAGTCAGTTGAAATGAGTAGAACAGACAGGTAGGCCTACTTGTAGGCTACATCACCTTCAATATTTATTGCACATCAACAGACAGCAAGAGGTTTATCCTGCACTTCAAGTATTTTGTTCTCAACAAAAGTAGCCTAGTAGAGGAAACTGCTGAAGCTGAATGTACCGTGCTGATCTGCTATATCACTGGATTCACTTCAGGGGTGTCGGCTAAAACACCACTTCAGGCCAAAAACGTCAGACTATGAAGCATGAGACGATGAGAGGAGGAGTAAGGATTTATCCTATGTTTATTTCTTTCTCTAACATGCACAGCAGCATACAGATCCCAGGAAAAGAACAATAGCAATATTCGGCTCGTGATGACACGCTAAACAGCTGTTGCAACCGGCGAATCGCGGCCGTTTAATAGCGTGCATAAATTATAATTTATAGAGATCGGGAAACTCAATGCATTTACTCACAAGGGCGATGCAAACAAATTCAGGGAGAGCACGTTTCAACCGTGGATTGATAGGTGGTTACTGCGCCAACGTGCACGCTCGTCGCTCACACAACAGAGAGAGAAAGAAAAAGAAACTTCACTAAACAGGCGCTCCGGCTGACTGACGTGACGGCGCTAACTGACAGTTATAATGTCATCCACACACCGGTCTCCTCACTAGCAGTTTTTGTATATGGAGCCAGGGGTGCGTTCGGATTACACAGTTTATTCAATCAATTCAAAGTAACGCACCGCATTTAACGCTCAGTAACGATAACGGCGGTGTAACGGCGGAAAAAGTAATTAGTTAGATTACCCCGTTACTGAAAAAAGAACGGCGTTATGTAACGCCGTTCTTTTAAACGGCGTTATTCCCAACACTGGTCCTGACTCAGTATTCCCTTGGTCCAGCTTTCCTGAAAATCCACACCCCACATTTTACATGCTGGTGGTCTGTATGACGCGAAACGTCAGACCACCAGCCTAGAAGCGCCAAGAACTACAGGCCATCCCTTCCGCACATTTTCCAATAAGGAATGAGATGTAAACACAACGCCGCCATGTTTCCTCTCCGCTTAGACCGACACAAATCTCCAACCATGGCAGAAGCAAACGCGCAATTGGATATGTCCGAGGTGGATTTTTTAAATCTAATGTTGGATTCGGACATTCAGGGCTATCTATATGAGCCAGAATATAGCGAGGAAGAGTTGAAAGTTATAGAGGAGGAGGAGGCTGCTGCGGCGGCTGCACAAGCCTTGCATGAGGACGACGACGAGCCGCCGCGAGCTGGACTGAATTCGTGGTGCAATTGTTTGCTGTGTTCGCCTATGGAGAGTAACGAAGAGTCAATTTGCTGCAATGAAGTTCAGCGTTGCCAGTTTCGTAAGGAAGAAATGGTTGAATCTGGCTTGGACGAGGACACGTGTATAACTTCGCACCCAAGCTTTTGGCCACTCATGGACAGTGGGGTCTTGGATACCTATTTCCATACACCGAAAGTAAATTGGAAGCGCCAACCCAGGCCCGCCAGGAGAAACGGACGTCTGAGCATAGAGTAAGTGTTTTTTTATTAACCAAAAAAGCTATTTAAAAGGGATTCCCGGTTTCAT
The DNA here is from genome assembly GCA_026122265.1 of Ammodytes dubius. NCBI lineage: Eukaryota > Metazoa > Chordata > Actinopteri > Uranoscopiformes > Ammodytidae > Ammodytes > Ammodytes dubius. The sequence goes on from JAOPFK010000015.1 coordinate 86,934, forward strand.
GACAATGCAGTTATCCGAAAGTAGCCTATCTTATTGGCAGAGCATAGGCTACGTTACGTTTGCTTGAAGTTTGTGTAATGCTAGCTACTCAAGGCATAATATATATTCTTTGCCAATGTTGTGCTCACTGCTCATTCTTCCTCAGACAGTATCGGCTTACAGCATACCGTCATTTCCTGGAGTGGATACTACGAGGCGAGAGACTGGGGAGAGGCAACCGACTTGTTTTGCCAGCCTGTGTTGTTCAGGCCATCAGGACTAAATATCCAGCTGAAGACGGGCAGTACCGTGGCTTCCAGGAGACATTAGATAGTCAGGATGACCTGTGAATATTTAGACGCACCCTACACGTTTTATTGTAGGGTGCGTCTAAAACTTCAAATTCATGTTGGTTGTTGTGCTTTGTTTACTAAACCTGTGCTGTAATGGGTCATTCATCACTATTGTTGACATTTCAACTTTTGGGAGAATCATAATCATGTTTTTAACATTACATCAGTTCAATGATATATTTAACTTTTATGAACTTTGGTATTGGTAGAGTTCATGCACTCAAATTATAATAATTATAGGTTGGTCCTTCATGAACTGTGCTAGAAATCCACCATGTTGGGGACATACACATGTATTGCAAAGGGTAAATAGTGTAAATATCCAACAATGCTTAGCTTTTCTTACACCTCATTGATGTGTAAAACATGTGCTCATTCTTTATACTTTTCATATCACTGCACCCAATTTTCCCAAAATAGGAAATAACAGAAATGTTCACAAATAATCATGAGTGCTTTTGATCCTTATCAAATCTGCAAACTAATGTAATATAATTTCCTGTGGACGGAAGTGTCACAAATAGAGAGTAATGACCCTTATACTAAAGTAGGCCTACTGTATAAGATAATAATTAATTTCTACTGGGGAGAAAAGGTTGAGTACAAATACTTGATATGCTGAGCTACTGTAATTATCAAATGTTTTTATGCTGTGCAGTAATCTTTTATGGATACATTCATACAGCATATGATGGCTGTATGCTGAACCTATTTAGCCTCTTTGTGATTTATAACACATAAATTGTTGTTTTAAAAACATATGGAAAAAAGATAATCTTACAGAAAATGTAATAATTATTGAAGTGTCACACCACAAATATGTTATGGTGAACATGTGTTTATACTGGAGTCCAAGGTAAAAACAAAATATATTTTATTCACAAAGGAAATATACAAATACAGTGCTGTGTGAAAGTTTGTGAACCCCTTGAGCCTTTTGGAATTTTATTTATTTTAACCATTATTAATTTTTTTTTTTTTTCAATACCAGTATTTTTTATATGAAATAACAGATGTTTGTTTATCAATTCAACATGTTTCTTTTCCAGAAATCAATTGTTAAAACAGATAAATCAAATTATTTGACAAATGTTGTATGTGCAAAACTTTGTGAACCCTGAGCTGCATTGCTTAAATCGAGCAAGGTAAACACAATCAGGTGGGCCAAATCGAGTGATGGATCCGCACCATATCATCTCCACCAGGGATATCTGGAAGAGGACAGATAGAAAAACCAAAGAGCGAAGCAAAGTGAACATATAGAATGAAAAGGCATGAGAGTAGAAAGTGTACTATCCTGCAGAGTGATGAGTCAATGCGTTCAAATAAAAATGAATAGTGTGGATGCAGGAGGACTTCAGAGGCTGCCAGAGGAAGAACTGGATCCGCACCATCTCATATACATCAGGAAAACCTAGAAGAGGACAGATAAAAAAACCAATGAGTGAAGCAAAGTGAACATAGAGAGTGAACAGGTTGGAGAATAGAAATAGTACTATCCTGAGTGGTGATATTCAGCAGACTTTGAGTTTGTTTGAAATTCAGATGTCCCTCTCAAGGCGGCTTGTAAACGCCACTGCAGCCTCCTTGGTTGTTTTGTGCACTGGTGACAAGAAGACATTTGACATGCTGTTACTTTTTAATAATAAATACCCTAACCATTCAGCTAAATCAACCAACTGCGAGAAGGCAGGGAAAATTATAATTGTATTAAGCCACTTTTACTAGACACCTGTGGTTGTGGCCTGCTCCCTCTGGACAATTTTCAATTTTGCTCCAAAATAACAAGATGACTCCTTCCCTGGCGTTTTGGGAGGGACATGAGCTCTCTCTCTCTTGGTTGTCCATTGACTTCAATGATGACGTCCAGTTTTAACCGTTTTGAACAGACCCAGGCTCCATTTATGCAAGCTCTAGGTAGCGTCAATGTCGATTCCACCAGCGTCCCTGTATGCAATAAAAGAGAGGGAAAAGATTATGAAAATTAAAAGAAGATAATTAGGGAGTGATTCAAGTTTGCTAGGAGAACTATTCTCACCAGTATGTTTGAACAGGGCCCTCTATTCCATGTGTATGAACAGAGTATACAGGCGTGAGAGTAGAAAGTAGATGGTAGTAGTAGATGCAGCGGATTTTGAAGTTGTTGAAATTCAGAAGATGCCATGGTCAGATGTCCCTCTCAGATGTCCCCTTATTTCAGGCGATGAAGACCAAGTCCCTGAATGGCCACCAAGACAGGTCCACATGACCTTTCTCTGCGCTCCAGAGTCAAAAACACTTTTTGCTGACACTGGCTTGCCGCACTTCTGGCAAAATTTTAAAATGGACATCAAGCAGGACTCATTGACAATGATCTTCTTTTCTTTCCAGTCTCTGTTGCTTTCATTTTCTGATGATGATGATGATGATGATGATGATGATGATGATGTGGGGGTGACAGTTGTGTCGGGCTTGTAACTTTCATCTGCTTCACTGATAGTGCTAAAGCTTGAATCAAGAGTCCCAGGTGTGTCTGGGCACGATGTCTGTGAAACAAAGAAGAGGTTTCTTTTTAATAGGAAAGCTGACCAATGATATTAAAATTATTCATTTATAATTTTTATTGAAAGTAAAAAAGTGTTATCTTAGTATTATATTGGCAAAATATGGGATTTCAATAATTGGAATTCCTGAAACTTACAGATTGTCCTTGGTCAGAGGGAAGGGTTTTTACTGGCGTCGATGTGAAAGGTAAAGTGCCAGTCTTCAGCGGGATGGAGGATGCAGTGAGAGTCAGTGCGCCAGTGTCCTGTAATTACACATGCATATAGTTTGTCATGTTTTTGGTAACATTGAATAAATCATTTTACAAAAACTAAATAAAATTAGTTTAGACTCACACTCACACACAATGGAACAGTAAACGTCTGGCTCTTGATCACTCAATGCTAATTTGTAGACTGGGAGGCACTAGGATGATGCAAATTCAAATGGGTTTTCTTTGAAACACTCAGGAAGCTTCGGGTGTCGCCCAGCACCTAAGGTGTGGCCTCAGACATACGGGGCCGGCCATGCATTAGACCAGGGGTCTCCAACAGGTCGCTCGCGAGCTACCGGTAGCTCGCGGGCGGGTTTTCAGTAGCTCGCCTAATAGGTTGACCGACTTGTAAAAAAAAAAAAAAAAAATCACAAGTTAAAAATCTGATGAAGGTAAATGCACCTCTTCCCATGGTCAAAACTTTGCGATTTGCGGTAAATAAATGTTCATGTGTCTCAAAGCGTTTCTCTATCAGCTGGTGTGTGTGCTGCTCTGCGGCTCTGCAGAGCAGCAGAGCAGCGTGACTACGGCATGCACTGTCTTTGACCTTTGCATAAATGTATTTAATCATTTTAAGGGGAAAACACATTTTATTTATTATTTCAACTATTGAGTTATTTGTAAAACAGCCTGCTAGTGTAGCCATACAAGATTTATTTTCTGAATTTTCAATGCTGCTTTATTTTTATGTTTTAAATTGGGAAATACATGTTCCAAAACGACCAATAACCTCTGTATTTAAAAAGAAATCAAGCAAGTAGGCTAATAATAACCATTAATGAATGTTATCACAGTAGGCCTAATTGTCCACAATAATCTCACAACAGCCCCCTATCCAAAAAGGAACTTTAAAAATGTACAACTGTAAGGTCAGTTGTCTGTTTTATTCAAATAAGCAGTTGTTTATTTCTGTAGTGCGTATTGGCATCTTTGAGCAAAATACCCCCAAAATTTTCGGCCCGCCGCTTTGCGCCGTGCCTCCTCCACACGTCCTCCACACCTGGGGGAAACACTGTTACGTCACAATAAGAAGTGTAATATAGATTTTCAGTGATATGTGGCCCACAAAAAGTGTAAAGTAATGTGTTCTTGGACCTTTGATTGGGAAATTATTTATGATAAGCATTGGGTATTGCAATTTCACACGTGTACAAACAGAAGCTTAATTCATTTGATGTGTGCGATGTACATAAATATAAGCGATTTGATACAAGTAGCTCTTGGCCACTTACATTTTTTCAAAGTAGCTCTCAGTTGAAAAAAGGTTGGAGACCCCTGCATTAGACTAATGTATTCATAGCATGTCTTTACAAAAATAAAGATGAGAGGAAATACACATACTTGTTTAAAAAATGAATGTAGGGACAAGAGTAAAATGTACATACATTTGCTTCCACAACACATACACACACTATATTGTATACTGTATAGACATAAACACACACACACACACACACACAATTTGTAGCTTACCAATGTGCCTGAGAGTGTACCTTGGGAAGTAGACTGGCCTTGCAATAGACCTCCTGAACCCAATATACCTGCAGCTGATGCAATTGATTCTGAAATGTCACCGTAGAGACAACAGTTATTACAAGTGTAGAGTATATCACTAACTGAAAATGATAGCCGAGTCATTCCTCGTGTGTTATTTCTGTCCCCAGGAAATTACTTTTAACAGTTTACATGGAATAAATGGAATTCACCTGATCTTTAAACATGAAATAAGTATTATAAATGTTTACAAAAGTTAGTGAGGTAAGCCTATAACCTGAAAATATGGTTTTCTTTGCCTCGAGAACAAACGTTTATGACAGCGAAAATCAAAGCTGCTTTACTCTTTTTTGAACAAGCTTATCGATTTTCTCCGATAGCAGCAAATAATGTAATTTGTAAACAGAAATAGGCCTATAGTATAATATTACGACAGACACATACCTGTAGGCGAGGGCGTTTTGCTGCGGGGAGAGCACCGGAGGGACCGGCCTCTTCGTCATCTTGCAATGGGCCCACAGCAAAGACCGACGGTACAGCTGTTTCTCTTAGAGTAGGCCGGGTCCAACTCATGCCTACAATATTTCCCAAAAAATCCTCCGGCTTGAAATGGAGACTGCACACTCTTTTTTTTTTTTTTAGCAATTCAATACTGGTGTCTTCTCCGATGTCGGGGTGTTGTATCGCGCGGAGCCAAAGCTTGCAGCGCTCAGTGTCTTTCAGCGGAAAACCGTGAAGACTTGCAGTCTGTTCCTTCCTGTACTTTTTGGTGCAACTGGGTACAATACAACCGCTGACCATGTTTGCGAAAAAACGAAAGCAGAAGTCTGGACAGGTCAACGTATCACGAGGATATGTTTACACAAAGTTTAGTCGTGGCACTACATTTATTTCCGACTGAAAAACGGAAACAGGGGGGCGGGACAGCAAGCTGGGGGGGAGTGCGGTGCATTGTTGGAGTTGGAGGATTTATTACATTTCAGCTAGAAAGAGCAAGAGAGACCATAAAAACAGTCTTTCTGCATTTTCTCAGGCTAGGGTGAACCGATTTCTAAAAGTGTTGCACATTTATAATACATAGGTTTTGCTCTACATAGGTAAATTCAGATTTCCACTGGTGAAATCATCCTTTAAGAACGATTTGGCTGACTTCAGAGAGGAGATCAACCAGACACTGGGAAACATCAGGGAAGACTTGAAAACTACAACAACACGGGTGGATGAGGCCGAGCAGCGCGTAGATGAAATAGAGGAGTTCAACACGGAGTTCGAAGTCGAGCTCCTGCAAATTAAACGAGCGCAGGAATCCATGCAAATAAAGGTGGCAGATATGGAGCTACGGTCTCGGCGGAACAACATCCGTATTTAGAGCATCCCTGAAGGTGAGGAAGAAAATAACCCGATGGAATTTGTGGCTAATTTATTGAGATCCGAGCTGGCCCTGGGGGAGATCGATCTGAATATTCAGCGCTGCCACAGAGCTTTGGGTTCGCGACCACCGATGCGCCACCGAGATAATTTGCGTTAAACTTCCTAGAGAATAAAACCAAAAACCAGGTTATCTCTGGAAAAAGAAAGAAGTTTTCTATAAGGACACACGAGTCTACTTTGACAATGACTACCCGACTGAAGTAATGAGGAAGAGAAGGGAATATGCTGGAATAAGAAGAGTATTGAAGGAGAAAGGAGTGCGCTTTCAGACGCCCCCCCCCTCCCCCTCCTGCCAAGCTCAAGGTGTTTTTGACCAGCGGGCCGAGGATCTACAATGACGCAAAAGAGGCCGCCGATGACCTACGGAGAGAGGGATTCCCCATCGCACAGGATACAGACCCCATCCCCTAAACCACACGAGGCGCAGTGGGAGAGAACAAGAGGCAAACGCCCCCACTCGGAGCTGATAAGACACAAGCTGCGTGCCTTCCGCCGCAGCCCTAATGCAACTTGAACCCAACAGTGGAATGAGAAAGTCTGACCAATTACGGCCACAAGTAGACTGGTAACCTGGGTATTTATTCTTCTTTCCCCCTATTCCTTCAGCTGACTCTCGCCCTCACCTCCCTTGAATTCTTATTTTACTTTTGCAATGACGGCCTCAATGACTGGGCAGTCATTGAGGCCTAAAATAATGTGTTTTACTGCGACTGGGAGAGTAGTTTTGTTGGAAGATGCCATTTAGATTCTGTTATTTTTTTCACTTCTGGGAGCAATCTCATTGATTACTCCAAAGAGGGCTAGGTTTTCCCCTCAAATTCAAGGAGCACACGACATGTTCTCCAACCTTGGAAGTCTGTTTTATGTGTTCTGTTTAGTTCATATATTTGTTTTTGTTACCATACATGTTCAATGTCAATATGTTCTAGTTTACAATGGGCCATCAGAAAGAAATGGCTAAACATTAATAGCATTTCACTAGACAAACGTGAGTTGACTTTTATTTTGAAATACGCCTAACAGGAAGGTAGCTGCTCACGAAGCCCCTTCACTATCAGCAAGTCTTCTGTATTCACGAGTTCAATGCGGTGAAATAAGAGGACAGAAACCTTGTCATTTACAATACTTGTAACCCTAAGCTTACACCTAACGCTTTATGAATGTTAGTGGCATAAATTTTCAGTTACAGTAAGGTTTTATGCATCAAATTGTACCGGAAGAGCTATCTACTAGGCGAAGTGTCACCGCTGACTATTGGCTTGGCATGCTTACAACAGCGATTTCGGCCCGTTTCCTCTGAAAACATGTGTACGAGTGAGAATTCAAATAAATTGTGTCTGAACGGGTTAACTTTTGCAACCAAAAACGGGAAAACTGTCACGTTTTCACCATGTAAAGGGCCCCTAAGTTGTCCTGTCCAGGTCTACATTCCTAAATGCATTGAGTTGCTGCCATGTGATTCGCTGATAAGTTATATGTGTTAACAAGAAAAGGAGCCGCTGTACCTAATAAAGTGGCCGATGAGTGTATATTCATAATTTTTACATTTTAAAGGCCCTGGCAACCCTCACAAATAAATAAATTACATTAATGTTGGGTTTCTCAATAAGCTGTTTACAATTATCTAATTAAAAATACAATTTCAAAAATATTATGAAATTTTGTCTAAAAAACTGCTTTTTTGCTGTCTAGAACATTTTACAGGGTGATGTGGGCGTGGCCAATAAGGTTCTGTAAGGGAACGTTCTCTCACTCATGGTGCTGAGCAGGTTTAGCCCAGTTCAGACCAAAGATTCACCACACAACGAGACGCAAACTTGAAAATGCTGCACATGCTCACAACGAGCCTGACTGGCAGTTCACACTACTGCACCGGGCTGCGACGGTAGCTGGTTTCCCTAGCAACGGTGAATGCTCTGGCACAGCTGAGAACGCAAGCTCAACATTGCAGAATCACTTGCAGAAAGTAACTTATTATTATTAGGCCTATATAGGTTTGCAATTAGTTGTAGGCTATTTTCTCCCACCACAACCGCAACCTATTTCATTGAAACAGGTGTCAGTGTCACAATGAAAATATATAAAAATATCTCTGTCTCATATTTATTGTTATCTCTTATTAGTTTATTTCCCATTTAACTTGCAAAAAAATCCGCTTTCTATTTTGGGCATATGCATTTTTTAAATCAGATTTGTTTTGAGGATAGGAGTGGGAATAGAGAGAGAGAGAGAGAGAGAGAGAGAAAACGGAGTCTGATTATGTTTCACATCACGTGAGCTGATGCGATATGCGGTTTGAATTAAGAGCACAAGGAGTAAACTCGTTTCAGATTTAATCATTTGCATCAAAGCCCTTATGATAATAAGAATGAGAAGCTTTATTTAAACGTTGTCAATGTGCAGGGGGTGATTATGGCCTATTAACTGTGTCGGCTGTAGACTGAAACTAACGGAGGCGGTTGTTTCACTTTGCAGTTAGTCGCGCAGTCAGTTTGGAGACATGTCTCTGTGTATCAGGGCTCGGGACACAATCGGATCGTGAAAGCCTGTCCCCTCTACAACGTTAACGTGCAGGAATTCCCGGTGATCATTTAGTCTTAAACCACATAGTTTTTCTGCACGGCAGCAAAGAGACAGTCTGTATCTCTTGCACGGCACCAGAGAGATTGTATAGATTTGTTTTTTAGAACGTGTGATGTCCCTAGATAAAGACGTAAGCCAAAGTTTGAATCAGAAATTTTCTAATGGCCGTCCCACTGCATTTTAGAACGGAGATCCATCGCGTGACGTCCCAAGATAAAGATCTAAAGCTGCATTCGAATCAGGATTTTTCAAATGGTCGACTAACTGACATGACAGTATGTTTGCGGGGGGCTAACAGATATTCCTAAAACCTTTCATATACATAATAACACTGATTTTACCCCCCAAATAACATAGTTACAAGGATTTAGTGGATTTGGGTTGCCAGGGCCTTTAATGCTAAAGATCCTCCCAACTAATATTTTAGTTCAAATTGAAAACGTTTATCAGTTGAAGGAGAAATATGTATTTGCTTTACATTAATTTTAGTTTGTTTTAGCAAATACTGTCTGATCATTAATATTGAACCGTTAGAACACTCACTCACTCAGTCTCTAAATTTACATAATTTATTCTTTATTCAGATTGAGGTTCTGCAGTTTGTCAGAGATCAGCTGTGCGTCTCTGGCCTCAGCTCTGAAGTCCAACCCCTCCCATCTCAGAGAGCTGGAGCTGGGTCACAACAACCTGCAGGATTCAGGAGTGAAGCTGCTGTGTGGTTTTCTGGAGAGTCCACACTGTAGACTGGAGACTCTGAGGTCAGTTTACTGACTCTGTTGCTATTGTAGATCTTATAATTAACAATTTAACCTAATTTCTATACAAACATAAATTACATCCATAACGTTATACATTTTCTTTGTTCATATTTTAATTTCTCTTGTTCAAAGAGTTAAGTTAAGTTAAATTACTTTATTAATCAATGGTTGGTTACATTAAAATGTGTCTTTTATCATCTCCCCTCTCAAGTTCCCATACTTCAGAGGGGGTCAGAGCGCAGGGTCAGCCGCAGTACAGCTCCCCTAGAGCAGTTTGGGGTTAAGTGCCTTGCTCAAGGACACAATGGTAGAGATGGTGGGCACCGTAGATGTAATACCAACCTCTGCTAGTTTTACAACTTACACCCTCCTGTCCGGTGCCGGGGATCCAACCAGCGACATTATGGTTACTGGTCGGCCACCTTTCCTTTACTTCCAGAAGTGGTGCGCAGCTGCACCTGTAGCTCGCCGGGCCGGGCGCGTGGGTTAAAGGGAGAAAGGTAAAGAGAGAAGCAGGGGAAATGGGCCGACTCGAGGGCTCTATGGACGGTTTATGGGATGCATGAAGGTAGGAAGACATCTTACTTAATTCTCCGCAGTGTCCGTGCATTATTGATTTAGTGGGTGCAACAATGTAGGCTAGGTTCAAAACAGTAGGCCTATCTCTCAATCTTCCTCCAATTTTGTTTGCTAGCTGTCTAGCACCCGCCCCGTGTGTGTGTGTGTCAATATTTTTGCCTATGAGTAGGCTACGAAATTGTGGCAGTGCAGCGCTGTCTGTTGTGGGAGATGGAAAGTCGTAATTTTGTCTGCTTGTTTTTTGGAGAAAATTCGGCGCTAGTTCATGTATAAAGCTGGCTGAGGGGAGGAGACAGAAGTTACGAGAGACGGAGAGCGAGCGCGCGCGCGTGAGAGAGAGAAACAAACCGTAGTAGGCTATACAGCTGTTTACAAACAGGTATAAAAGTGTCATATAAGTATGCGATTAATTTAGATTAATTAATCACAGAGCCTGTAATTAATTAGATTATTTTCTTTAATCGCTTGACAGCCCTAGTTTAAAGTAAATGTATGTTCATCACATTTTAAGACTGAAGATCCTACCAACTTATATTTTAGTTCAAATTGAAAACATTTACCAGTTGAAGGAGAAATATTTATTTGTTTTCCATTAAAGTGTAACTGGCACCCTTTTACTTGTTTTTTGAGATAGAAGCTGAATTAAATCACTATGTTGTTAAGGAACACTTATATGCTGGTGTTAATATTGAAAAAAATTGCAATATGTTAAATATCGGCAATTTAAGAAATGTTTTGTATTGTAAATCATTTTAGAACTTTACTAAGATTTGAAAAAAACTTTTTCCTTTGGGTTCGAAAAATGACATACTACTGTACTTTTGGTACAGTAGTACGTCATCACGTCGCCCACACACACACGGACCCGGACTTGTTCATTACTTAACTTGATTGACACACGCTACCGCTCGCTCGCTCGCTCTCCTCGCTCACACACAGACACACACAGACTGCCGCTAGCTCACTTGCGCTACTCGGTCTCCTAACACTACGATAGAAACACCCGCCAACAATTTAGAATAAGAAAGTCCTCCACCTCAGACGACCCATCTGTGTGGCATATGAGCTCACTGTGTAGCGATAGTGCCGTTAGACTTTGTGTCACTCGATATTTCAATGAAGTCATGTCATTCAGATCTTCCTGAGTGACAGTTACTAGCAGCTAGCCCCCTCCTTCACTGACACCGCGCGCCCCCCTCCCTCCCGAAAGTCGGCCGGCTGATGTCGGAATGTTTAAAAACAATGGTTCTCAAACGGAATTCAGAATCCATGGTCTGAAAGCATTTTTCAAAATCGTGCAGTAGCTCAAACAGGGGGTGCAGTTACCCTTTAATTTCCTTTTGTTTTAGCAAAAAATGTCTGATCAATGCCTTTTCCCTCAGAACAGACACACGCACACACACTCACTCACTCAAACACACACACGTGTCACACTAAGACAATCACTCACACACACAGACACACACGCACGCACGCACACACACACACACACACACACACACACACACACACACACACACACACACACACTGTCTCTAAACTTACATAATTTATTCTTTATTCAGATTGAGGGGCTGCAGTTTGTCAGAGATCAGCTGTGCTTCTCTGGCCTCAACTCTGAAGTCCATCCCCTCCCATCTCAGAGAGCTGGATCTGAGTCAGAACAAGCTGCATTATTCAGGAGTGGAGCTGCTGTGTGGTTTTCTGGAGAGTCCACACTGTAGACTGGAGACTCTGGGGTCAGTTCACTGACTCTGTTACTTTGTAGATCTTATAAATTAACAATTTAACTTAATTTATGTACAAACATAACTTACATCCATAAAGTCATACATTTTCTTTGTTCATATTTTCATTTCTCTTGTTCAAAGTTTAGTCTGCAGCCACGAACGAAATTATATTTTAGTTCAAATTGAAAATGTTTACCAGTTGAAGGAGAAATATTTATTTGTTTTCCATAAATTTCCTTTTGTTTTTGCAAAAAATGTCTGATAATTTCTTTTTCCCTCAGAACAGACAAGCGCACACTCACACACACACACACACACACACACACACACACACACACACACACACACACACACACACACACACACACCACACACACACAGACACACACACACTGTCTCTAAATTTACATCATTTATTCTTTATTCAGATTCAGTGACTGCTGGTTGCCAGATAGCAGCTGTGCTTCTCTGGCCTCAGCTCTGAAGTCCAACCCCTCCCATCTCAGAGAGCTGGATCTGACTGAGAACAACCTGCAGGAATCAGGAGTGAAGCCTCTGTCTGATCTGAAGGAGAGTCCACACTACAGACTGGAGACTCTGGAGTGCGTAGAGGGTTGGAGTCAGTCCATGCTGCCTCCAGCAGAATGTCACTAAACACAGTTAGTATCAAAGATCCAGTATTTCCTGGTGAACCTCTAAACTGGTCAGTAGCTGCTTTCCTCAGTGAACCACCTCTGTTATTGCAGACTCCGTAAACGGTTAGGGTTAGCCACACTGTAAGAAATTTCCCTGTAAAAAAACATTAATCAACTGGCAGCAGGGTTGCCATTTTCTTACAGTTAAATTAACATTATATGACTGTCACTGAAATTGACAGGATTATGCTGTTAATGAAGAAAACTGTATGAACCTGTTTTTTCAGTAAAAAACAGTTATCAACTGGCAGCAGGGTTGCTATTTTCTTACTGTTAAATTAACATTATTTGACTGTCACTAAAATTGACAGGATTATACTGTTAATGAAAAAAGGGATGAACCTGGACTAAATGTTTGTTATGTTGTTTGCACCGTGAGCGAAGGGGATGTTATATTTCATTGGGCAGATCTGTTCATTCCATATGTAAATTTACTATGTCCCCTATTTGTTCAAATGCTAAACATAGAGAGCAGCTTCTGTTTGTTACTTCAAGACACGTTTTACAATATATCAAGTTCAATGGAATGATTAATTTCTATTGTAAGTTGTCTCCTGAGTTGAACTAGGGATCTTGTTTAAGATTTCCACAAACCGTTTGTTATAACCAAAAATAACAGTTAGTTCACACAGAAATGTTTTATTTAAACAAAATGCATAGTGAGGTAATGGAATGAAACATCCCCTTTACTGAGGGTGCAAATAGCAACATAACAAACGTTTAGTCCAGTGCAAGTCATTGTGGGAAAGGGGGCGTCTCTACAATACACTTTGTTGTGCTTACTTGATTTATCTAAGACAATCTGTTTCCTTCATTCTACTGAGTAAACACAACTCTTCAGTTAAGTAAGACTAACTTGGTTTAATTATGTTAACTGCAATTTCCATTTCCAAGTAGATATAACTCAACTTTAAGTAAACTTAATCAGAGGATATAAAGTAAACAACACTTAATAGTTAAGATGTGGATGGATGAGGATTAATGAAGAAAATGGTATGAGCTTCACATGTGCAGACAGCTCACGTCAAGTTGTCCCTTCCAAGTTTGATGGTAAATTAACAGGAAAGTTCAGTATTTCTGAAAAACATTACCGTTCCGTAAAATAACAGCAAAGGACTGTAATTTAACAGACTGCCTTTTATTTTAACAGTTAAATGCTGTTTTTATAAATAACACGTTAATGCTGTTGAAATCCTGCTGTAAATTTACAGCAATTGTTTACAGTGCAGGGTTTGTTCTCTCATTCCAACGAGAGAGAGAGAGAGAGAGAGCGAGAGAGAGAGACAGAGAGAGAGAGACCAGAAGCTTGTGTTAGAAAAAAAAACTTGTTCTTTGGTCCAGAGTTGTAGAAGGTAAACAAGTAGAAGAATTTTTTTAAAGCTGAAAGATTTATTATCTAAATTGAATGAGCAGAAAACATGTGGACTGGTTCTCAAAAAGCTACCCCATTAAGACTACCGTACTTTTCGGACTATAAGCCGCAACTTTTTCCCCATTTTTCGACCCTGTTATTACACAGCACAGTATATGTTCTGTATCTACTAGGGATGGGCGTTAGTAATCGACTCCTCGTTTCAAATGAACTCGATTGGTGGATGAGGAAAATATTTATTTTTATTTTTTTAGTGTCTGTAGCCATTAGGCCGGCGGGCCTCCCCTATTTTAAAATGTTATATACGTGTACAAAACGGCTCAAAACGGATAAAATAAAGTTTAACAAAATTAAATATTTTGATGCAAGTGCAATAAACTGAGCGTTGAGTCAAACAGCAACTGCAAAAAACTGCCACCTTCGTACCACCGCAGCGCAGCCTGTGGTCTCCACGGCACCGCGGAGCTGAACACGGTCTCTCCTTTCGCCAAGAACAGTTAAGAAGCCTTGGGAATATGGGGATGAGATTCAAAAACCGACCGGTGTAACGTTCCGTTAATGAGGAATTAGTCGCGGTAATTATTCACGGACACGGAGTGAGCTTTACGCGGTTGGATATACAACTACTAAGTCTACTGCTTTGGTGAGTTATGTATAAGTATTTCAATTGTAGGACAATCATTTTATATTAGTTGCTGTCCTTCTTATTTTAAATAGTGACTTAGGCTATTTTTTTTGTTACAACTACAGCCCATGCTTTTTTTCTTGAATACGTTATGCAAATATGCAACTTGTTTATTGAAATTTTAATAAATGGGAGCTTCCTCAAGCAGCCATCTCTTTCCCGACAATCCCCTCTGTGCACGAACTCTTACATATGGTAATTAAACATTATAACACCTGCGGCTTATAGTCCAGTGCTCCTTACAGTGCGGAATTTACGGTAACTTTAAAATGGTTGAACACAATGCTATATAGAAATGTATATTTTTGATTGGTTTGACAATGTGCTGGAGGCTGGCCTCCTCTTGGTGTCAGTCCAGGCTTGTCATCCAATGGCAGAAGATACATTAAATGAGGGGAGGAAAGTACACTAGGTGCAGGTGTAACTTGAGAAGGTCCGTTACTTGCTAAGGAGTTGCTATGGGTGCAGGCAGAGTTCTCAATAGTTGTCTGACCTTGTCAACCAAGTGATGAGCCAATTATTTACTGTCTACTCCCTGTATGCATCGTGTTCATAGTATCTAGAGACTAGATGGCTCGCAGCTCAAGAATGTGAAGTTAATGATAACATACAAAAGTGTGCAAAATTGTATGAGCTTTTATGAACGTGTCGGACCTTTAACATTATCTATATGCATATATCTATCTATCTATATATATCTATCTCTATATATATATATATATATATATATATATATATATATATATATAATATATATATATATATATATTAGTGCTGTCAAGCGATTAAAATATTTAATCGCGAGTTAACTATCAATGTCATAGTTAACTCGCGATTAATCGCGATTAATCGCATTTTTACCTATTCTAGCCTAAATGTCCCTTGATTTCTTTTTGTCCCATTATTTTTTCTCATTTGAATGCTCTTATCACACCCATTCTCTACACCCTTGTAATTCAGTGTATTTCTTCTAAAATATCATAATTTGCAATTCAGTGCAACTAGCCCACAATGTAGGCTAGATCCCCCCCACCCCTAGAACAGCATACACAAACATAATTGGAACTTATTTTTTTATTTAAAAAACCAAACCATAAAACAACATAGGCTATATCAAACCAATTAGTATTTAGGCTAAATTAAACTTGTTGTTGTAGGCCTAAATGTTTTGGGAGTCTTTCATCCACGCACGGCTTATTGGAGTGGACACACTAGGCTATACGCTTGTGTGCCGGACTGCCGGTGGGTGCCGGGTGGTTGCCATGGCGCTGCTGCAGCCGAGGCAGTCGCCCTTCGTAGCGAAAAATAAAGTGAAAATGAATGACTGCTGGCTGCCACCAACATTCATGGAGGTTTTGGTGTGCGCGCAGAGTTATAGGCTAAGTAAGACTTTTGCAAATGACAAGCTTTCTTTACAGTTCTTTTTCCGCGAAGTCCCAGAGTCACAACACGGAAGAAGCTACTAGTGAAGCAGCTGAGCTAGGAAGTGCTAGGTTCCGGTTTCTGCTTCAAAATAAAAGTCAGAATTGACTTGACGTTTAGTCGTTTTGCCAGTTAAATTATTTTAATGTGAAATTACGCTGTAGGACATGTTCCGTTTGAATTAACAGTAACTTACCTGCGAGCCAGGTGTATAGTTTGTGGTGTTTCAGTTGTTCTAACATTACTAGTTGCTGCAACAGCATGAGAAAAAACCACAACGTTTGCTAGACCATGACGAGCGTTAATCGCGCGATAAAAAAATTAACGCCGTTAAAATGGGTTTGCGTTAACGCCGTTAATAACGCGATAAACTGACAGCACTAATATATATATATATATATATAGATATAGATATATATATATATATAGATATATATAGATATAGATATATATAGATATATAGATATATATAGATATAGATATATATCTATATATATATATATAGAGAGAGAGAGAGAGAGAGAGAGAGAGAGAGAGAGATGTACGTATATATTGATTTATATCTGTTGGGAATTCATAAGGGGTAGATTTGGTCAAAGTCAAGAATATTATAAATTTCATGGAAATTATAATATTAAGATTTTTTTTAATTAATGATCAATTAAATTAGTCCAGCTAATCAAATTACTTATTAATACCTACGGAGCACCACCCTTTGTAAAAGGGAACTTTGTATCAAATCAGAAAACAGTCTCATAATGTTAAAGGGATTTATCTTGAAAATGTCAAAGTTGGTTACAATGTACATTTAAGATAATGAAGGAGTGAATATTCGAGCATAAACCTTATTTACCAGCCATTAGTGAAATACAAGACACAAATATCACAGACACTGCTTCTTAAAATCAAAATCTAAGGGTTTATTTACTTAGGCAAGTTGATTAAAACGATACACATAAGTCAATAACCATGAACTAATCTAATTTAAGAAAGCAGACATAGCACAAGCAATAATAAGAACAGTTTAGATTATAAAGCCATGTATTTCTATCTATGTGCGTGTGTGTGCGTGTGTGTGTGTGTGTGTGTGTGTGTGTGTGTGTGTGTGTGTGTGTGTGTGTGTGTGTGTGTGTGTGTGTGTGTGTGTGTGTGTGTGTGTGTGTGAGTGTGTGAGACAGAGGAACGTCACTCTAGAAATTAGATTAATTCAGATGGCAGACGCGAGACCTTGACGTCACGCGAGGGTTTGAGGTGGCTTTTAAGCCACGGGTAGATCAATTGCTAAAAGCAATGTGGTGGACAACTTCTGAAAGTTGAATATTCTACCTTTAATCAGTAGGGGAAGTAGCATGCAAAGCATGTATGTAACCTACTGCTTCAGTCAAACACATAAGAATTATAAAGGATGATGCGGGGAGACTTTGGGTTTGTCTTTACGCAATCTTAACTTTAAAATTACAGAAACTCAACACTCATGTATTCATTAAGAATACTTGAGGGGGAAATCACGAGTGTCAGTGTGTGTGTGTGTGATGTACGTAGTTACAAATGAGAAGGAGAGGAAACAAAAGACAGTAGCCGCAGCTCCTGCGCGTAGTGAACTGTTTCCTCCAATCACACAGTGGATGCAAATGCGCATTTACGTACACTGAGTTGAATTGATAAAGAGGAAAGAATTCACCGGCTATAAGAGTGACAGCAACAACACATCAATACATTCCCGGTTAACGGGAGAAAAACACTGTGAGCGAAAAACACTTTTGTAAAACATAAGTGAGTCAGAATTACTTTAAATCAGGAAATAGTGAGCTCGTCAGCTCTTACGTTTACTTCAAGTTAAAGCTGCAGTGTCTAATTTCAGCCGTTGGGAGCCGTTGGGATCCCAACGGCTGTTTTCGCAACGCTCTACCTGCTGCAGCTCCTCCCTCCGAACGACAGCTAAGCGCGTTCATGTTGCACCCAACGCACCTAGTGTCTCCCCCCCATCCCCGATATATTTATTCCCCTAATCAACCTTGGCCGACCCGACACAACAGCGATCATGTCCGCACAAAAACAACAACAACACGGCCAACAATTGTGCCAAAAGACAAATTAACAGCAACTAAACGGAACAAATAGCCTTAAAACAGCATTGCAGATTCACACAAACAGCAAGGGAGCACCATACCAAACACATTTACAGCACCATTTTGTGCACGGCAGTACAAAATAAAGGCAAGTATCCTACATTACCCTACCTGGCTGTGACGGGACCGTGGCTGGCGTAGATACACCGGTGCTTCGTTCCCCGGACTTAGCAGTAATGTTTCGGTTCATTATATGGAGGTGGTGGCTGCACACAACCGGGTGAGTTAACTAATGCTATCCGACCGGTGCTAACTTGGTTTATCAGCTAAAGCACAGCCAAAGGAAGCCCATTCTCCTGGCTCACTTTCCACACGTCTTCCCCGAGCGGCTTCATACAGCAACAGCCGCCCGACTACATTTCCTCCTCGGTGTTTCTCAGTCTCTGTGTACACACTGTCCTCCCACCGTGTTAGTTGTTGGTATCCGGGGAATGGTAAATTGAGGGTTCGTTGCATAGATAGTACAGTATAGATAGTTCGTTGGTGAAGACATTGCTAATGAACGTCTCCTGTTAGCTCCTGCTAACCTGCTAACAGGAGACAGCTGGGAGGGACTGCAGCGCGAGGAATGAGGCCGCCTGTAAGTGCTTGTAAACGGGGAAGGGAGGGGCCGCGCAGGCACCCGCTGCTCGTTGTGAAGAGTCATAGCGATACGTGTTTTCACCTCAAAAAGTCGCCAAAAGTCACCAATAACTCCAGAAAAGAAGCTAGATTTGTCGCTTGTCGCTTTTTTGAAAAAAAGTCGCCAAAGGGGTCTGAAAAGTCGCTAAATCTAGCGACAAAATCGCTAAGTTGGCAACACTGATTGCTATTCGCTGTCTGCCGTAGTAGGACCAAACAGTAGTTTCAGACTGCTAGGGTCGTGAACGCTCACGCAACTGACGCATCAACGTCGTTGCCAAGTGAACGGACAGTCCCACAGCCAATAAGAACGGAGTATCTGAGCCTGCTCTGATTGGTCAAAATTAACATGAGCGGTGGCAATTTTTGGGGGCAGCACACAGAGGCAGGGGGAGCAAAGTGATGAAAAAATATTTTCAGACTACTTCACCTACATATAGCTGAATGGCTATTATGACAGTTTTGCCAAATATTACAGTGAAAAAATTAGACACTGCAGCTTTAAGGAACAACATAAAATAACTATCTTAGCCCAGACAATAGCCTCACGTGAATCGCTTGGTCCAGCGATGATTGGTTGAAGGCAGCTGGAGGAGATAGGAGGAGAAAAAGGCTGCTTGCCGGGCCTTGTGCGCTGATGGAGCGCGTCTTGTGGAAGACAGTGGTGTGGAACCAGCTCAGCTGATAAGGGCAGCGTGCCTCACCATGCCAAGGGAAGGAAAGCAGGGGATCAGCAGCTCTTCTTGGCAATGGCGGGCTGTCTGCGGTCCCATGGGCAGCGTAGGCAAGGAGGAGAGGAGGAAGCGGAGAACTCCCTCTGCGTCGGTCCTTGTCCTTGGCTGGCGCTGCGTCTAGGGAACGGGCAGTGCAGGCGTCTTGATGAAGGGATCCTGCGTCTTTGCTCACGCTTTACGCGTGTGGGGTCGTTCTGTTTTGAGGAGAGGCTGAGGTGGCTGCTTCAGCTCTGGTGAAGCGGTTTCTGTAGGAAAACTCTCTCGAATCCGGGAAAACAGAGGAGATGTTTCAAGCAGTCCATCAACTCGTCCAGCGAGAATAAAGACTGGGACTTGGAGTTGCTTATTCCTAGGCCTCAGGTTTAAGCATCTCGTACCTTCTATCACGGCTGGAAGCCGTAGGCGAATGGCAAAGATGAGAGTCTTGCATCCTGTATTAAAACAGTCCAAATGCATTCTCATCCAATCAGAAGTTAGTTGTCTAATCAGCAAGCAGTGTTTACATTCGAACCAGCCAATACAATGCTTTTCCTTCCTTAGGAAAAGAAAGCTTTGAAGCTTGTGTCTCACAGTTGAGATAAGGTAAACACAGCAGGGTGCCTGGGCCCTGCCATGTCTGGTTTGAACTTTATGGTAGCTTCAAATAGAGTTTCATCCTGTGGAACTTGCAGAGAATCAGTCCCCAAAGGTCTAGTAGGATTAGCCAACCTTTGAAAAGGGACTATCACATCTTAAATGAGTTTATGACCTCCGCAGGGGTCTGGGATGGTTGCATCTACAGAGAAACTTATGTAAACATGCGTTAGACTTTAGTCTCTTGGAATGCACTATGGCATCAGTCTTAACCCATTACAACATTTCAAATGAGACACTCTGTGTAGGCACAACATATCCTTCTGTCATCTGTTCTGTCCAGATGTTTTTATATTGACGTATTTGTAATCTTTCCAAAGTTGATCAAATGTAAATGTCAGTGAGACACTGCTGCTCTTTATACTGGATGTCTCTGTAAACTCTGATTCATGACTTCTGTTTTCTGTCTTCTTCTCCCAACAGATGGTGGTCGTCCTGGACAGATTCTTTTAGTGAGAGTGAGTGAGTGAGTGTGAGGGACCGACCGACTGACTGGCTGACTGATCATCAAGGTGTGTTTCCTGATGGTCCAGAGGTTGAAGCAGCAGCTTGTGTGTGAACTGTGAGACACAGAGTCCACCATCCTCCCTGTTCCTCTGGATGGGACCTCATCAGTGCATCTGCTCTGTCCTTCTACACCTTCTCCCTGTAACTGTTTTAATTTGGCTATATTGTACTTTCACCATTTTCATTTGAATAGCTGCCATTCTACATCTCTGTCTAAATATTTTTCGAATGTTTTTCGTCTCTTTATAAGTTGTTGTGTATTGATGTATTTGCATTGTTTATTGTGTTTGTGTTGTTTTTGCTTTGCATTTGTTTGACTTGACATAATTGTAAATGAGGTTCATACATACACACACACACACACACACACACACACACACACACACAACACACACACACACACACACACACACACACACACACACACACACACACACACACACACACACACACACACACAGCCTTACTTCCTCAACAACTCCTCATCAACTCCTCATCTGCTCCACCTGTCCGCTTTAGTGGTAAAGACTGCACTTCACGCTATTTTCACTGTAATAATACAGCACGGTCTCTGATGCTTCCACAAAATGTTTTATATCAGTTTAAAATCTAAACTGAAAGCCCGAGCGCGACCGCGCGCACACACACACACACACACACCAGCAGACCGACACAGCCTTACTTCCTCAACAACTCCTCATCAACTCCTCATCTGCTCCACCTGTCCGCTTTAGTGGTAAAGACTGCACTTCACGCTATTTTCACTGTAATAATACAGCACGGTCTCGGATGCTTCCACAAAATGTTTTGTATCAGTTTAAAATCTAAACTGAAAGCCCGACCGCGCGCACACACACACAAGTCCGCTCCCACACACCGAGCGCGCACACGAGTCCCCCCCCCCCCACAAACAAACACACACACACTGCTGCCTGCTACTGACACGTTAAGGTTAATTGACAGCACGGTCTCGGATGCGGACGTCCGCACGCGGACACAAGTCCCCCCCCCCCCCACACACACAGCTGACTGCTACTGACACAGTAACGTTAATTGACAGTTATCCAAACTCTGTCTTATCTTTCAAATACCTAACAGTAGCCTAATGGTAATGTGGTTGACAATGTTGTCATGGCGTGCAGCATAGCCTCCTTTTATACACAGTGCAGCCATTTTCTATATAGGCAACTGATTGTAAGTTTGAGTGCATTGTGCAGTATGGATGGCAGTTTGCAAGGTACCATAATATCAGATTGTATAGGTAACACCTGTACAGCTCGATTCTTCTTTAGGATTCAACACTTAATTAATTAATTAATACATTTTCTGTTTCATTTCACTTAACAAAACACATGGAATTAGTTTGTGGTTATCTTTACACTAAGGAATGTTGCCCTACTCTATAGCCAACTTCTACAAAGTAACTTACTGATAATAACCTTTAACAGTGTAAAATTAGCCATCACTGATAGCAGCCAAATGTACTGTCTAATATGTTTCTTTGTTTACCTGCTTCCTACGGGCACTGCACTAGTCCTTTTAAAGTTAAATGCATCAATCTGGTGCACTTTGAGAGGTGAAATCTGTTTAATTCTGTGCTCTGTAAACAACTGTCATTTGTCCTGCCTATAACTTTTCTGTAATAATTTGGAGACACAAGCCATGTAAACTATTGAAGAAAAACACGTGGATTTCAATTAAAAACAATAAACACTAAGATCTAATATAGACAGGTCCTGTCTAGTAGGCCTACTCATTTCTGGAATAATCTGAATCACCTCACCTTGAAGTTAGCCTATTGAAAACATTTCTTTAGTTTTTTTTATGCAAATAGCCTTGTTAAAAATAAATAAATTAACATAGGCTACACATCATGATTAGCCTATCAACATGTGTGCTACATAAGGCAAATTCCCTATTCCCTATTCCGACCATTATATTTCATCTAGCCTATTTCTCAATTTAAAACATAAAAATAAAGTAGGCTAGGCCTAGCATTGAAAATACAAAAAAATAAAGCTTGTAGGCCTACTATGGCCAGCTGTTTTCAAGATAACTTAACAGTTAAAACAATAAATAAATTAATATGTCCCCTGAAAATACATTAATGCTTTTCTGAGAAGAATGCCAAAGGCAGTAGCAGTGTGGCACTTCTGTAAACTTACTGAAACGAGTGCATGCCGTTTTTTCTGCGCTTTCGCTGCTGTTGATACAGATTGGTTGTGTTGCCCGGCGACGTAGCGATTTTAACTTTCTAAGTTTTGCTCAGCACTTTTTCCTGTTCAACGTCCCTGTTACTGAGTCCTTCATCTCTCCATAGAGCAGGCGCTGGTTTTATTTTCGCCACTAGTTCAACGTTTGCTTGCTAGTCATGCTCCTGCTCATTGGCTTCCGTGTCAAAAAGTGCACACCGAATGCACACGCGCATGGCGCCGCGCGCAGAACACATACACACGCAGACACACAGATCAGCTGATGGGATGATCAAATGAGAGGTTGTAAAGACAGGCGCACACGAGGGGTAGACCGACAGTGCCGCGCAGACGCTCGCAAATGATTATTACGGAAAAAGTGAAAAAAAAAAATAATAATAATAATTTTTTTAAGTCAGGCTGCTGTTGGCCTGGCGGGGGGTCCCGTTGGCCTGGCGATCCCGCCAGGCCTGTATAATGGTAGGGGAAACACTGGTATATGTGTTCATCGACCCTTACACTTTTACATGGCAAGAAAAGACCAAAAGCCGATTCACACAATTCCCAAAAGGTTTTACTTTTCACCAAAAACCTTCACACCTTTTATTACCTTAAAGGCTCTGGTTTTAAAGCATGTGACCCTTTGACCCTGGCCTATCTCCAGATCCCCCCCTGTGTTGATCCCCTAATGACCCTTACAATTGTCACTTCTAATTTATCCTAGGTTAAGTCCAACATTCAGACCTTTATCCTAGATACGTTTTTAGAAAAGGAGGAGATTAGATAATAGGTTTTTAATTATTCTGGTGGATGAATACCTCACACTTACCCCTGGCTTCAAAAGACTACCGTTAAGTCCTCACTAAGTTCATACACCTGGATGAGCTAGGCCAATAGATAAATGCAATTCCCCCCTAATTCAAGGAGTGTGTTTATGGGATGTGTGTTCTTTGTTATCAGTAGTGTAGCCGTAGTGTAGGTTTGAATTGCTTACCTCAGGAGCGCCGCGATCTCTTTAAAGAAAAAACCCTACTTAGGTCCCTGTTCCCAACACTAAACTAAAAATTCAGGCCAAAGATTTATAACGTTTTTAAGACATTTTATTCAATCAATATAAAAAGATTATACGTTCACAATATAGAAAGAAAAGATAAAATAAAATGAAAGGAAGGAAAATAAGTACCTACACTCCCATTAAAGTGGTTAATATACGTAGAGAAGTATAAGTTCCCTTATGTGTTGTATGTATTTTGTTCACATTGAATTTAGTTCATGAGATCTCCAATTTTCAAAGCTTGTCTACTGTTTACACAACTAGACATAGTCTGGGTGTTGGCCGAACTTTCAACAATGTCATATACAGTGCTCAGCATAAATGAGTACACCCCCTTCGAAAAGTAACATTTTAAACAATATCTCGGTGAACAAAAAAACAATTTCCAAAATGTTGACAAGACCCAGTTTTATATAACATCTGTTTAACTTATAACATGAAAGTAAGGTTAATAATATATTTTCATTTAGAAATTTCAGTTTTACTCAAATTAGGGTGATGCAAAAATGAGTACACCCCACTGAAAGTCTCTGGCGCAAAGCTACATTTTAGACTACTTTAGACTAATCGACCCCAAGTGAGTCTAATTATTCATCATACAGGTGTCCAGCAGACCATTGACTATAAAAGGGCGTTAATATTATGAAACCCCTTTCCATTTGATGTTGTTAGCAATGGCACCACATGGAAGAGAAATGTCACAAGACCTGAGAAGGAAAATAATTTATTTACACCACAAAGGTGAAGGCTACATGAAGATCAGCAAAGCTTTACTTATCAGTCAGAATAATATGGCAAAAGTGATAAAAAAATTAAAAAAGATGGAACTGCAACCATCTCACAGAGACGTCCAGGCCGTCTACAGAAGTTAACACCTCGACAGCAGCGTCTTCTGATGAGAAAGGTTGAAGAAAATCGTCACGCAAGTTCACTGCATTTATCTAAGGAAATAGAAAGCCAAACTGGGGTGACTATTTCTCGTGACACAATACGCTGTACACTGCAGAGGAATGGCATGCATGGGTGCCGTCCACGAAAGAAACCTCTCCTAAAACCCAGGCATTAAAAAGCCCGCCTAGAGTTTGCCAGGGCCCATGCTGACAAAGATGAAGGCTACTGGGACTCTCTACTCTGGAGTGAAGAGACCAAGATAAATGTTTTTGAAACTGATGGCTTCAAAACTGTATGGCGTCCAAAGGTAAGGATTACAAAGAAAAATGCATGGTGCCTTCAGTGAAACATGGTGGTGGCAGTGTCCTTCTGTGGGGTTGCATGAGTGCTGTTGGTGTCGGGAAGCTGCATTTCATTGATGGCATCATGAATTCACAGATGTATTGCTCTATATTGAAAGAGAAGATGCTACCATCACTCCGTGCCCTTGGTCGTCGTGCACTTTTCCAACATGACAATGATCTTAAACACACATCTAAGGCCACTGTTGGATATCTGAAGAAGAACAGGGTGAAAGTGATTCAGTGGCCAAGTAGTAGTGTCTCCTGATATGAACCCAAATGAACACCTTTGGGGAATTCTGAAGAAACAAGTTGAGCATCACTCTCCATCCAGTCTCTAAAAGAGGCCATTCTTGAATAATGGAAAATGTTTGATGGAGCAAAATGTTGTCAACTTGTCCATTCCATGCCTAGAAGACTTGGTGCTGTCATTAAAAATCATGTATGCGATACAAAATACTAGATGTAGTAGTTTTTGTTGTGGGGTGTACTCATTTTTGCAACGCCCTTATTTGATTAAAACTGAAAAATGTGTAATCTAATTTATATTATTAACCTTACTTTCATGTTATAAGTTAAACAGACATTGTATAAAACTGGGTCTTGTCAACATTTTGGAAATAGTTTTTGTGTTCATTGAGATATTGTTTAAAATGTTACTTTTCGAAGGGGGTGTACTCATTTATGCTGAGCACTGTATATTTGAATATCTTCAAATGCCATGACATTGTGGATTTTGCGACACAACAATCAGGAAAAGTTGGTTCAACAGTTTTAAAACCTCAACTCGATGCCATCTAACAACCTGGTTCATCAATTAATTCCTATCAATAACCCAAATGTTCCCTTACCAAACCTCTCAGAAAAGAAAAGGAAGAATTGGTTCAGAGCTTCTTCCCCTTCTTAGAATAAAAAATAACTGCTCTAAATTTTTCTAAGTATTTTGCACTCAAAAAAAGATTCAGAGTGTTTCTTTCGAGTTTTTCTTCTAAATCTTTCGTCCATGCTGAAAGAACAAAAAAGTGGAACAGTCAAGACTTCCCCAAAAACCTGCCTTAAATAGTCTGAAGACAGAGAGAGTGGGTGTGTGTATTAGGAGGAGAGAGGGTGGGGGTAAAGATGAGGGTGTGTGTGTCCAGCTCAAGGACCCACTGCCCCCCTTGTCTCTCTCACCCCTGACCTGTCCCAGGACAAGCCCAGGCATGCCTTTTCAGAGAGGCCTTATGAATTCACAATTATGTATAGGGGAAAGTGGGGTGAGTTGTGCAACTTTTTACTCAAAGTGATTTTAAAGTGAGGCCTTGACAGTAATGTCTCCAACTCAAATATGTACATATATTTCAGGATGTTGTGCATCCCTGGCAATAAAAACTTTGGATCTGGAATAAACTCTTTAAGAAATATAGCTTTCGGAAAAAAAGTTGTCTTGTGTCACAATGACAAAGTCACCATCATCATCTTTCTGGCCATCTGAACTCTCATCAGTGGTGTCGTTAAGTGGAATGAGATGTCACTCTCTTCTGAGCTACTGTAGACAATCACTTTCTTTTGGTGACCAGCGTATACAGCCATGCCACTGGCACAACTCTCAGAAATGTACTTTGCACTAGTTGCTCCGTGCTTGTGGAACCAACTGCCACCTGACAAATGTGATTCCCCCTACATTTCTGCCTTTAAATCAAGGCTCAAAACCCATATGTACACCCTGGTGTTTCCTCCCCATTAACTATCTTACCTCTGCACTACTATCTGTGTTTATGTGGATGTATGGGCTTTACGTCTTTTATTTTGGTTATTGTTATTGTACCTTCATTGTTTACCTACTGAATGCACTATGTACAGCACTTTGGACAGTGCAAACTGTCATAAATGTGCTTTTATAAATACATTTTACTTACTTACTTACTTATAACTCACCCAGGCCCTTGCGCACAAATCACCCCATCCCCAGAATTTTGGATAATAGGCATGATGCAGCAATTTAGGGTTGACATTGTGCTAACTATATAGACTCAAAGTGTAGCATACCAAAGCACTAAAACATGTGTCAAATGTTTTCAAACGTGTCTATAATTGTTCAGACACAATAATCAAAAAACCTTGATCATGGAAATTTTACTTTGAAAGGCAAAACACAGTTTTTTGAGCTTAAATGTGCTTATATCTTATTCCTTGTGTCTCCCTTCTTTACAGGATGAGTCAAATGGATGGCTCTTCTTAAATATGTGGTCACATTTCCAATTTCTTCCACGGTTTTCTAGAAACAAGGGGTTTTGCAACTTCCAAAATGCACAACTCACCCCACCTTCCCCTATATTTCAGGATAAAAACTTGAATACAACACTTTTAGTGATTATACCTTAATATTAAAGGTCACTTGTTACCTTGCCTGTCTTATTAAAAATATCATACTTTTCCCTACGAAAAACAAGAAATATACATTTCACATTATCCTAAGAACAAGATATGTACAATGAAAAGTTGCAATATTCTTGCCTATCTCAACACTTGACATTGGCAACATTTTGAAAACCACATCCATTAGGTTTCAGAAGGAAAAACTGACCATTGGAGAATGTAAGGATGAACTCATGGTGGCCATTGGACACTCCTGCTTGATGGTGAAGGCCACTACAGGACACACACTGCTTCTAATGCTGATAATGACAAGGACAAGACAAATGTACTCAGGGGGTTAATTGAAGAGTTTGAAACCAGATATGACTCCCTCAAGTCATGTGATCATTTCTTGGTGTTTGATCCTTCAACTTGGCCTCAGGAAATGCGAAGCCTCCACAGCTTTGGCAACACAACAGTTTGCATCATTCTTCAAAAATATGAGGCCACCTTGCAACTTGA
Source organism: Ammodytes dubius (assembly GCA_026122265.1). Classification (NCBI taxonomy): domain Eukaryota; kingdom Metazoa; phylum Chordata; class Actinopteri; order Uranoscopiformes; family Ammodytidae; genus Ammodytes; species Ammodytes dubius. The sequence goes on from JAOPFK010000015.1 coordinate 114,773, forward strand.
CAGAGACACTACTGTGAGAGAATGGATGCGTTTAAAGCAAGCAGGAAAACGCTTGGCAGCCTCCTCTGTGACTTGGTCCAAACAGTCAATACAAGTAATCCAGATGTGTACTCCAGCATCAACAAAGTGGTCAAACTGTCTCTTACACTGCCTTTGAGCAGTGCAGCTTGTGAGAGGGGATTCTCACATCTCAACATAATCAAAACAAAGTAGCGCTCTCGTCTGTCACCTGCTCGTCTCTCAGCCCTGATGCACATTCACCTGTCAAAGAAAAGCACAGAGACATTTGACCTAAAGCCAGCAGTTGACCTGTGGATGGAGACTGCAAGTCGGAGGCTCAACAAGGGAGCATATGCAGCAAGTGCATCATCTACAACACAAGAAGCTGAAGCAGAGGACAGTGAAGGAGACACCGAGGAGGACAGTGAGGAAGACTGCACTTATTAAAACAAAGCTACATGTGGGGTGAGTACCAAAGACCACCTTCTGGTACTCACCTGAGTAACTCACTAAAAAAGTTATGTGCACCCCTGTCTATACCAGCTTTGCACATCTACAGACTGATATATTTTATCCATTCTTCTTTGCAAAATAGCTCAAGGTTCAGATTCAGCATCAGATTGGATGGAGAGTGTCTGTCAACAGCAATTTTCAAGTCATTCTCAATATTCACAATTGTTTTTAGGTCTGGACTTTGACTGGACCATTCTAACACATGCCTATGCTTTGATTTAAACCATTTCATAGTAGATCTGGTTGTATGTTTAGGGTAGTTTTCCTTCTGGAAGGTGAACCTCTGCCCCAGTCACAAGTCTTTTGCAGACTCTAACAGGTTTTCTGCCCTGTATTTGGCTCCATCTATCTTCCTATCAACTCTAACCAGCTTCCCTGTACCTGCTGAAGAAAAGCATCTCCACAGCATGATGCCGCCACCACCATGTTTCACTGTGGTGATGGTGTGTATAGGGTGGTTTGTAGTGTTAGTTTCCGCCACACATTGCATTTTGCCACTATATCTTTTTTCTCTCATACTGGACTGATCTTTACTTCTAAAAATACGTCTGAAATAAACATCTCTTGAGATAACTGTGAGATCCTACAAAACACTTGATTGGCTTATAAATAAGCATGCATTATTATCAAAATCTAGTCTCAACTAAAACATTTTTTTTCTGTTCTCAGAGTTGTCTCACTTTCACCAAAAAGAGTCCAAACAAGATCTTCAGATACACTTGATTTTCTCATTTATTCATAACTAACATTTTCCAATAACAAACATTTGATTTCAAGTTCCAGATTAAACCAAATGTTGTCAATAGTTTGTCACATAACCATTCCATTAATTCAGGTTCATTTCTGTCCATTTTGGCATTTCCAGGTAAATTACCATATGAGGAGGAAACCCCCAATAATAATAATAATAATAATAATTTGAATTTATATAGCGCCTTTCAAGGTACCCAAGGTCGCTTCACAAAAAAGGGGGGGAAGTACAGTGATTGTGTACACAGGGGGGTGGGGGCGGGTTAGAGGTCATAGGCCTCTGTGAAGAGGTGGGCCTTCAGGAGCTTCTTGAAGGACTCCACTGAAGTGGCACAGCGGATATGGAGGGGGATGTTGGGAATTCATAAGGGGTAGATTTGGTCAAAGTCAAGAATATTATTAATTTCAAGGAAATTATAATATTAAGAAAAATTGTTAATTAATGATCAATTTAATTAGTCCAGCTAATCAAATTACTTATTAATACCTACGGAGCACCACCCTTTGAAAAAGGGGACTTTGAAACAAATCAGAAAAACAGTCTCATAATGTTAAAGGGATGTATCTTGAAAATGTCAAAGTTGGTTACAATGTACATTTAAGATAATGAAGGAGTGAATATTCGAGCATAAACCTTATTTACCAGCAATTAGTGAAATACGAGACACAAATATCACAGACACTGCTTCTTAAAATCAAAATGTAAGGGTTTATTTACTTAGGCAAGTTGATTAAAACGATACACATGTCAATAACCATGAACTAATCCAATTTAAGAAAGCAGACATAGCACAAGCAATAATAAGAACAGTTTATATTATAAACCCATGTAATTCTATCTATGTGCCGGTGAGTGCACATGTGTGGTGTGTGTGTGACAGAGGAACGTCACTTTAGAATTTAGATGAATTTAGATGGCAGACGCGAGAGTTTGACGTCACGCGAGAGTTGAAGTGGCTTTTAAGCCACGGGTAGATCAATTGCTAATAGCAATGTGGACAACTTCTAAAAGTTGAATATTCTACCTTTAATCAGTAGGGGAAGTAGCATGCAAAGCATGTATGTAACCTACTGCTTCAATCAAACACATAAGAATTATAAAGGATGATGCTGGGAGACTTTGGGTTTGTCTTCACGCGATCTTAACTTTAAAATTACAGAAACTCAACACTCATGTATTCATGAAGAATACTTGAGGGGAAAATCACAAGTGTCAGTGTGTGTGTGTGTGTGTGTGTGTGTGTGTGTGTGTGTGTGTGTGTGTGTGTGATGTACGTAGTTAGAAATGAGAAGGAGAGGAAACAAAAGACAGTAGCCGCAGCTCCAGCGCGTAGTGAACTGTTTTCTCCAATCACACAGTGGCCGCAAATGCGCATTTGGGTTACACTGAGTTGAATTGATAAAGAGGAAATAATTCACTGGCTTTAAGAGTGACAGCAACAAAAACACATCAATGCATTCCCGGTTAACGGGAGAAAAACACTGTGAGCAAAAAACACTTGTGTAAAACACAAGTGAGTCAGAATTACTTTAAATCAGGAAATAGTGAGCTCGTCAGCTCTTACGTTTACTTCAAGTTAATGAACAACATAAAATAACTATCTTAGCCCAGACAATAGCCTCACGTGAATCGCTTGGTCCAGCGATGATTTGTGGAAGGCAGCTGGAGAAGATGAAGAAAAAGGCTGCTCGCCAGGCCTTGTGCGCTGATGGAGCGCGTCTTGTGGAAGACAGTGGTGTGGAAACAGCTCAGCTGATAAGGGCAGCGTGCCTCACCATGCCAAGGAAGGAAAGCAGGGGATCAGCAGCTCTTCTTGGCAATAGCGGGCTGTCTGCGGTCCGATGGGCAGCGTAGGCAAGGAGGAGAGGAGGAAGCGGAGAACTCCCTCTGCTTCGGGCCTTGCTCTCTGCTGGCGCTGCGTCTGGGGCAGCGTAGGAACGGCCCAGATGATAAGTGATAGGCGGCTTCACTTCTCGGCGGGTCCACTAGCTGGCTCTGGTCCGTGGAACGGGCAGTGCAGGCGTCTTGATGAAGGGAATCCTGTGTCTCTGCTCACGCTTTGCGCGTGTGGGGGTCCTGTTTTGAGGAGAGGTTGAGGTGTGCTTCAGCTCTGGTGAAGCGGTTTCTAGGAAACTCTCTCGAATCCGGGAAAACAGAAGAAGATGTTCCAAGCAGTCCATCAACTCGTCCAGCGAGCATAAAAATTGATGGTTGAGGTTGCTTATATTCCTAGGCCTCAGGTATAAGCATTTCGTACCTTCTATCACGGCTGGAAGCCGATGGCGAATGGCAAAGATGAGAGTATTGCATCCTGTATTAAAACAGTCCAAATGCATCCTCATCCAATCAGAAGTTAGTTGTCTTATCAGCAATCAGTGTTTACATTCAAACCAGCCAATACAATGCTCTTCCTTCCTTAGGAAAAGAAAGCTTTGAAGCTTTGTCACAGAGATGTGATAAGGTAAACGCATCAGGGTGCCTGGTTTCAACTTATAGTCACTTCAAACAGAGTTTCATCCTGCCCCAAAGGTCTGGTTGTATTAACCAACCTCTTAGAATGGACTATCCCATCTTAAATTAGTTTATGACCTCCACAGGGGTCTGGGATGGTTGACTCTACAGAGAAACTTATGTAAACATGCGTTAGATTTTGTCTCTTGGAATGCACTATGGCATCAGCATTAACCCATTACAACATTTCAAATGAGACACTCTGTGTAGGCACAACAGGGAGCAGATTCCACAGAGTGGGGGCAGACGCACAAAAGGCCCTGTCCCCAAAGGTCTTGAGTCTGGTGCGGGGGGGTTGCCAGCTGGTCCTTAGCAGAGGACCTGAGGGACCGCAGGGGGGTGTAGGGATGGAGGAGGTCAGAGAGGTAACGGGGGGCCAAGGGGGAGCATGTAAATGGTGAATAGTAGAGGGCCGAGCACAGATCCCTGGGGAACACCATGGTTGACTGGTGCCATGGTGGAGGTGGCATTGTTCAAAGTGACATATTGTTGGCGGTTGGAGAGGTAGGACTGAAACCAGGAGAGGGCTGAGCCACTGAGCCCAATGAGCTCAGCAAGACGGGTGAGGAGGATGGAATGGGATACTGTGTCAAAGGCTGCTGAGAGATCGAGGAGGATAAGAATGGAGATGAGGCCATTGTCGGCGGCAGTGAGGAGGTCGTTAGTGATTTTAACGAGGGCAGTCTCGGTACTATGGTGAATTCTGAAGCCAGACTGAAGGGGTTCAAAGAGTTCATGGTGGGCCATGTGGTGTTGGAGCTGGGAAGCCACTGCTCTTTCCAGGATTTTACTTAGGAAAGGAAGGTTGGAGATCGGGCGATAGTTGTTGGGGTCGTCGGGGTCCAGACCGGGCTTTTTCAGGGTGGGAATGACTGCTGCAGTTTTGAAGCCTGCGGGCACCACACCAGAACCCAGCGAGCAGTTGATGATGTCAGTAATGAAGGGGCAGATAACAGGTAGGCAGGTTTTCACCAGGGAGGTGGGCATGGGGTCCAGCTTGCAGGAGGACTTAGCTCTAGACACTAAGTCGTGCACCTGGTCAGCGTCCAGTGTTGCAAAAGCGGAGAGACCGCAGTGAAGGGTGTCGGCACCAAGAAGAGGGTCAGTGTGAGAGAGTGGCGGAGAGTGTTGGAGGAGGTGGTTATGAATTGTCTCCACTTTGTTGTGGAAGAACTCCAGGAACCGGGAGCACAGGTCCAATTTGTTGGTTATTGATAAGCTTGGAGTAGTAGAGTATCTTTGCCTTAGAGAGGGCCTCCAGTATTCCCTGACATGGTCTTTGTAAGCCTCATGGTGTACAGTGAGGCCAGATGTTCTACAGCGCCTCTCAAGCCGGCGGCCAGCTGCCTTCATGAGGCGAAGCTCGGGAGTAAACCAGGGGGCGGGGCGAGAGAGGGAGACCTGCCGGGTTATGGGAGGGGCAATAGAGTCCAGACTGAGGGAGAGAGCTGTGTTGTAGAGTTCCACCAGCCCGTCCACAGAGGTGTTAGGAGGGGGTGTGGCCAGGTGGGTCGCTAGGGTGGTAGACAGCACAGATGTGTGCACCTGTTTCGTTTTCCGGAATGTGATGGTACGTTTGCTGGGGAGACGGGGTGTGGGCATAGAGACAGAAAAAGAGATGGCAAGATGGTCTGATATTGCCAGGTCTTCACACTGGAGGTGGCCGGGGGTGATTCCAGTGGAGCACACAAGATTCCAGTGGAGCACACAAGGTCGAGGGTGTGCCCTTTGGTATGGGTTGGACCAATCACATGCTGTGTAATACTGAAACAGGTGTGTGTGTGTGTGTGTGGTGTGTGTGTGTGTGTGTGTGTGTGTGTGTGTGTGTGTGTGTGTGTGTGTGTGTGTGTGTGTGTGTGTGTGTGTGTGTGTGTGTGTGTGTGTGTGTGTGTGTGTGTGTGTGTGTGTGTTTTCGTGTGGAAAGATTATTTGTCAAGGAAAGAAGAAAGTTGTCTTGGTTGTATTGTTATAAGTGATCTAAATGGAGCTTTTTGTAAAGCACTTGATTGAAGGACAGAGCAAAGTCGACTCACTCTTCTCATCCTGCCTAATATGTTTTTATAAACATTTGGTAGTTGGTCCAGGTTTGATATGGATGTTGCATCTGGTGAGCTGTTGATGTGAATCTAGCGACTAACAGCGCTAAGGTTTCTGTCACTGCTTTGATTATGCCTCAATCATTTTGTCTGAGCAGCAGAGTTCGGTTCGGCATGGTTCCGCAGGGTCACTCTACTATATTAGGTATGCGTTCCCACTACCGACAGCAGGATACCTTAATAGGCATGGTTTATGCTGGACGGTGAAAGCCACGGTCAGAATGGGGATACGGGTTAGAGACATTCACAGCGCGGGCCATCATTGGAGAGGCACCTATTTGCAGACCCATGGGGAAAGTGGAGCTCCACCGGAAGCCACGCCCCGAACTCATTTCATTGGTCAGAATTGTAACCTACTCTGAATTTGTTTTCTTCTTTTTGTTTTACTGCCGGAGTTGAATAATAACAAGACAGTTTCCACCGGTTATGGTGCTAGTACACAGTATAATACGTCAGTTTGTTAAGGGTCCCAAGTGGCCAGGACGGTGGTAAAAAGTAGATGTTGAGGTAGAAGATGAATGAAGCAACGAAGCTTTGTGTACATCTTCTGAAATCCGTCTGTTTAATTCACAATCATCACGAGTAGGTCAATCACATACAAATATCAACTCTTATAAATGAAACACAAAAAGTGCCACCACATTAAAATAAATAACTCATTTTAAAAAGTGCAAACACATCAAAACACACAACTCATTTTAAAAAGTGCAAACACATCTAGTATAGGTAGGCCTATCTGTCTAACAAACAATTAGGCCTATTTCTAGTAGGCCGAAAGCCATTCTCAATACTTTTATTTTAACAGTTGACAATTAGGCATATCTGTGTAACAAATATATAATTATCCTGACTTCCAAAAGCTGCTTGTCTGAGTGTGCGTCTTTTCCTGGCTGAGGACAGAAAGCCATTCTGATACGTCATTGAATGAAGCTGTCAAATGTACCGGCACTTATAGCTGTCAAATTTTGAAATCGTCTTCTAAACCAATGAAATTCAGAGTTCATGGTTTTCGACCAATGAAATGACGTTCGGGGAGGGACAACGCTTTTGACCAATGAACGAATGAACTGAGTTTGGGTCGTACAATTCTGACCAATGGAATTAGTTTGGGGCGTGGCCCTATCCTGTTTCCGGTGGAGCTCCGTTTTCCCCATGGGTCTGCAAATAGGTACTCTTGCATCATTGTGGCAGTGGGACACAGTGTAACCCACTGATTAATCCAATGATTATTAGAACTTCACAAATAAAAATGTTTTTTCTTAAATATTATTTTTTTAGGCTACATTTTTTGTTTGTCTTGTTTCCCATTTTTTGTGTAAAGCGAGACATGAAAATAAAAAAATAATAAGTGGCAATCAATTCATATTTTACAGGCATAGATATTTTAAATAAAATAGTCAGTTTAACGATGTATTTAGATGAAAAAAGTATTAAAACATGAAATCATAGGCTACTTGTTTTTCGTTTTTAAACGTATACCATGCAAGACTCTCCAGCGTTTTTCCCGGACTGATCACCTGTTTTTCGACCCTGACCTGCCTTCTTCAATTTGTGACAATTAAAGCTATACAGTACGATCTGAGAGAGCTAGCATGATTTGAAATTAGCTTGTCCTCGGAGTTCCGTTTAACTCCTCCCTCTCCCCTCGGGACTCCCTCCCCCACCCCTCGACACACAGCCGTGCACGAGCGCTGCTGGCTGCACTTCCCAATTGCACTGTTTACCAGTGATTGTTAACATTTAACTCACACACACAGACACTCACACATAGACTACATGCAGAAAAGGCCCCAAAGTTTATAGGTTACAGTGTTGTTATTTCTTATAGAGTGTTAAGATGTGTTTTGTTCCGTGTGGATGACAGTATAGCTGTCAGTTAGTGGCCGTGACGTCAGTCGGCCGGAGGGTCTGTTTGGTGAAGTTTCCTTTTCTTCTCTCTCTCGGTCAGGTGTGTGTGAGCGCGCATGTTGCCGCAGTAGTCGACACAGTTGAAACGTGTTTATGTGAATCACCCGTGTGTGAGTAAGTACATGCAGTCCCGATCGCTGTTATAAGTTACAGTTTATGGATGTTATTGACGGCCGCGATTCGCAGGTCGCAACAGCTGTTCTAACGTCTCCTCACGAGCGGAATGTAAGCCTGTGTCTCTTTTCCTGCGATATATGCTGCTGTGCCTGTGAAAGAAGGAAAATAAAGAGCGGAAAAACCATACTCCTCTTCTCATGCTTATAGTCTGACGTTTTTGGCTTTAGGTGGTGTTCTGACCGACACCTCTGAAGTGAAACCAGTGATAAGCAGATCAGCGCGGTACCGGTAGGCGACATCCACCAGTTTCCTCCGCTACACTAGGCTACATGATGAAAGATACAGAGCAGTAGCCTACTTAAAAATATAGCCTACTTTTTAATCTTTGGGTTTTGGGGAAAGTAGCAAGTCTTATCAAGTCAAAAGGCTCAAGTCACGAGTCATTGAATCTTATAGTTCTACTCTATAATAATATCATCTGTGTAGGCTTGTTATGCTACTTCCACTAGGTCTAGTCCACTGCCAGGTACTACGATATGGCACGAACGCTTTCTCTGCCCTCCGTGAACGCGCTCAGGCTCGTACACAGAGGGGAGAGAACGCGCAGGATTGTGATTGGTTCTTTAGATACGGGTCCATCGTCTCCGATTGGTCAGCATTTTAACAGGTTTATAGAAGGTACAGAATTTGGGGGTTTTTCGTTTCTTTTTCATTGCCCATAAGTTATTTATTGCTGTTGGGGTGTAAAAAGCACTTATCACAACATATTAAAAAGTGCATATTGCAGATAATCTCCTATGATGCCTTTAAGTCATTAACCGGTCCTTGAAATGAAGGTAAGTCCCCCCTCATATCAAATAGTGTGAATGTGTGGTATAAAGCCTATTTAATAAAACAGATAGGCTATAGGCTAAATAAAGAGTAAACACACATTCTGGTAGGTATTGTCTTAGGATTGAACTTTTGGTCGGTATTTTTATTTTTTTATAATTCAGAAACTTACTTTTAGACTTTATTTTGGGGAAAAAACAGGTTAATTTGACTTTGATTGTGACCAATGTTAATTTTGGCAGCAAATTCTGATTTAGTCTTAGTCTTTTTAATATCACACCATTTAGTCTTAGTCCTATTTAAGTCATCTAAAAATCTTTTAGTCTTAGTCTAGTCTTAGTCTACTAAACATAAGCAGATTTTTGTTGAATAAATCTACAGCGGACTTCGTCGACTAAGTGTTTTTCTTCATTGAATGGTATTAAGGTTTGAATATGCAATACAGACACAGATTTAATGGTTGTAATACAAAACATGTATTCTATTTCATTCGTAATAATCTCACATAAAAATGTTTAACCATACTAAAGTGTCAAGTAATGACTTACAGTACATGCATTTAAACATATAGGAAAGGCAGATTCAAAATAAGATCTCTTCTTAGTCCAGCGTTTTTCTCCTAGACATACTTGAGCTCAATTAAAGATCAAAAGGAGATTTTGGCTATTTTCTCATACTTCTTAAATGTATCTCCTGAGAAATAACCCACTCCTTGTCTCAGCCTGATCCTAACCTAAGGTCTTAAACTAGGGCTGTCAATATTATCGTGTTAACGCAAGGTGATTAATTTCTGGAATCAACACGTTCATTTTTTTATCGCGATTAACGCATGTGCAGAATGATCCGCCCCGTGCAGCCCACCAGCTCTGTACTACAGCCCAGAGACCCAGCTGAAGAGGTAGTCTCGGTGCGTTTCCAAACGCACTCTGCTGCAGTTCGTTTGTGGTGTGAATTTGTCCGGATTGGCCAAGCCTGTCTCCAGACCTTAATCCTATTGAGCATCTTTGGGGCATCTTCAAACGGAAGGTGGAAGAGCGCAAGGTCTCTAATATCAACCAGCTCCGTTATGTAATGAATGAATGAGTGGAAGAGGATTCCAGTTGCAACCTGTGAAGCTCTGGTGAACTCCATGCCAAAGAGGGTTAAGGCAGTGCTGGAATATAATGGTGGCCACACAAAATATTGACACTTTGGGCCCAATTTGGACATTTTCACTCAGGGGTGTAGTCACTTTTGTTAACAGCAGTTTAGACATTAATGGCTGTGTCGAGTTATTTTGAGGGGACAGTAAATTTACACATACAAGTGTACAGTTATACAAGCTGTACAATGACTCCTTTACATTGTATCAAAGTGTCATTTCTTCGGTGTTGTCCCATGAAAAGGTAATGACCGAAAGAACGAGATCGCGGGTACAAGCGGCCGAAATGGGCTTTCTCAGGAGAGTGGCTGGCGTCTCCCTTAGAGATAGGGTGAGAAGCTCAGTCATTCGTGAGGAACTCGGGGCAGAGCCGCTACTCCTTTGCGTTGAAAGGAGCCAGTTGAGGTGGTTCGGGCATCTGGTAAGGATGCCCCCAGGGCGCCTCCCTAGGGAGGTGTTCCAGGAGCGTCCAGCTGGAAGGAGGCCTCGGGGAAGACCCAGGACTAGGTGGAGAGATTATATCTCCACACTGGCCTGGGAACGCCTCGGGATCCCCCAGTCAGAGCTGGTTGATGTGGCCCGGGAAAGAGAAGTTTGGGGTTCCCTGCTCAAGCTGCTGCCCCCGCGACCCGATTTCGGATAAGCGGTTGACGATAATGATGATGATGTCCCATGAAAAGATATAATTAAATATTTGAAGAAATGTGAGGGTGTTACATGGTATTTATAATGGTATGAAAGGCAAAAATGTATTTGAACAGTTGATAATTGAAGCTGATGAAAATAAATCTAATTCAAAACATTGTGGTCTCTTTCTAAGCAGTGAGACTGGACTTGATAACAATTCTAGTAAGTATGACTTCACAACCCCCTTCATATCCATATCAATGTCACTTGCGTAAGGGCAGTGTTACATTTACATGACTCACTATGCCCCTGGGCAATAGGCCTTACTGCAGGTAGAGGGGGCTTTCAGACTACTAAATAATTCACTCATCAAAAATCGTAGTACGGATTTCATATCACAGGCTCCAGTTTCATATTTTTGTTTTGTTACAAACTCGATATAGTTGATATTGTACCTCTGAGGAGCTGATCATGTGTCCCTGTCTGTCCGGCTGTCTGTCTTTCTCCTGTCCTGTCTTTACTTTCCTCCTCCCTCTGGTTCCCTGCAGACTCTGGCCAATGTAATGAGATGCCCAAAGTAGTACAGCATGTTGTAGCACAGGTCTGGTGTCTGCAATTCCCCCCATACACTCAATGATCCACCTTCAAACATGGCTTGGAGACAGTTCTGGAACCTTAGGACACTGGCACTACAACAAACGCATTCAGAAAGTTTTCCTTTAAAAAAAATTCTGCTATTAAAATGGCTAGACTTCTGAACCGTTTGTCACAAACACAGATGCTTTGATCAATTTCAATGGCAAAGTTGTCGAACGCTATACAGGCTGTATATTACATACAGCTATATGATAAGGGCCTGACTAACATTTAATGTCAATAAATTTGTTGATTTATCTTGGAACAGTTAATTGGTTTGATTATATAACTTGCATTAATAAGCAAATGATTAGCATTTTCACCCGATTGATGAGTAAAAACTGTGTTGCTATTGCGCAGATGTAATGAAAGCATTGATCAGGGGCCGTATTCACAAAACATTTTAAGGCTAAGAGTAGGTCCTAACGTGCTGATTTAGGAGTAACTCTCAAAAATAAGGGGCGTTTCACTCCTAATTTTAGGACTCCCAACTTTTTAAGATAAGTTTAATTCACAAAGCATTTTAGCGCTAAAACTAGCTCCTAAATCTATGAAAAGCTAGGAGCTAATCCTAGTCCTCGAGAGGACTCCTAAGTCACTAAGAGTAAATCACAGACAACCATTTGATGGCATTTTGGAGAGATTTAATGATAGTGAGCTTTACAAAAGGTACCTTAATAGCTGTAAGGGTTTAATGATCTTAGTAAAGCTATGTTTAGAAAGTATAGACACATTTATATTTATTATATTTATATAAAAAATATTTATTAAGTTCCTTTTCCTGCAGTTGCTTTGGGTTTACGATGCACTGAAAGTTACTGTTGGTGTCACGTTTGGGTTTAATTTCCCACTAGAGGCCTATATGTGGCGCTTCACAGCATCTCCTCCGTTCCACAGGTCCGCTACTGTATAGTTGCGCGTCTTGCCTTTTTCCTTCCGCATGCACTTTACGATTTCGCCGGCTGTTGTTTCTAAATTGTGAATTTCCTGGTTTGTCGCTGTCTGACTATTGCTGCATAGTACGCCATTGAGAGAAATACAGTGAGAGTGCATGGCGTGCAGCTGTTCAATGAGGATATTTTTTCCGATTCAAATCATTGTAAAATTTAAAATGAATAGACCTATGTGGCGCTATTGTAGGTTAATAGTGAACAAATGTGTGGGAAACCCTGCAGTATCTTGGTTTCATGTTAAATCAGTGTCACTTGTCATTAATTGTATATAGAACTCTTTACTTTAATACAGCGACACGATATGGATATCTCCCACAGTGTTTCCATCATAAATTCACTCTTAAGCTGCGAACACACCGCACTGGCCGCGCGGCGAGATTACATACAAAGTCAATGTACTAGCGCGTGGCCGCGCGTCCACCCAATAATCGGCGTCCAGCGGCCGGCGGCGGGGGCTTGCGCTCATGAGGCGCGTGAATCGGGAGCGCGGCCATTTGCGGTGTGTAGAAATTGTGTCATTGAAGGAGCGTGAATCGAAGGCTTGTGCGGCGAACACGGCGCAGCAGAAAAAGATGAAAATTTTCATCTTTTTCTGCAGCGCCGCCGGGCGCCGCGCCTCCACAGCCAATCAGCGTTGAGATTGCCCGGTGGCGGTGGTCTGCAAGACGAGGTGGGCGTGTGGAGTGAGGACATTGGGCTTCCAATACATTCTGCAAATATGTGTATTTTGCATCTGTTTAGCTGTTGGTTGTACTTTAGCCAAGGTAGCGCCGGTTAGCATAGTGAAACTCACCCAGCTGTGTGCTGTTTCTGAGGATAATATGAACCCAAAGTTGACGGCAGTGTCCGTGTGGAATTCCATATAGTAGGCTACAGCGAAGCACCGGTGTTGTCCTCCGTCAGCCGGCACACTTTCACTTTCAGGTAGGCTGATGTCTGCCTTTATTTGTGCTGCTAAGCACACACTGCTGTTGTTAATGTGTTTAGTATGTTGCTGAATTGCTGTTAATGTGTGTGTATTTGCGATCGGGGTGCGTGTTCAGGCTGTTTTAATGATATTTGTGACAAGACTAAAGCTGGTTACACAGTGAACCTACATCTGTATTTTTTGGCACAGCTGGACCATGTTATTGTTGTTGTTGCACCGTAAGTGTGACAGGTCTGATCTCGGCGTCGGCGTCAGGAATATATGGCCCAATATGATCAAGCGGCGAGCCTCCTGCGATCACGCGGCCAACCGCCGCCTACGATGAGGCGGCGGTTGGCCGCGGCGGCGGCTGCGGTGAACATGGCCCAATATGACCAAGCGGCGAGCCTCCTGCGTTCACGCGGCCAACCGCCGCAGGCGGCCAATGCGGTGTGTTCCCGGCTTTAGGGACTCATTCCCTCTCAGCCAATCACTGTGGGCATAGAAGGTATGAACATGACATCATCCATAGCAACAGGGTCAACACCGCCCTCTAGTCTTAGCTAAGGAGTCCCTCCCATTCCTTAGTAAAAGTTGGTCTTATCAGCTTTGTGAATAGGTTTTAAGAAATTACTCCTTACTAAGAACTTGTAGTGCTCCTTAGGAGTACTCTTAGCGCTAAGATAAAATGTTTTGTGAATACGGCCCCAGTTATTACACCAGTCGAATTTTTTGAAGTTCAGCAAGGAGAGCCTAAGGATAGAAAAGGCAATAAGCTCAAATCGGCAGTTGATATTTATGCTCCAGAGATGAGAAGAAATCCTCCCTTTTCTTTGTTGTTTTCTTCGTGGTCTTTGTCGTTTTAACCCCCTGGCCTTTCCTGATTTCTCAAATAGTTTTAATGATGTTGGGTTAAAACGTGGGAGTTTTTTCTTATTTCGCCCTCACCAGTCAAGCAGAATATGCATAGCTTGAAGATAGCAGGCTTTTTAGTGCATCCAGTGCATTGCGGTTCCTGTGGTTTTTGTTCATACCCTTGCTCTCACACACACACACACACACACACACACACACACACACACAACCTGAAACAGGAGCTGTGTTGGTGAAGCGGGCCTGTGGGATTGGATAGTTAAATGACCAATTAACTGAGCCGATCAATACGGCTCCCTCCTGACCAACCTAATTAACTGCTACTGTAACGAGAGAGCAGTTACAGCTCTGGGCATGTTTACTGTGTAGCTAAGTGGACGGCCGGGACCCTGGGATGTGTTGGCTAGAAGAATCAGTGGTCTAAACACTTCTACAACACTTTTATTTTTCCATGTGAAAATGAAAGAAAAAAACACAAATTTTTAATGCAATGTGCTGTTGTGCTCAGCGGGTTCTTGATAATATTTTTTAATTATTTTCATAACCACACGAAAGGTGTAAAATGAAACACAGGAGAAAGAAAACGGATGCTTCCCCTGGTAAACTACTCTGTCATCTACATGTTTCTCAGTGCACTGGTGAGCTTGACATTACTTAAAATGTGGTAACACTTTACAATAAGGGTACATTAATTAATGGTTAGTTAATGCTTAATAAGGGTTAACTAACCATTTGTTAACTGTTAACTAATGTGTCTAGTAAGCATTTACTAATGGCGTTCATGTTAACTAAGGTATTAATTACTACATTATTTAATGTGTATAAATATCCTTTATTAACCTTAGTTAATGCATTAATTAAGCATGAACCAAAAGTTGATTAATATAATAAGCATTAATTAACTGTTAAAAAATGTCATTTTTGTAACATTACTTAAGCATAATTAACCATTTATTAATGGACTTTGTGACCCTTATTTTAAAGTGGGAACCATTTCTCATGAATTAACACTTTATAAAGACATACTAGTGCTGATTAAGCATCATTCAAGCATAATTAACCATTTCTTAATGTTATTTGTGACCCTTATTGTAAAGTGGGAACCATTTATCACTTGTTACACTTAAAGCTCACATATTATGCACTTTGCTGTCAATTTTATATGGTCTAAGTAGTCCCTAATACTTATTTTTTTAAATGTTTGCTGAAAAAGCCGTTCAGATCATTTATTGTAGCAAGCTTCTATACCCTGATTGTCCTCTGGTCTCAGGATGAGCTATATTTGTGCGATCTGGCTGGCCCCTCCCACCTCTCTGCCGGGCTTTCTTTATATGGGCTCTCCCACCGTCTCTGCCGTGCTCTCGCGATACTAGAGAGACACTGCGTGACTTCGGCCGGGTAAACACCCGGCCGAAGCGAAGCCATACTTTGACATAACAGTTTGACATGATTAAAACCAATGAAAACAGTAGCCTCGCAGTTTGATTTATACAGGAATAACTTCCCACCCTTTGTGGTGTTAAAAACGAGGCATTATTAAACTCCAATGTGAAAGCTAAGTTAGTGTAATAGGCGCAAACGTTGGATGCTAAATCCGAAGCTACATGTGCGCTAACGGCTAAAAATAACCCTCAAAATCAGTGAAAACAGTAGCCTCACAGTTTGATTTATACAGGAATAACTTCCCACCCTTTGTGGTGTTTAAAAACGAGGCATTATTAAACTCCAATGGGAAAGCTAAGTTAGTGTAATAGGTGCAAATGTTGGGTGCTACTCCCGAAGCTACATGCTACACTAGGTAAATAACAGGCAAACAACCATTGAGGAGATTCCTTTTAGTTTCACCGATGGAATTACTACACAAGTGGTTCCCTAAGCTTTGTCTCGTTATAAACGCGGCATTATTAAGACTGCTGTGATTAAGATAAATTAGTGGATATGAGCAGAATGCTTCTGTGTTGGTTTATGCAACACTCTACATGGTTTGCTGTAGGCTACTATGGGCATCTTGTCGCTTAGCGGGGAAAACAACATGGCAGCCATCCATCGGATCTCGGGGCCGTGGACCAATAAGAAATGGGGGGGGGGGGGGGGGGTATCAGACTTTTTTTTTTTTTTTTTTTTTTAGACCACTGCACGGTGGACGTGCATCGGAAGCATGGACATATAAAGAAAATATGGGGATGTGGCTGTGCCGGCTGTGACGACAAAGCCGGCGAGAATTCTGACTGGAGTAAATGTGGGGGAGGGGTGGGGGTTTCAGAAAGGGGGTGAGTGAGAAAAGGAGAGATTGTTATTTTTTTTTATATTTTGGCAGTCTCTAGGCACACCGTGGCCCCATGGATATGTTAGAACACATTTAAAAAGTGCATTTAGCATAATATGGGACCTTTAATAAATGCAAAATAGTGCTGAATAAGGATTATCTAAGTACAATCCATCAATCAACAATGCTCTTTGTGATCCGTGTACATTCTCTATAATAACAATATTAAACATACTGAAAATACTAAAATATTCCCAAATGGAAATCAATTCATGACAACATTCTGTTATCAACACAATTCAGTCACAATTTAAAAAAGAAAGAAAATGCTATTTTATTTAGAATCTTTAGATTTATTTTGAAACACGGCTCTCACATTTGACATGAATACCGTCAAAGAACTCCAAAATAGTTTCTTCAACAACTTATATCCAGTTTAATGATTTTCTCTGAAATGAACACACAGGAGGTGTGTTCATTTCAGAGAAAATCATTACACTGGATATAGATTACTAACAGCAATGGTGAAACAAGACACACTGACTCTGCAGTTAGGTTTAACAGGTTAATGTAAAATACATGTATTTTCTACTCTCTTCTGTCGTGGAATTGTTTATTACAGTCATAATAAATATGTGTTTGTATAAACTATTGCCATCTTGGCTCTAAATATTCGTAAGCTAATCAACAAATCCTGACCTTACCTTGATGGTGAAGGTTGTTATGTGCTGAGATAGTCAAACTGCGTAAGCAATGTATGTTTTGACCCAGATGGCTCCTGACTTCTACGTCTGTAAGATAACTAACAATTCTCTGGCTGAGGAGAATCTTGTACGTAGGCTGGAATGTTCGTGCGTAATTAGATTTCACTATAAGTTCTCTGTATGACCGCCTGTCGATGGTCATTTCACACAATCCCATTGTTGCATTGTTGTCTTGACCCATGTTTGCAAACATTAAAGATCTGTTCTATTTTTGTATTTAAACATTGTGTCACCTCGTATTAATTGACTAAATTCTCATCTTTTAAAGGTTGATATTTCAATTCCATGACAATTTGGGAGCTCGTCCGGGATGTCTAACTCGGGGATTCCCTGAAGCACCCTCTGACAGGTTAACTGTGCACAGCCGGAGACTGGGTCCCGGAGCCAAAACCTCTCCCCACGGAGGACCGTAACTGACCTCAGGAGATGCAGGTTGGCGCCTAAATCAGATGTGCTTCAGGGTATCTCCCGATACGACATCCAAAGAACTCAAAAAGACTAAGAGGTGAGAACACAATGTTTTGAAAGGTCAGGGACCATGTTCTTCTATAAAGTGTGTTGGGTGAATAGCTTTAATTAGTTAATTCAGGACAGCTGCTGATTAGTTGAACAAAACTAAAGACCAGGGGTCAAACTCGCTTCAGCTGACGAGCTTTACGAGAAATAAGATAGATTTAACTGGGTTAAACTATTTTATCTAGTGCCAGGGGCACTAGGGTCAGGGACCACAAAGATATCTTCACTGTCAGGGACAGATAAAGGCCAGGGGCCAAACTCGAGAAATAAGATAGATTTAACCGGGTTAAACTATTTTATTGTGGTCAGGGACCACAAAGATATCTTCACTGTCAGGGACAGATAAAGGCCAGGGGCCAAACTCGAGAAATAAGATAGATTTAACCGGGTTAAACTATTTTATTGTGGTCAGGGACCACAAAGATATCTTTACTGTCAGGGACAGCGCGTAGGATCCATAAAAAATATTTGGCAAAAATAGATCTAAAATTAAGAACGTTCTAAAATAGTTAAAATATTTTCAAGTACTAATTGTGTGTGGTTTATTTAAGGCCTCTGTGTCTTCTGTTGGATCTGTCCTCCACTGCATTCTCTAAAATTCAATATTATTGTAAAAAGGGAACAGTCTGTTTAAACAAAAGGAGTTGGAAGTTGAATTTGACAGTTGTGCAAAGAATGTGTGGTAAGAGTGGGGACTCACTATACATGTGCATTGGTAAATTTATGGGAGGAATATGGTCTTTCCAGGAAATGTGAGCTTTAGTCTCATTAAGATAGAAAAGCTAAGTTAGCAATTATTTAAATTTTAGAGAAATAAAAGCTTTTTTTGTCATGCCTTTGTTGCAAAGTGATTAGCTTAAAGGTAAAATAACTTTAACCAAAGTGTGCTAAGCTCCTCACAGGACACATTATCCCAGACCTGGACTCTCGTCTCTGGCCAAGCAGAATCTCCTCTCTCACACCTCCGGTTGCAGACCAAAACCAGCTCAACGAACTAAAGCTGTATCCACATCTACACCTGGATCCAGCCCTGCATCTGCCAGATGAGTATTTTATAACTACCTTATTCCATTTTAAATGGGGTCCAGTTCAACATGACTGGCCTAAAGAAGAGATCCTTTTATGACAGAACTAATGTGAACTCTGTGACAAGGACAACCTCTGTATGGCCCAGCTGAAGGCCTATGGACAAATGGAAAGGGCGGACGAGGAAGACGGGGCAGAGGCAGAGCCAGCAGATGTGGCTAAAACACCAGGAACATCAACATGGCTGATTCTGTGTTAGGACAACTTGCACTGGGCAGAGAATGTCCTGAACAACAACCAGAGAATGGACTGCAGTTGCAGTCCCAGGTGCAGAGAGGCAGTGAGAGAGTGGGAGACTGACTGGACGGAGAGGAGAGACAGAGAGGGGTCCACAGAGGGGTGAGATGCACCAAACACGCAGTGACTCTCATTGACCAGTAATATTATTATTATTAAATGCTTAATTTCCCCATCTGAATTGTCCACACCAGAATTGTTAGTGTCACGCTAGGTGATTACATTTTTGGCTAATTATGGTATAACATATCTAATTTGGTTTGATAGACGACTGAGTATTGTACTGTATCCAAGGTCTCTATGTTTACATTCCTATCTTTGCAGGTGAAAACTCCACAACGACATTTACCCAAAACACGGCTATAGGCCGAGCAAATGTGACTGCAGTGACTAAAGTGTTGGTTTAACCACAAGAGCATGTTTCCTTTATACACACACAATTACGAAACAATTATTTAATGATAGAAAAGTACTTCTAATATTGCGCTATAGCATCATTTGTGAGTAGAATTTTCAAAAAAATAACAGTGTGTAAGATGGGATGTTATTATTCCCAAGCCACACAATTTCCAAAAAAGGATAATCATTTTTAAATGACTTCAGAATTTTCAAAATTAGTTAAGCCTCTGCAGAGCAAAACTTTATGCATGATCATGGACTGACTGACTAAGACTGACTGTTTAATTTTCCTAATTCACTCTTACTGCGTTTTCCTTAGACAGAAAAATGCAAAAAGATAACTCTTTTCTCCCTCTCAGCAGAGCTGATAAGAGCTCAGGAGGTTGTTCCCAAAACAACGTTTGTTTCTTGACAGCACGGCAACCCGTGTTTTGACCAAATTTAGTTTATCTTACACATGGGAGTAAGAGAAGGGGGGAAATAGGAATGAATAATTTACAAATAGCACCAATTTGTTTTAATAAAGCTTCAAAAAACTATTTTAAACTATTGTTTAAAGCAGGGGTCCCCAAACTACGGCCCGCGGGCCAAATGCGGCCCGCTTTTTATTGGCCCGCGGCCGATTTTAAAAATATAATGTAATTTTTAAAATTTGATTTTTTTTTTTTTTTTTGCATTTCTTAGTTAACCCCTATAGTGCAGGGGTGTCAAACACTGATTGATTGGCCCGTGGCACATTTTAAAAATATAATGTAATGTGGCGCTTTTAATTTTTAAATAATTTAAATGCACTCATTATATTACAGAGAAATATGTCCCATAAAAGAAAATGAGCAACAAGCCCATCCCAGAGGACCCTGCATAATATTTTATTTTAAATTAATATTATTATGGAAAATCTATGCGTCCTTCTCCAATAGCTTCTAATTCATCTGACACAGTGTCTCCATTTTTTTTCATACAAAATTCTTCAGATTTAGCCTCATAATTTCCCTCTCAAAGTGCACCAGATTCATGCATTTCGCTTTAAAAACTTTAAAAAATCTCCCGGGGGGGCCCCCGGACCCCCTAGGAGGGTTGGGACCTCGGCTGGATACTATTTTCACCCTGCTGGACATTGGACGCAAAGGCAGAAAACACTGGGTGTATCATTGGCATATAAACAAGAGGGGGAATGTGTCTGTTTAATGTGCAAGGAAAGTGTTGCCGTGAAGAAGGATTACAATTTACGAATCAGAGCAGCTACATGTCCTGATAAATGTGTTATTTTTGCAAAGTGGCCCGGCCCTTCGTAGATTTTTCTGTATGTGGCCCTCAGTGAAAAAAGTTTGGGGACCCCTGCTTTAAACCCTAATATGCGTATTTATCAATTATTTAAGTTACTTAACAGTATAGCGAAAAGGTCACAATAGCTACTATCCTGGCAAATCTTACCGTTAGGCTCCAACATGGACTCCAATAGAGAGGTGTGACACTGCTCAGTGGTCTTCTGGTGACCCGCAGCCACCATCTTTTCGGACACCAGCTGGTAGACCTTTTCATTCCTCACGGCTCCATCCAGCTCCCTCTGTTTGTCTTCCTCCCCAATGATACAGAGGAACGTCTCCGTCTCATTGTTCGTCCAGGCCAAAGTTCTGCACGACATTTTTGCAATAAAAGAAGCTTTCGCCTATATCCGTACCCTACCCAACTTTTGGCAAATGAAAAGCCAACCTACCCGGACCGACCCGCTCTACTCGGTGGGAACGAGGCATAATGTTCATCATCCTATCTCTTTTGGCTTTACTACTACAGGGTTATGTGGTCAACGGGTGATATTATATTCTCCAGTCCAGGGCTTATGAGGGATATACTGACTTTTAGAAGTTTGTCAGGATTTCTGTCCGACTGGCAGCTGAGTAAAAGTGGTGATGTGATGGCCCACTGCTCCATTTGTCTGTTTCTCCATCACTATGTGAATCTGAGCCTTATGTGTAATAAGATATGTCCCAAGAGGATGATGCCTAATGTTTTCAGCGAGCATATGACATAACCCTAAGTGCCATCAAAATATACACTTACACAAAAATATATAAAGAAAAATCCGATTGCTGGTAAATGATGCTCCTTCAAAGATTAAAGCAGTTCGGATGGATGTGAGTTTGAGCATTTCAGCACAATCATAATATCCCGCCTTCCTCCAATGCAGCCCCACCCCCTCATTCCTATATCCCCGTTGTTTTTGTTTTGTTTTTGAAGAAACTTAATTTAGGCTACACAAGCAGACTTACTTGCTTAATACTGTCTCCGTGCACAAAGTGAGTTATATTGTGGCTGAAGAAACTGGTGGCTGTAGTAGGCTACCGGTACCGCGCTGATCTGCTTGTATCACTGGTTTCACTTCAGATATGTCAGCCAGAACACCACTTATGCTTATAATGAGACTAGGAGAGGAGGAGTAGGGTTTTATCCGCTCTTTATTTTCCTTCTTTCACAGGCACAGCCGCATATAGATTGCGGAAAAAGAACAAAGGCTTAAACTCCGCTCGTGAGGAGACGTTTGAACAGCTGTTGCGACTCGCGAATCGCAGCCGCTAATAACATGCATAAACTATCATTTATAACAGCGATCGGGACTACATGTACATACTCACACACGGGTGATTCACATTTACACTCAGATAAACACGAATGATGGCTTACTGTGGCAACTTGCTCACACACATCTCACCGAGGGAGAAGCGAAAGGAAACTTACTGAACTGGCTCTCTGGCCGACTGACGTCACGGCCCAACACTAAACAAAACACAGCTTAACACACTGTAAGAAATAACAAGAAATAACAACACTGTAACCTTTTCTACAATGGTCGCTACTCGCTAGGCTACTGTCTGCCGTGGAATCAAAACAAACCCTTTCGTTGAGGACGCGCGTGCACGAATGCGCGGTACACAAGCAGACGGCAAACAGACAGGTCTGTCGGCCAATTAAATCGTTCGGTCCGAACGATTTGATTGGTTGTAGTTTTCACCTAATATTATGAGACTGAAATAATTGTTTCTTTTTATTCCTGGTGGGTCTACCATGCATTTTAGAGTGTAAAAACCTTATTTATACCATTTTAAAGTCATTTAAAATAAGTGTAAAAACCCTACAAAGGTAAGAATAGCTTTAAACCCCTCAGTTACAACCCTCTAGAATACCTCGGACACCAACACTGAGGAAAACAGGAGAATGTTTCACAACGTGCTCATTAAAGAAAAAAAGTTCTGCTGAATTGATTGGTTTAAGGAATGATAAATCCAAGACTTTTGAATCATGGGTTGTAAAGAACACTGTTGATTAAGAGCTGAAGTAAGTCCAGCACTTCCAGGGCCTTTTTCAAGAAATTACAACCAAAATTCAAAAACATTGAAATTGTTAATAACACAACAAAATAAAAATCTGTCATTCAACAAAACTTCATCAAAAGAGTGCTCTGTGCTTCATTCTTTGTCCAGACAAGCATTATAGAACGATTATTTAATCGTTCTGATTGTAGCAACATTTTTTTCTTTTTTTTAAACAAAATTAACCAAAACAAGATTACTTACATTAAAACAATTCTTTTTGTATAACAATTTGTTTTCAGAAATGTCTAAATAAATATGCAGATTTGGCAATATCTAGCTAATTATGCGTACATTTGCATCTCTTTAAAACCAAAAGCCTGGATGTTGGATAAAGCCAGAGTTAAAATCTGTATTTCCTTTTTACATTATATTAGACTAACGTTTTTACAGAATAGATTTTGGATACAGCCCTTTTTTCATTTTATACATCAAAACACACTATATGTACAGGTCTTAAAAATGCATTTTCGTCATGTCTTAACAAGAAAAAGTATCATAAATCAGACTATTGATGATTATGGAATGTTTAGTTGATCTAAGTGCTCAAGAAGTTGCGATTTTTGGTTCAAAGTTTTGAAAAAAAATTATAATATTGCGATAATGGCAACTAAATATGGTTGTATAGGAGAGATGCAAACAGACAAGGTTGAATAAAATAAACACCTAAACATTTTGACAAGACATCTTTTCCACACATTAAGATGGAGAGTTTTGAGTTAAAGGATAACATACATTTTTGACAAACGTTTGGCTAAATTATTACATGTGTAGAAAAGAAGGCTCTGCACACTTAGGTCAAATGCAGGTTTTTTAATTAGAAAGCTAAATTTGCAGCAAATGAGTAACAACAGAGCATCCTAAAACGTATAAAGACAGCAAACACAGCACACTCTACTGTTATTAATTCCACTTACAATTGTAGCTCTCATGTCCATTGCACAATAAAAGGGGACACATTAAAAAATACAATATAACAAAACTAGGAAATATTTAATTTATCAAGCAGGGTGTAACATATTGAAAATTAATATAACTCTAGCAAGGTAGCCCCCTTCCTATTTTTCACTTTGAATATTTAATGAATGTAATAAGATGCACACGTTTGAATAAATGATAACACAATTTGCTTAATGTGTTATTTTCTACATAGAGATATACAGGGTCTTAGCACTGTAATGAGCTTGTTTACGTGTGCACACAAACTCAATGCGACCACTAAAGCGGATTGTTCTCTGTGCAGCTTACAGACATACTATCCCTCATGTATATACAGTACACACTATTCACGTCCCTACTCAAGTACTCCACTGCGCGCGCACACACACACACACACACACACACAGTAATAGAGCAATCTATAATTCAAGCATGAATAATTTAAAAGCTTGTCCAAAGTTATTGATGTCTATGGCTACCAAGCTGGCTCCCTCTGTACAACATTAAGTGTTGGTGTGTGTGTTCATTTCTGTGCGTGCCTTTGTGTCTGTGGGTGTGTGTATCTACTGTACGCTGTATGTTCGTGTCAGACTCTCCCACTGCTAACACAAAGTCAAATTATTTTCAAGCATGCGTCTCACAACAGCGCAATCAGTGCAGCATAGCCTGATAGAGGTGGGGAAGTGCTGAAGAAGGTTACAAAAACAACAACTGCAATAAGATGAAACTTTAATGATCCATAGGGGAATTATGGGCCTTTGCAGCAGCCAGTGACACAGTATAAAGAGCTCAGGCCACTGCAGGTGCTTTGTCTTGGTCTCACAAAGATACAGTTTTTTTTTATTGGGCTTGAAAGAATGTGGATTGAAATTACACACTCAGTATATGGTTTCTCAAACAAGGATTACATCAGGTTGAGAGATAATCTATGAGTTGTGCATCCAATATCATTTTCAACTGTGTGTCTCAATTCAGTTTCAAATTCAGGTTTTTATTAAACCCAGATCATTGCTTTGATCAATAGTAATATTACAGGCAGCAATATGTAAACAGGTTTACCCCAGATAAAGCATTTTGAGAGATGTGCTAACAGTCAGAGAGGCAGACAACAGACAGACAACAGTATTTCTTATACAGCCTTGTAGACCCAAAGAGCTATGGTAGAAAAACAATGAGCAGGGGTCTAACAACGGAAGAGAATATTAGTAGTAGTAGTAGAAGTAGTAGAATTTTTAATTTTCGGTCCATGACCACAAAGACACAATAAAAAATTAAAAAAACAAGATCAATCATTTACTTTTAAAAGTAACAATGGCCGAAAAAGGGTATAGGACGAAGCCGAGGCTTATTATGCCTACCCTCTTTACATATTGTTATTAGGGCTGTCAAATTAACGCGTTAATTTCGATTAATTAATCACAGAAAAATTAACGCGATTAAAAAAATTAACGCAGATTAATCGCACTTCTATATTGCCCTTTGACCCGGTGCAAAAGAGGTGAGACGATAGCGGAGCTGCACTTGTATCTTGCTGACACGGCCCGCACGGGATTAAAGAGCATAGAGATGGCTTGTTATGGGTTGCTCCGGGCAAATAAACATGAAGGTAGGAATACGTCTTATGTTATTCTCCGCAGTGTCTGTGCATTATTGGTTTAGTGGGTGCCTAATTAACAATAGGTTCAAAACAGTACCTCTCAATCTTCCTCTGTCTCACTTTTGTTTGCTAGCTGCGATCGACACCCGCCCCCTCTCACTCTTCCAAGCATATGCCTGTCTTTTTTCCTCCTGTGTGTCGTGTCACGTGTGTGTGTGTGTGTGTGTGTGTGTGTGTGTCAATATGTTTGGTTATGAGAAGGACGGTGAATGAGTCGGCATAGGCTATGCGCACCGCACCTGTGGCAGTGCAGCGCTGTCTGTTGTGGGAGATTGACAGTCATTTAGCCTGCTTGTTTTTTTGTGTTTTTTTCCAGCGCTAGTAGTTCCTAAATTTATTTAATGTAGTAACCTGGCTGAGAGGAGGAGACAGAAGTTACAAGAGAGAGAGAGAGAGAGAGAGAGAGAGAGAGAGAGAAAACGAACGGTAGCCTATACAGTTGTTTATAAACAGGCATAGCAGTGTCATATAAGTATGCGATTAATTTAGATTAATTAATCACAGAGCCTGTAATTAATTAGATTAATTTTTTTAATCGCTTGACAGCCCTAATTGTTATATTTTAAATATATAATGTATTACAGAAACAAAATATAACATAACATAATATAATATAATATGATACAATAACATAAATATAATATAAATATAACATACATATAGGGGAGAACGGGGTAAGTAGGCACACTTTTTACTCTAGTGAGAATTGCTTATCACCTAAACATCTTTCAATAGTCATTCCTACATTAAATTGAAGCTTAAGGTGTTGGCTTGAAATGTGTACCCCTCACTTTTTCTATCTTATTGTAATAAAGAAGAAATTAATCATCAAAGACACCCTTACACATTGTGACAACCAACCCCATCAAGGGGTCGGTTGTCAAACACTATGGGGTTGTTTGTCACAATGTTATCTTAATGGGAATAATCTTAAAAAGAAGGCAAGAAAGTAGAACTAAATTTGAAAGTTTAATTGCATTGTCAAGTTGACAAATAGGCCTACATAACTTACTGTAGCCTTGGCAGCTGGTCTAGTTTGGGATGCACTGGGTTGTTTTGATTTTGTTGCCATTTTTTCTTTTGCATGCTAGCTGCCTTTTCCTGCTCTATGCTTTCCTTCTCTGGGGTGTCAGTGAGGATACAGCTTGACAATTTATTTCGTTAGTGGGTTCCTTTTCTGGCTGCAGCCTTGAGATAACATGTGACAACCAACCCCCCAAAAAATGTGACGACCAACCCCAATTTCTTGCTAGCATCAAGGCCAACAACCATCTGACAACTAATTAGCTTGCTAACAACAATCTAAACTATAGTTTACCCTTCACACTTTGTATGGGTAACAAGTGTTTTGTTATAAACCCATTGTGTAAAAGCCTAGAAGAAAAATACTGAGGAGCTAAATATTTTCAATTTGACATGAAAAACACAAACAGTCGTCTCACCTCAAATTCAGCAGTCTAACTCCAAGGAAGACTATGTAGGTGACCTCTGATCCCAATTCTGGATATTTACATACCAAAATTTCACACACAGCGCCTTCTGGTTCCGAGATATAACGATTGTGACAACCAACCCGTGTGACAAATTACCCCGTTCTCCCCTACCATAACATAATACAATATAATACAATACAATATTTAAAAAAAAAGCAAAAACAAAGCAATAACCTGAAAATGTAAAACAATGCAACACAATATAGATTTACACAGTTATAGTTTGGTTGTAGTTATACATTACTATATACTTTCTATACATTCTATTCCATATTTCATAGTGTACAGTGTTACCATATATATACACATACATAAATATCAACACTCTAGGCTTGATTAGGGTCTTCAGTTGCATAGACCTGATTCCAAGTCTGTGTGCTTAGGTCCACCCTAAGGGCAGCGATGGCTTCTGGTGATCTACATCGAGTCAGCTGATGGGTGTGGTTCTTTTTTATATTTTCCACCTCAAGAAGATAGATAGCAAAAACAGGAAGATGATCGCTTATGTCATTTATAAGGAGTCCAGCTGTTACTTGACTTGCTATTGTATTTATGAAAATATTATCTATCAATGTGGCTGTGTCCTTTGTTATTCTACTTGGTTTCGTAATAACAGGAAATAGACTATTACTATACATTGTGTTGATAAAATCAGTTGTGTTATTCTTTCCATGGGGATTAAGCAGATCAATATTAAAATCTCCACATATAATATGAACCTTGTTGTGGTTTAAGTTAGCAAACATTGCTTCTGATTTACAAGTGAATGTGTCTAGACAGGATCCAGGTGTTCTATACACACAGCTAATAATTATATTTTTGGATTTCTCTACTGTAATTTCTATAGTTAAGGATTCAAGAATATCATCTATGTTTATTGTCATGCTTTTAAGCATGGTACATCTTAAGGTGCGAACACACTAGGCATTTTACACGCGTAAGATTTACGTGCGTAACGCGGCTAAAATGTTGCTTGATCATTTTGTGTCAAAAATGGTTGTACGCGCGTAACGTGCCTAGTCTACCTACCGATATTGTATTTCCCCTAATCAACCATGGCTGCGATAAGACCCAAGAGTAGACCCGACCCAATAGCGTGCATGTCCGCACAAAAACAAAAACAACACGGCCAACAACTGTGCCAAAAGACAAACTGAACAGCACAAATAGCCTAGCATTAAAACAGCATTGCATATTCACGGCAGCTACATAACAAACACAGTTACAGCAGCATCGGTGCACGGCGGCACAACATAAAGCCAAGTAGCCAACATTAGCCTACCTGGCTGTGACAGGGGACCGTGGCTGGCGTATCAACACCGGTGCTTCGCTGTACTCGTTGTGAGTGTCCCCCGGACATAGCCCTCATGTTTGGGTTCATAATATGAGGCGCTAGCCGCCCGCACACAACAGGGTGAGTTAACTAATGCTATACGGCGCTAACTTGTTTTATCGGCTTAAGCACAGCCGCACATTTTTACTGAATTAACCAGGAAGTCCATTCTCCTGGTTTACTCTCCCCACGTCTTCTATTCCCGAGCTGCTGTCATACAGCACCGGCTCGGCTGCCTGCAATACATTTTCCTCCTCGGTGTCTCATCAGCCTCTGTGTACAGTACACTGTCCGTCTCTCTGCCTGTGACGTCGGGTCAAGCTCAACGCTGATTGGCCAACGCGGCTAATCGTCTCGCGTAGGAGCAACAAAAGTTCAATTTTTTGAACTTTTGTTGCTCCTACGCGCGTAATATATACGCGCGTAAAATTTACGCACGTAAAATATACGCGGGTCATACGCGGCTAACGCGGCTAAAATGTTGCTTTAGCGCGAGTGACGCATTTACGCGACCTGTACGCGCGTAAACCAATGGTTCCCTATGGAAAAGGGGCGGGTTTCATACGCGTCTGTACGCGTGTAAAATGCCTAGTGTGTTCGCACCTTTAGAGCTGTGTCAACATATAGTGCAACTCCTCCTCCTTTTTTGTTTGTCCTGTTTGATGTAAACAGCTCGTATCCCTCCATTTCCATATTATGACCTTTCTCATTATCAAGCCAAGTCTCAGATACAGCAATTACATTACATTTATTAAATTGGCACAGGTAATCCTTGATTTTGCTAAAATTTTTGTAGAAACTTCTACTGTTGAAGTGTATAATTGAGAAAGTAGTACCCCTTCTTACACTTTTAAATTGTTCGTCAGAGTAGTATTCACAATTGTTGTTTATGTTATTATAAAAGTGGTTTTCAGGATCAATTTCATTACAAACCTCATACATTTTGTGCTCCGTGTGGTCAAAGTTTGCAAAATTTAAATGTTCATACTTGCTATAAAGATTATATTCGCAGTCTCCCCCAACAATATCATTGTCTAAAAACTCATCATCATCAATATTTCTGAATGGGTGCACGTAGTCATCCACAGAATCCGTCATTAGCATTTAGAACAGTACCCACACACCAGAGACACAATAAACCCATACCCTGCAGGATTTAGTTTAGGAACTACCTAACTTTTCTAGTTGATCAATGCTCCAGATGCACAGAACTTTAGCCTGTTCAGGTATGCCATTCAATTTAACAAACACTTTACAGTTAGAGGTCCAAGTGGCCTGAATTTTCCCCTGCTTCTTCATGACCCTTGCCTGTCTTGCAATATCTGCATTCTTTTTTGTGAGATGCTCATTTATATAGACATTTGTGCCCTTCAATCGGCAGCCCTGCCTGAGAAGGTCAATTTTGTGCTTTCTGTTTGGAAAGCGAACAATGACAACATGTTTGTCTTTTTGGTTTTTTGTTGGGATGATGTGGCAAGCTTCAATGTTGCGTCTGTCGATAGCTATCTGTTTGTCATGGAGGAAGGCTGTTACCTGAGCCTCAGCTGAATCATCATGGCCAGCACTATCCACCACACTCACATCCCCAGTCAGGGCCCGAGCATAAGACCGTGGCTTGATCACTAGTCCAGTTATAATTACATCATTCATGCGCATATACTGCATCTAAGTCAGATACACGTGTTTCCAAAGAGTTTATCTTGTTCTGCTGCTCCTCATTTACCAATCTTAAGGTCCTTGATTTCACTCATCAGATTAATTATAGTACGCTGCTGTTTGTTTATGGTTGCCAATTCGTCACCCACTTTTTGGACACTCCTTAGAACCTAAGGAGTGTCCAAAAAGAACAAAAGGATTCATTTAATGAGCCCTTTGTGCACGGATAAAACAATGCAGTCATGAGGACAATATAAAGCCCAAAGTAATCCTGCACTTTGGGGGAAAACTGTTTGTGGCACTTGATTTGACTTACTCTCATTAGCTTCACATAAACCTATGATACTCTCTTTCACAGATGTTTTCAATGGCCGGTGTGAACAGGAGGAACTGCAAGCCGAGACTATTTCAGCTTTCATGTGGGCACCCTCTGGGGATATTATGTATCTTACCCGTAATATAGGCCCCTATGAACCCACACTCAGCTCACTGCAAAAAAGGCTACACCACTCTAGGAAAATTTCAATGCTTGTTAAACGCCTATCCAAGTGTGTCACAACCCCGGCAAAATGCCTGTTGGAGGGAGTGTGTGTGTGTTTGAGAGTTAGTTTAAATATATATTCTGATAATAAACTATGGCTTTGAAACAATGTATTACTAATCAGAACAGTGCATACAGCAACATTCTCAGGCTGACACTGGCAAGTTGTCTTCATTTGGATTCAGTCGCTATATGGCCCGTTTCCACTTACAGAATAACCTCTGCACAAGTATCCATAATGCACGTGGTATTTTTGAACTACGAGCGATACAAAAGTTGTATTGTATCCGAGGCTGTAACTCTCACCCACACAGATCATTTATAACTTTTGAAAATCTGGCCAGTGTTTCTACAGCTTTATCCAGTACTTTATTTATCCCCTTAGGGAAATTGCAGTAGTATTAATAATACTTTTGATCATTCACATAAAATGACAAAAAATTAATACAATGGAAGTTTTAAAAAATATATATTTTTTTGATATTTTAATTAACCCTTTGATGCACAACATATGCACACCCCTTCTAATGCGCAACATGGGTCAAAATAGACCCACATTCATTTTCCATGTGTTTTCATGCTGGGTGAGTGTTTCTTTGTTGTATCTTTTGAAATCAATTTATTTTACTATTAAATGTCCCAATTATTCTTTTAATATCTTGTTTTAGATTAGTACAAGGTCAATCATTCCATTGTCCCTTTCTTATTTTACGAATAAAAATAGATTTTGAATTAGTACACCAAGTTTACACACACGGGTCAAAAATGACCCATTTATTCAAGTGTGATTTTGAATTAAATTACTATATACAATACCAATAATTTGCTTAAAATAATCACTTTAGCAGTGCTCTGGGCCAAATAATCATACATTTTATATTTGAAATGTGTTTATTTATTATACACACATGGGCATAGGTAAAGACATAACATAGACACATACCTCTGATAACGGATCTTATTGAACTGATATTTCAACCATTTTGCCATCTGATTATTTGTGACCAAATAATAACAACTGATCACAGTAGATATCATTGAATAAATAGTTTAAAAATTGTAAACTTATTTGTGACCTAATAAAATAAAAAACATATGATCACAGTACAGTAGATAACATTGAACTGATAATTTAACTATGTAATCTGATTTGTGACCACATAACACATAACATAACACATCGGATCACAGCAGACCGCTAAAAGCCATCTCAATTCTTGCATGCCTCACAAATGACCATGACATGTCTGTGCTCCTTACACACAGGCCTGGTGCACTGGGAACACCAGCTGCTGGCTTTTCTGTCCTTGCTAGTTGTGCAGATTGCACACCTCTTCCTCTTCCCTGGGCCCTCCTGCCTGATGTCGTCCTGTGGCTGTGTGATGCCTGGGTTTTGTTTTTTGATCCCGCATCTTCCCATTGCATCAAGGATGGGCTTTTGGAGTCTGGGTGTGCCCTCCATGCGCCTCCTCATATGTGGTATGACTAACTCCTTGCCCAGCTCCTTTATGAACAGGCGGCGTGCACTGCTCTGGCCACTCATGTACTCTGGATGTTGTGTAGTGAAGGTGGTGTATGCGTTGAGGGTCGCAACATCCAGCATGTTATACCAAAGGACCATCGGCCACCTCCTTGTTCTCCGCTTACATGTGTAGGTGCCAACCATTTGATCCGTTGTGTCCACTCCTCCTTTTGTTTTGTTGTAGAACTGGATCACCTCTGGCTTCTTCTTTTGGTTGCTCTGATCCACTGCTTTGTCGTCGTGCATTGTACTCAAAAGGATAACAGACTTGCCTTTTTTCTGGACGTAGCTCACCATGGTCATGTTGCCTCTGAATCCAAACTCTGAGCTGTAGATCTCACGCAGTTTGGATGACTTCATCACAGGTGGGATATCTGCCTTGTTCTGGCGGAGAGTGCCTACAACTGTTAGGTCCTTCTCAAGGAGCTTCTCAGCCAGAGGGACACTAGTGAAAAAGTTGTCCATCGTGATGTTCCGGCCTATGGGAGGAAAAGAAAAGATTGCACTTTATAAGTATATGATTATTAAATTCAAAGACCTCACATTTATTTTTTATTTATTTTTTGCTTACACAGAAATCATATAAAACAAATTACACACTGAAAGACTAGAAACATAGATATTGTGCTAGAACTGATACTCTGCATTGTATATTCACCTGTCCCTCTGATCCCACTGCACAATTGTTGGACAACAGTCTCCCCAAGCTTCTTCTTAATCTCCTCTCCTGGCTGCCTCCCTGTGTAGACAGTTCCGTCTATTGCATAAGGCACCCTTGCATCGCACATCCAAAAGATTTTTAGCCCATATTTGGCAGGCTTGCTGGGCATGTATTGCAGAAACCTGCACCTGCCCCGGAACGGCACCAGCTGCTCATCTATGGTGACACAGTCACTAGGGATGAACCGTCTTCTGCAGTTGTCCAGGAAGCAGTCCCACACGTACCTAAATGCCGCCATGTGGTCGGTTTCCAGTCGCAAAGCCCTGGTCCTCCTGTCGTCAAACCGTATGAAGCGGCGGATATTTTCATATCTTCTGACACCCATGGTGGCCTTGTAAACTGGATTTTGCAGGGGGTCAAGAAACAGCTCCCGCAAGGCAACATCCCAGCTCTTGTCCCCCCCTGCAAGGAGGGTCACACCAATAAAGGCCAGGAACTCTTCTTTGTTGAGGCTTCTCCATTCTTTCCCTTTTGCTGTAGCTGCTCTGCGACCCTCTAAGTTGGTGCATTTGAGAACCTCCTCAATGATGTTGTCACTGATGAACATATCCCAGGCATCCTTTGGTGAAACAGCTACTGCTGATCCAGGTGTAGGTCCTGGGCAGCTCCTCAGAATGTTGCAACTTCTAGTTCTGCTGTGAGTGGGGGGATTTTCATTCCAGTAAGAACCATTTTTACTCAATCTATTTGACTGGGTCTGAGTTTCCTCTTCAGAGGACTCATCAAATGAGTCCTCTATATCATCAGAAGAGGCTCCTTCATTCAGGAGAGACACACCCACAACTCCAGCTTGACCCTGAGGCACATAGACTGGGTCATCATCATCAGAGATTTCAGACTCAGAATCAGGACCAATTCCATCCTCATCTTCCTGATCTAGTCCCTCATGCAGCATCTCTATAACCATCTCAGCAGTTAGTCGATGAACAGCCATGATCTGAATATAGACAAGCAAAAGAACAAAGTTCTCATTAGTATACAGAGGCAAGCTTGATAGTGGGGCAGCCAGGGTTTAAATTTATTAAGGGTCCCTTAATTAATGTTAGTTAGTACATTACTAAGCATTAATTAACTGTTTACAGATATATTAACAATCATTAGTATTACTTAGGGTTAGTTAACACATTAGGAATGTAGCATATTAGTAAGCAATTAAGTAGGCTAATGATTACTACTCAAAGTTAGTTAGCCTAATCAATTCAAAAGTTTGATCAACCTAAATACATTTTTTATGAATAAATAGCAGTGTATTTATAGGTGTTTTTCCACAAGTTCTGTCAACAATGCCACAGAGGGAACATAAAAGATGTTAAACCTGCCAGTGTTTGGTATCTTTTAGTTTAAAAGTATTTCCCCTACATCAGCTGGCTATTTTTATTACACTGTGACATACTATTGTGAACATATTGGATCCAAAACCAGGCAAAATAAACCAAAAAGACTATAGACCCACAGGCATGTTTTGTTCATTTGCTTCAGAGTAAAAAAAAAGAAGGAGCAAATAACTAGTCCTTGTATAACTAAACTGTCCTAAGTGCCATACAACATGCCAATAGCTTCACTCATGTTCAGATTATCTTTTATATTTAACTTAAACCCTAATCAATCAATTAATATACTTATATTTCACGAGTCATCAAATGTCAACAGCTAGCTAGCTAGCTTACAGTAGCCTATTGTTTCCCTTTCTGACAAGAAATGGACTTAGTTCTTAAATTATCTTAAACATAATCAATAATTATGCACAGTTATCACATCAAATTGCTTATCAGGTAAGATTATAATAATGTTAAAACAATACTTACATGTTTTGGATGTTCAAATTGTCCACAGTAAATATGTTCCTAATTGCAAACACAAATTTCAATGCGGGTCATTTCTGACCCATGTCTGAAAACTTCATGTAGACTGACAAAAGCTATGCTTATTCATAAAGGAAGAAAATAAAAATGAATAGTATGATTTGTGCTAAACAAAACAAATGAAATTTACTGAGTACTTGGTTTAGTAAATGATAAAATACATAGATTCAAAACATTCAGCAAAGAAACACTCAGCGATACATGAAATTACATAGGAAATGAATGTGGGTCATTTTAGACCCATGTTGCGCATTAGAGGGGTAGTGATACAAAATGTGTTTTTATTCAAAATGTAAAAAAGAAAAATTAAAAAAAAGTATGAATTATGATCAAAAACAAGTTAATTGAGGAATACCTGGAATACTGAACAATGAAATGAATTGATTGCAAAGATACAGCAGATAAAAACTCAGTCGGGTCACTTTAGACCCATGTTGTGCATCAAAGGGTTAAAAAAGGAAATCCAATTAATTTGGAACATTTGCCAAAGAGAGCCTTTAATGCTTGAATCAAAGATTTTTTTTTAGACTGCTCAATCTCCAACTGAAGTGGCATCTTTTCTTGTACAGTCTGTTGGAATTGGCAGTGAAGGTAATTTTGCTCTGAGCTTCTGCTTTCCTAGCATATTCAGCCAGTGATTTTTCCTTGGAAATGTCTGCCTCCATGCTCTTGCTTTTAACTTTATCAATGTAAAAAATGCTCTAACTACTTTATAGTCAGGTTGGTTTGTATCAAACTCACTTTAAGCTTTACTGTGTAAGAATTTAGATAAAAAGAAAAATAATATTTCTCACTGACTTTATTGCCTACAATAACTACATTACAGAGAAACAGCAGATCATGAATGTAGAAAGAAGGTATGTGTACATTTTATAATACACGCTCTAAACTATAATTGTTTTGGGGGAAAGCTAGGAAATCGCAATGGATTGTGGGATGAGTAGTTCCTTCACTCACAAATAAATAATTTATAGTCACAAGTATTAGGGTAGCTGGTTTGCCTTTGTTCTGTAGTTATAACTATTGATATAAGGAATTGTCAAAATTATTTTTCTAGCCTTTATTCAGGTTTGAGGGGTTTTATTATTCATCATTCATTGACTATCATACTGATAATATAGGCAATTAGTGTGATTTTTTTAGGACTATTTTCTCCAACCCTTGAGAAAGCACAATCATTTGCTTGAATTTTTCTTCTCTCTGCTCATCATTTTTCTTGGAGAGGTAGCTCACATACAATCTGTTGCGTTCCTATTCTCTCTGGCCGATTTTCTTTCCATATTGTGTTTGCAGGCTAATGAATAAAAAACGGAAATGGAATTCTTTTTCGGTTTCCAAGTTATTGTCTTCACCCATTCTCCTTTCTCACCTTCTCTTCTCTTTCCTCCTGAATCATTAAGGGAACATTGGGCTTATTCACAGTGAGGGACATGTTGTGCCTTCATACTGGAAGGGGAGCATGTAGCTGGGGACTCCAGCTCTTAAACTATTCATGAACGATGCTATGCCCGTAAACCTATAATCCTAAAACTATACTGTAGCACTTCCTGATCTGTGGGAGCTTTAGACATTTTTTAGCACAATTTGAACCAGCTACAGATGAAATAAAGAGCGCTCTAAATGTCCTTTCTTTCAAAATGGAAATGGAGTATTGGGGCATGATCAAATCAATAAATTATTTCCACGTGTCCCTTCTTCCCCAAATTGTACAATCATATAAAAAATATAATGTTGTGCAACACAGCACAGGGTCTCACATATCCGATGAGAACAGAGAGCTAGATGACCCTAACCAGCTGTGGGTGCTGGGTCATGCACATCACCCAATTCCTGGCCCAGATAACACAGAGATACATGCAAAACATAATGCGATTTTAATAAGTAGAGTTATATTAAGATTCTTGTAAGAAGCCTTAGTTAATAGGTAATTAGATGCTTAATAACATTAATTTGTGTTAATAAGACTATATACAAGTGTTAATAATAACATAATAAACATGTTGACAGTGTGATTATAAGACTTTTATAAGCACTTATAAGAAACTTCTTAACTATTTATTGATTGGTTAATAGCATTAATAAAAGTCTCATGGGTTTCTGATAGCTGTTCATAAAAGCATTACAAACCTATTTATTGAGTCTTACTAACTTGCCTATTATGTCATTGTTAAACCTTTACTAAGCATTGTTTGTTGCTTTATGAAGGTAAACACATCTTTATTAATCAATTATTAGCTGTTTTATTAAACAGTTAATTAAGCATTTTGCAGGTACTGGCTCTAAAGCAAGAACAATGCTTAAGGTTAATAAATCCTTTATTAAACAGTTAATTATGCATTTTGCAAGTACTGGATCTAAAGCAAGAACAATGCTCATTAAGGTTAATACATCCTTTAATACAATGTTAGAGCACTGAAGCACAAAAACACACTGTAAGACAGCTCTTTTGAAAAACATATTTTTATTTTCCTTCGGGATACTACAACATTTTAATTGGGCTATTACTGCAAATCAGAATGACTTGGATACCTGTGATATTACGTCCGCACTCTGTTGAGTGATTGCTGTAGAAATATGGAGTGATTTAACGCATATATTAACACAAATCAGGGCTGTACGCTTATTTTTTTAGGTGGTAGCACTGGTGCTAGCAAGCAAAAAAAATCAGTAGCACAAAAATAAATTCAGTAGCACACAAAGTATGATCGAAAACTTGCATAACCTTAACCCATGCATTTCGCTCTAATTACCTTTTAGCCTGTCATATTGGTCTCATTTGAAATTCTCAATTAATATCATATCCTAGTGTGTGCAGTAATAATTGTAGAAAAATGAATAGGGGTGCACTGATTGCAATTTAGACAAAATAATCTAACCTGCCAATTGCAATTTTTTGCTGATTCAGAATTATTTCTCCTCATAAAATGTATAGGGGAGAGTGGGGTGAGTTGTGCAACTTTTTACTCAAAGTGATTTAAAAGTGAGGCCTTGACAGTTATGTCTCCAACTCAAATATGTACATATATTTCAGGATGTTGTGCATCCCTGGCAATACAAACTTTGGATCTGGAATAAACTGTTTAAGAAGTATAGCTTTCGGAAAAAAAGTTGTCTTGTCGCACAAATCACCACACTACGTGGGGTGATTTGTGCATTTGGAGAAAATAAGGTGGGGTGAATTGTGCCAATTTATATATATCTCAAAAACTGTAATGCAATACAAATCCATTAGACAATCACTTATTTAAGGTGTATTTAAAGTAAATAAAGTAAATAGTTGACAAAGATTGAAGGTACATTTTCTTAAACAAGGCCTAGCAGATCTAGGTGGTTTTGCCTGCAAAGCTCACAATGACAAAGTCACCATCATCATCTTTCTGGCCATCTGAACTCTCATCAGTGGTGTCGTTAAGTGGAATTGAGATGTCACTCTCTTCTGAGCTACTGTAGACAATCACTTTCTTTTGGTGACCAGCGTATACAGCCATGCCACTGGCACGACTCTCAGAAATGTACTTTGCACTAGTTGCTCCGTGCTTGTGGAACCAACTGCCACCTGACAAATGTGATTCCCCCTACATTTCTGCCTTTAAATCAAGGCTCAAAACCCATATGTACACCCTGGTGTTTCCTCCCCATTAACCTCTGCACTACTTACTTACCTCTGCACTACTATCTGTGTTTATGTGGATGTATGGGCTTTACGTCTTTTATTTTGGTTATTGTTATTTTACCTTCATTGTTTACCTACTGAATGCACTATGTACAGCACTTTGGACAGTGCAAACTGTCATAAATGTGCTTTTATAAATACATTTTACTTACTTACTTATAACTCACCTAGGCCCTTTGGCACAAATCACCCCATCCCCAGAATTTTGGATAATAGGCATGATGCAGCAATTTAGGGTTGACATTGTGCTAACTATATAGACTCAAAGTGTAGCATACCAAAGCACTAAAACATGTGTCAAATGTTTTCAAATGTGTCTATAATTGTTCAGACACAATAATCAAAAAACCTTGATCATGGAAATTTTACTTTGAAAGGCAAAACACAGTTTTTTGAGCTTAAATGTCCTTATATCTTATTCCTTGTGTCTCCCTTCTTTACAGGATGAGTCAAATGGATGGCTCTTCTTAAATATGTGGTCACATTTCCAATTTCTTCCACGGTTTTCTAGAAACAAGGGGTTTTGCAACTTCCAAAATGCACAACTCACCCCACTCTCCCCTATCTATATTTTTTGTAACAGTTTTCCCTACCTTTTCCTGAAGCGAAAATATATTTACTGTATTAAAACCAACATTAAGCTTACAAGTTTGGCATTCGCCTTTTATTAAATAAAACAGAGAAAAAAGTTTCATGTTCGGGCTGTATTGAACGCTCTCGCGAGATCTCTTGTAACGCCGCGTGATCTTGGGGACAATAATTACGTATTCCACAATCCCTTGCTATTCCGAACGATAGCTTATCTATTTTTTCCGAAAACTACACGTACTTTCTTTCTACATGTATCTTTATTGTAATGTTTATATTGTGAATGATAATATTATAATAGATAGCAGTTTGCAATAGATTCGTAAGAAAGAAGTGGATCTCGCGTAGTACAGGAAGTGCGTCATCATTGTGCAACCCGAGCCGATCTGGCAGCCGAACACATCTGGTACCTACACCGTAACCGAACACTGGTTTGTTTGAGCATGGAGGAAAACGAAGTCGACAGACCTTTTGCGCTAGTGATTAATCTGATCGCCTTAAGTGTTCGAGCCAACTAGAGAAGGGAGACCTGGGCTGTGTTCGGAAAGCCATACTAACGTCCTACTCATACTCATTTTGACTTCAATTTGAGTATGTGACGGTTGGGTATGCGAGTTTGGGTATGCAAGAAATTCCCGGATGAGTACTACCTTCCGGGAAGATTTTGGGTATGAATTGATTGTATACTTTTCCTACTCAACCACCCCACAATGCACTGGGTCAATTCTACCCGCCCAGGAAAATGAAATATTTTCAAGCAAGTTGCTAGGCAACGACATTGTTTGGGGTCCGCGGACCGCGACTGACAACTGTACGTGCAGTCATTCATGAACTCTTACAATAGATAAAGAGATGAAGATAAATACCTAACAACATTAGAGTTACTAAGTGAAATGAGTGACGTGAGTCTGATAGTGGAGAGAGATCAGGGGCCGGTTTCCCGATAACGTCATCTCTTAGCGCTACGAAGACTCCTACGAAGACTCCTACGTTATGACTTACCAAAGTTGTTTACCTCTGTAGTCGTGGTTCCCGAACCGTGTCTTAGGAGAAGCACTCCTTACGTCGTTCGTACACTGCTGAAATCGGTTGCTCCGAGTTCGATTATCCATTTCCTGCTCATTTCATGCGCAGCTGCATCTGTATGCTGTCTAATCAAATCTACCCGTGCATTTCTAGTGTAATATAAAGTCATGAATTAGTTTGTTGAATCATCATCTGTGTTTTGGAACTCTTGTTTTATAATCTAAGTATCTTTAAGAACACTAATCACGTTACTTGGTGGGTCAGTAATGAAACTGAAAGTAGATATAATATCGCCAATAGCCTATATAAATAAAAACAGACGGCCCAAACAGCGTCCAAATGAGCTAAAATCCTAAATACAATAAACAGTAACATGGCACACTTATTTTAAGGTAAGCTCTAATTGATTATTCATTCATTTTTTCGCACGTTTACATGTTTTGAGGCGGAGGATCCGACGCACTCTGCCCAGGCTCAGCTGACAGCTGAGAGCCGGTGTGGAACACACAGTGCGGAGGTTCTAGTGTTAACCATGTCGAACATACTACCATAGCCTATACCAATTTAAAAAAGATATAGAAAATATAGAAACAGCGGAGGAGATGAAGATTGTTTACAGCAATTATTTTCATCATGAATGTGTGGCAGTTCCATGCGCAACAGAGATGTCACTTGTGTCCGTTTTACGCATGGTGCTTTACAGAAGGAAATGTGGGGGTTTGTATCTCTGGCGATGCCACAGCGATCGCAGGGACTTTCACTTGTGTCATTAAACTTATAAATCTGACTGTATTTCATATCACAGGGATACAGCGATGACTGTAGCCTATTTAATAACAAACTGATAAAAACGATCCGACTGTATAGTGTATCACGTATTGGTATTTTCATATTGACGGACATCGCATCCATTCAGTTAATGCTGATTGTCAAGTCAGTTAGATGACTAAAAAGTAGGCTACTTGTTCATATATTTTGAACACTTTGTGAATCAGAGTTAATGGTATTCTGCTAAAATATATAATAGCCTAAGCCTACTTTAAATATACGTGATATACACTATACAGTTGGATCGTTTTTAACAGTTTGTTATTAAATACAGTCATCGCTGTGTCCGTTTGATATGAAATACAGTCAGATTTATTAGTTAAATGACACAAGTGAGAGCTGAAACATCCATACGGTAGAGCTAAGAAGGCTCTGAGGGCGCTCCAGACCAACCTTACCAACGTATGACGTACGAAAGAGATTCGTAGCAAAGAAGGTTTCGGGAAACAGGCGAAAAGTTAAGTAGGAACTCTACGTAGGGGTTACGAATGACGTAGCGTTAAGAAGGCTCTAAGAAGGCTTTGGGAAACCGGCCCCAGAACAGATCGCTGTTCCACACACCGCAGCTCGTCCAGCTCAACTCTCAGACAGCTGAGTGCTGTCTGATGAGCCGGACAGAGAGCGTCAGAGGGATCCTCCGCCTCAAAACATAATTATAAAACAAGAGGTCTAAAACACAGATGATGAACACAGGACTGTAAAAATCTAGTTCAATATCTAACCTGTAGATGGCGGTTATACGCTTAACAGTGTCTAAACTGCCCGAATCTTATAAGAAGAAAAAGAAATTCTTCATTGCTTGAGTATACTTCAACTGAAAACGTTTCGACGCACCTCGCATACACAATCGATCTTTGAGTAGACAGTATGCAATATATAGATGGTGAGTATGTAGGATGTAGGATGCTAGTATGGCTTTCCGAACACAGCCCTGAAGTGATACGAATGGAGGAAGAGGTGGAGCTGGTGATTTGGGGCTAGGAGCGGGTCCTAACACTACGTGATGTTCGTCTTGACCGATGCACACAGTGACCGAGTCCATCTGCTGTCACAACGATAGCTTGGGCCACATGCGCTCTCTCCTGCATTACAAATGTGCGCTCATTTAGCATGCTATGCCGGGATGTGGATGTGTTGGAGGCATGGTTAGAGGTGGCTATGCTCACCCCTGAAGAAGGACGTCTAAGCCGAAACAATGGACCGTCCTGTCAATAGCAGATAAGCTAAACTTGCTAAGCTAGCTGGGCTATCACTTTGGATAACAGAAACTATAAGGTCATATATCGACCAGACGATGTGATGACAATGTTACTCATGTGCCGAGAGTTCACATATAGTGTCTCTTTACTGACACGTTAATGCATTTATATCGATTTCAAGACATTAAATAAGGCCTGCCTACTAACCCCTTCGTTAGCCATTACATGCCAACGGTTGTTAGATAGCCTATCAAATACGAGCTACCGGTGTTACTCGGTGATGAGGCTCACACTGATTAACATCGATTGCCAACTGACAACACAGAGTAGGCCTATTTTCAATTTTTTTATTGGACATGAAAACCATTTGGTTCATTTTTGCTTGGCAGTGGTGGGTGCGTGTTCACTAGGCTAAATAAAAAAGTAGCCTACTAGACTACTATTAATTCTAAGTAATAATAAGACTACATAGAAAACATTTACAAAATAATAAACACATTTTAAAGTGGGGGGGGGACATGTCCATAGTGGAAATTACGCCCCAAATATATCCGTAGCTTCACTCATAACGTTCGGAGCTGAAGCCCCGGTAATATGATGTGGCGACGTAGGCACACGTGATAGTGTAGCCTACGACAAAAGTAAATGACAAACAATAAGCATTTGTTCAAAAAGTAACATTTAAAAAAAAGATCTAACATTTAAGATCAAAGTAAGCGCTATACAGAGCCGACACATGTGTTCTCTTGAAATTTGCACCTAGACAATTTTTATTTTAATTGTATATGTCCAGTCGGTGTTACGGGGTGTTATCACAAGTTTACTACCCGGTGGGAACATTTCCACACCGCGGCATCCCTACTGTGCTAATGTATTTCTTTTCCCTCCCTCTTCTCTAGATCCTCTTGTGGATCAAGAGAGACAGCAAGATCCTCCCAGTGGCATCGGCAGGTCTGTGGCTGTACAGAAACACCTCCCTTGGCTCGCTGCCAATAAGTGCAGGGACACATTTCCTGGGAAAACCCACTGGTCTGTGTTTGTTGCTAAGACAGTCACTCTGCTATCAGGTGATTGTTTAGCAGTATGTTCTACTTTTTTCTACTTTTTAGTGCTATTTCTATTTCCTTAAAGAGATCCTATTATACTACTTTTCTGGTCTTAAAGGTCACATATTATGCTAAATGCACTTTTTTAACATGTTCCA
Organism: Ammodytes dubius; assembly: GCA_026122265.1. Lineage (NCBI taxonomy): Eukaryota > Metazoa > Chordata > Actinopteri > Uranoscopiformes > Ammodytidae > Ammodytes > Ammodytes dubius. Next base: position 157,515 of record JAOPFK010000015.1, read on the forward strand.
ACATATCCATGGGTCCACGGTGTGCCTAGAGACTGCCAAAATATAAAAAAAATAACAATCTCTCCTTTTCTCACTCTCCCCCTTTCTGAAACCCCCACCCCTCCCCCCCAATATACTCGAGTCAGAATTCTCGCCGACTATTACGTCACAGTCGGCACAGCCACATCCCCATATTTTCTTTATATGTCCATGCTTCCCCCCACATTAGTAACCAGAAACGTCCACCGTAGGATAACCCCCCCCCCCCATTTCTTATTGGTCCACGGCCCCGAGATCCGATAGAAATTTTTTCGAGCGACAGCCATGTTGCTTTCCCCGCTAAGCAACAAGATGCCCATAGTACAGCCTGAATGTACACCAACACAGAATGCTTTTGCTTATACTCCACTAATTTATCTTAACCACAGCAGTCTATTAATGCCTCGTTTTTAATAACACAACGGATAGGAAGCTACTTGTGCTTTTTTTTGGTAACACTTTCTAATAAGGTACACAAAAAAAGAGTAGTTACCCTTTTGAAAAGAGTAGTTACCCTTTTCAAAAGAGTAGTTACCCTTTTGAAAAGAGTAGTTACCCTTTTGAAAAGAGTAGTTACCCTTTTCAAAAAGAGTAGTTACCCTTTTGAAAAGAGTAGTTACCCTTTTGAAAAGAGTAGTTACCCTTTTGAAAAGGTTAGTTACCCTTTTGAAAAGGTTAGTTACCCTTTTCAAAAAGGTTAGTTACCCTTTTCAAAAGGGTAACTAACCTTTTCAAAAGGGTAACTACTCTTTTGAAAAGGGTAACTACCCTTTTCAAAAGGGTAACTACTCTTTTTGAAAAGGGTAACTACTCTTTTTGAAAAGGGTAACTACTCTTTTTGAAAAGGGTAACTAACCTTTTGAAAAGGGTAACTAACCTTTTCAAAAGGGTAACTAACCTTTTCAAAAGGGTAACTAACCTTTTCAAAAGGGTAACTACTCTTTTCAAAAGGGTAACTACTCTTTTGAAAAGGGTAACTACCCTTTTCAAAAGGGTAACTACTCTTTTTGAAAAGGGTAACTACTCTTTTCAAAAGGGTAACTACTCTTTTTGAAAAGGGTAACTACTCTTTTCAAAAGGGTAACTACTCTTTTCAAAAGGGTAACTACTCTTTTCAAAAGGGTAACTACTCTTTTCAAAAGGGTAACTACTCTTTTCAAAAAGGGTAACTACTCTTTTTGAAAAGGGTAACTAACCTTTTTGAAAAGGGTAACTAACCTTTTCAAAAGGGTAACTAACCTTTTCAAAAGGGTAACTACTCTTTTCAAAAGGGTAACTACTCTTTTGAAAAGGGTAACTACCCTTTTCAAAAGGGTAACTACTCTTTTTGAAAAGGGTAACTACTCTTTTCAAAAGGGTAACTACTCTTTTCAAAAGGGTAACTACTCTTTTGAAAAGGGTAACTACCCTTTTCAAAAGGGTAACTACTCTTTTTGAAAAGGGTAACTACTCTTTTCAAAAGGGTAACTACTCTTTTTGAAAAGGGTAACTACTCTTTTCAAAAGGGTAACTACTCTTTTCAAAAGGGTAACTACTCTTTTCAAAAGGGTAACTACTCTTTTCAAAAGGGTAACTACTCTTTTCAAAAAGGGTAACTACTCTTTTTGAAAAGGGTAACTAACCTTTTTGAAAAGGGTAACTAACCTTTTCAAAAGGGTAACTAACCTTTTCAAAAGGGTAACTACTCTTTTCAAAAGGGTAACTACTCTTTTGAAAAGGGTAACTACCCTTTTCAAAAGGGTAACTACTCTTTTTGAAAAGGGTAACTACTCTTTTCAAAAGGGTAACTACTCTTTTTGAAAAGGGTAACTACTCTTTTCAAAAGGGTAACTACTCTTTTCAAAAGGGTAACTACTCTTTTCAAAAGGTTAACTACTCTTTTCAAAAGGGTAACTACTCTTTTCAAAAAGGGTAACTACTCTTTTTGAAAAGGGTAACTAACCTTTTTGAAAAGGGTAACTAACCTTTTCAAAAGGGTAACTAACCTTTTCAAAAGGGTAACTACTCTTTTGAAAAGGGTAACTACCCTTTTCAAAAGGGTAACTACTCTTTTTGAAAAGGGTAACTACTCTTTTCAAAAGGGTAACTACTCTTTTTGAAAAGGGTAACTACTCTTTTCAAAAGGGTAACTACTCTTTTCAAAAGGGTAACTACTCTTTTGAAAAGGGTAACTACTCTTTTCAAAAGGGTAACTACTCTTTTCAAAAAGGGTAACTACTCTTTTTGAAAAGGGTAACTAACCTTTTTGAAAAGGGTAACTAACCTTTTCAAAAGGGTAACTGACCTTTTCAAAAGGGTAACTAACCTTTTCAAAAGGGTAACTACTCTTTTCAAAAGGGTAACTACTCTTTTCAAAAAGGGTAACTACTCTTTTTGAAAAGGGTAACTACTCTTTTCAAAAGGGTAACTACTCTTTTTGAAAAGGGTAACTACTCTTTTCAAAAGGGTAACTACTCTTTTGAAAAGGGTAACTACTCTTTTCAAAAGGGTAACTACTCTTTTCAAAAAGGGTAACTACTCTTTTTGAAAAGGGTAACTAACCTTTTTGAAAAGGGTAACTAACCTTTTCAAAAGGGTAACTAACCTTTTCAAAAGGGTAACTACTCTTTTGAAAAGGGTAACTACCCTTTTCAAAAGGGTAACTACTCTTTTTGAAAAGGGTAACTACTCTTTTCAAAAGGGTAACTACTCTTTTTGAAAAGGGTAACTACTCTTTTCAAAAGGGTAACTACTCTTTTCAAAAGGGTAACTACTCTTTTGAAAAGGGTAACTACTCTTTTCAAAAGGGTAACTACTCTTTTCAAAAAGGGTAACTACTCTTTTTGAAAAGGGTAACTACTCTTTTCAAAAGGGTAACTACTCTTTTTGAAAAGGGTAACTAACCTTTTCAAAAGGGTAACTACTCTTTTTGAAAAGGGTAACTACTCTTTTCAAAAGGGTAACTACTCTTTTTGAAAAGGGTAACTACTCTTTTCAAAAGGGTAACTACTCTTTTCAAAAGGGTAACTACTCTTTTCAAAAGGGTAACTACTCTTTTCAAAAGGGTAACTACTCTTTTTTTGTGTACCTTATTAGAAAGTGTTACCTTTTTTTTAAACGGTGAAACTAAAATAATTGTTTTTATTGGTATTTTTGCCTGCCTGGTGTATAGCTATTAGCTTTGGGACAAGCAACCAGCTTTTTCTCATAACACGCTGTTTAAATTCCCCACAGCAGTCTGACAAAGCCTCGTTTTTAGCAAGACAAAGCATAGGAAGGTAATAGAGTCAAAGTCTAGCTTTGAAGCTAATTTTTTCACTGATTTTCGTGATATTTTTAGCCGTTAGCTTCCGAGCTAGCTTCGGGAAAAGCATTGATATTTTGCCCATAACAAGCTCTTTATATTCTCCACAGCAGTCTGAAAATGCCTCGTTTTTAGCCAGACAAAGCATAGGAAGGTAATAGAGTTTAAGTCTAACTTTGAAGCTAATTTTTTCACTGATTTTCGTGATATTTTTAGCCGTTAGCTTCCGTGCTAACATTCAGTACAGGCACTGTGGACAGGCTACTACGACAGGCTATGGACCCGTCGCTTCGGGAAAAGCATTGATATTTTGCCCATAACAAGCTCTTTATATTCACCACAGCAGTCTGAAAATGCCTCGTTTTTAGCCAGACAAAGCATAGGAAGGTAATAGAGTTTAAGTCTAACTTTGAAGCTCATTCTTTCACTGATTTTCGTGATATTTTTAGCCGTTAGCTTCCGTGCTAACGGCTAAAAGTACAGGCACTGTGGACAGGCTACTACTACAGGCTCTGGACCCGTCGCTTCCAGAGAGGGGCGGGGGCAGCTCAAAGATTGTATATTTACGAGGGGAGCTGCAGCTCGGTTTAAAAAATAGGCCATCGTGAGATTAGCTGAACATCAGGGTATATAGGCATACTACAATAAATGATCTGAACGGTTTTTTCAGCAAACAACTAAAGAAAAACGTATTAGGGACCTCTAAGACCATATAATATTGACAGAAAAGTGTATAATGTGTGAGCTTTAATTTCTTGTTAAAGACTGCTATAGAGCAACCTGACACGAATCACATCACAAAAAACTATGTAGATTTTCGGGACACTCTTCCTCTTACCCTATCGAGCACAGCAGTCTCTCTCTACACACTGCTTTGAGCTTCTCCACCCCTCCCCCCCTGCTGCAAACCCCACTCCGTTGTGATTGGTTACCTTCCTTCCAGCGGCGGGAAATTTTCCAGGAAGGTGGGGGCATGCAGCCGGAGCTTGCCTGAGCGGCAGCACTACCATACATGGAAACATGACAGAAACGACCCGAGCGTGACAGAAAACCCGGAAATTTGAACAAGTTCGGCTCGACCGGCTGCCATAGTTTTTAGTGCTCTGCATAGACCCAGACGGTCAGCAGGGAATACGTCGAAATGCATGTATGTAATTATTTGATACTTTAGTATTGTTAAACATGACTATAAATCATTATAACAACGTTTATAGGTCATAAAAGTCGAAAAGTATCATAGGTCCTCTTTAACCACTTCCGCCATGGAGTCATGATGAATAAAGACCAAAGAAATAAGTGAAAAAGCAGCTACTTATGAACTGAGCATGCGCGGCGTGTGAGGACGGAAGGGCTAGAGCAGGGGTGTCAAACTAATTTTCACAAAGGGCCACTCTACGATATGATAATCACTCTAAGGGCCAGACTGACATACCTTCTTTTAATCGAAAAATAAAAAGAACATATCTAAGTAAGTATATAAACTGCGTACAATGGCTAGTTTTCGCTTCAACATTTTCGGGGGACAAATTATAGGTGGGGGGTATGGGGGTGCTCCCCCCGAAATGTTTGAATGTCAAAGACTGAATTTCCTGCATTCTGGTGGATTTTTATCCACCGATCGGTGCCTTTTCGGCATCAATTTATGGTGGAAATGTCTTAATTTTTGTAAAGGAAAAGACAACATTAAGGTTCCTGGTGAAACAATTATAAAGGACTATAATGAAGTAAGGCTCTCAGGCATTCTGGATTGAGCCACAATATTTATTCTCCTTTCTGCACATTCCAAACATATCACATGTTTTGTTTTTTTTAGGAATTATGACGCAGCACCAGTGTTAGCCAGGCCCAGCTCTAGAAAGTCAGACTTGGGTGGGCCTGTAGAAATTTTGGGTGGGCACACCGGGCAGGGAGACCGAAGATGCGAGCGCGCGCAGAGCGCGCGAGCCGAAATGTTTTGCCCTTGTAAGATATCTGCGTCTGCTTTTTGCTTTTTTGCTTTTTTTCCACATACGAGGTTGAAATAGGCTATAGACTACAGTCTATATGGGCAACTGAGGGCAGCCCCATTTTCAGATATTTTTAAATAAACTCAATACACACCGTGCATGCCATGGACTTGAACGTGACGTGATCAGTTAACCTCGGATTACCTCCCAGATGAACTGATTCAATTATTAAGCTATTAACTATCTACCAAAACATTGTATTACTTTTATTGTATGATCATTTACATCTACATAATATGATGTTGATATCAAACACACAAACTTAAAAAAAAATTGGGGGGGGCCCCCTGGCAGTCGGGACCCTAAGCAAACGCTCATTCGCTTATGCCTCGGGCCGGCTCTGCTGACCAGTGACCACTATAAGTGGGTGGGTAACTTGGAGGCAGGCTGTCCTGCCCAGTGCCCACCCAATAATACAATTAGAAGCAATGCATGGTAATGGTATATTCTTTAGTATTAATTAATTGTGTGTGCTAGGAATGAATGTGAACGTGTGTAGGAGTGGATGACGTGGCGGATGCGTGAGGACGCTGAGGTAACGTGTGGGGGGAAAAAAGGCTATGGGCATTTGTAAATCTTAGTTCGAGGAGGTTTGAATGATGTATAAGGGGAGTAGTGTTTTTTTCTTTTTTTCTACCCTTATCCTTTAACCCTATGTGCATCCTCTTGTAGGCCTATAGACTAGCAGGAGGGGCCCTCAGATTTTCAGGTACCCCTACCCGAGGTAGAACAAACCCCAACAATGATTTTTTTTATCTTTAGAATGTCCTGTTCATGAAACTGATTGTTGAGCATTTTTATCTTAGGGGGAAATGTGTTTTTTTGGTTATTCTTTAGAACTACCCTACTCCCTCAAAAATAGCCAAATTAGGCCATTCCGAATAGGGGATATGTGACAAAAAAGCCCATAACGTGGGAATGCTCACTCTTTTCTTCATCAGATTTGCTGAGGTACTAACCAGGTGTCTGTCCCACATCACCAAAAAGTTAGAATGTAATCTAGCAAAACATTTATTGAAATAGGGTCCTGTATACATAGCTTTAGTTTAGGCGGAAATGGTACTTTTGTTGTGATAGGAAAAGAGGGTTCCTTTACTTTTCTCTCACATATCACCAAATCATAAATCCCTACCAAATATACCATTTATGTATTGTCAAGGATGCTATTGAACAATAACCAGTGGTTGTATGAAGATATCTATTACAGTTAAATGTTTAATGAGATTTCTCTAGAAGTACTCCTGCACTGAAATAGCCATATTAGGACATTCCGAATGGGGGATAGGTGGCATAATAGCCTATAGTCCAGCAGATATGTGAATGCATTGTGCTTTTTATGACACAAACATGAGCTTTGGCACACTGATAGAGCATGCCCTAAGGAAGATTTTTTTGCTATAGGGCCATCGCCAATTTTTCCTATGGCGCCCACGGTGGCCATTTTTTAAAATAGCCACCAGCTTGGGTTGTAGAGCACCTAGGATCATGATTATGGTGTCTAATCCTACATTTTCAAGGATGGACAAGGCAGTGGTGCTATTTAAAACATGCTAGAAAGTACCCAACTTCATTTATCTGGCATTCAGGGAACAAAATTGTGGTAAAACCTTCAAATAATAGCGGTGTTATGCATATTTTCATGAATTACATAATCAGTTCATGAGTTGTATGCTGACCTTCTATGCTTACAAGTAAATATCTATTTCAAAGCCTGACCAATACATCAGTTTAGCCTGTTTGAGTGGTGTAATTGCTATTATATCTGTGTAACCCACTCTTAGTAAGTCAATATTGCTCTAGGTTCCGAAGGAGCTAAGTGATATAAACAGTTACCACAATGAAAGTATCAGGCAAGGTAAGTTGCAAGCAGTAACGTTTACTCACATAGAGTTGTAGGTAACACCCAAAACACATATGCATACATCATTTGAAAATAAAAACATGGGCCATTTAAAATAAATGAGTCACTAAAAACTTCTCTTGATGTTAACCTTGTGTAAAAAAGGATGTCCCTGTCTGAGACACAACATCTTTGGAAAGGCGCTTGACCCACTTTCAGCTGTGACAGCTCTCTTGTCAGCTCCTTGACTGTTTCCTCCAATTGCTGTATCCGCGCAGCAGCAGCATCCAGTGCACCTGTATGAGATAAGAAAACAAATTAAAACATCTGACCCAGATTTTGGCAGTGACTTGCATATTGGAAGTAATAATTGGAATTAGTTTGGAATTAAAACATTTTTTTATATCTAAATATTCACCTTTACATTTAATAATAGATATAAAATGCAACATTTGTACTTGTGATGAAGCTTTTCACATTGTGGTATTGGTCAAATGCTGGGACATCAATAAGACTAAACATTTTGTGCCTGAGTTATGAAAAGTTGACCTAGCTCCTCGGTATAACCTACTAAGAGCCCATCCTGTCAGGTAGGAAATGTCTATAATGCCTTACTACCCATTATATTGGGTAGCACATCCTGACAGACATTTCTTAGTTTACAGGGTTTGCTATCTATGGTTAAGTAGGGCATTCTGATAGACATTTCCTACCTAACAGGATTTGCTACCTATGGTTTAAGAACAGTATTGGGTACTAGTAGGCCAATATTTCAGAACACTAAAAAACACACTGACAAACCTGATTTAGGAGCAGAACCGTAATCATGTTCCCGCATCACCACCGAAGCTGCGATCTCCTCCATCGCCTCTTCTTCACACGGCAGCGGTTGTTCCAGAGGAAGGGCTGGGTGAACGTCATGGCCCAAGTGAGTCGACGCTCTTTCATAAACGGACTCCCTTCTTGGCAGTCCCCAGTTGTTCCACTGGAAACGGGAGGGTACAGACCCGATTTTCAGTTGCTTGATGTGATGGCCCCGGTTGGTAAAGTTAGGCACGTCAGCCAACGCTAGCTTGTTAGCTGTAGCGTTAGTGTAGTCTGTGTCGCTAAAGTGCCGGCTACAGACAAACGTGCTACCTTTGCTTATATTAAAATTGGGCCCTTCATCCCGGCGAACTGCTTGAATCCACTTCTTCCTTATATAGACTAGCAGGAGGGGCCCTCAGATTTTCAGGTACTCCTACCCGAGGTAGAACAAACCTCAACAATGATTTTTTTTTTATCTTTAGAATGTCCTGTTCATGAAATTGATTCTTGAGCACTTTTATCTTTGGGCGAAATGTGTTTTTTTGGTTATTCTTTAGAACTACCCCAGTCCCTCAAAGAGCCAAATTAGGCCATTCCGAATAGGGGATATGTAACAAAAAAGTCCATAACTTGGGAATGCTCACTCTTTTTTTCATCAGATCTGCTGAGGTACTAACCAGGTGTCTGTCCCACATCACCAAAAAGTTAGAATGTAATTTACCAAAACATTGAAATAGAGTCCTGTATACATAGCTTTAGTTTAGGCGGAAATGGTACTTTTGTGGTGATAGGAAAAGAGGGTTCCTTTACTTTTCTCTCAAATATAACCAAAACATAAATCCCTGCCAAATATACCATTTATGTATTGTCTAGGATGCTATTGAACAATAACCAGTGGTTGTATGAAGATATCTATTACAGTTCAATTTATTTCCAAAGGTTTTTTTTATTCATCAAAAGATTTGCGAAGCAAATACAGTACGATTGAGTTTTTCCCCTTTTTTCTTCCCCCGAACACACCCCGCCCATATCCCCCCCCCCCCCCCACCCAACCACAAACAATCCTGCGTCAAAAAAAAAAAAAACAGCACACAAAAAAAAGAAAAACAATACACAATGTTAAAAAATTACATAAACGAAATACACGCTACAAGAAACAAAAATAAACAATCGATATGTAGAAAAAAAGAACCATAAAGAAATAAAATCAAATCAGATAAGAGAGGGGAGGGGGTAGCTACTCTTGTATTGTTGTTGTTGGTTTGTTCGGTAACACTTTAGAATAACTATCCGTTGTAACTCGTTAATAGATCATTAGTAAACTGTTAATTTATGATTTATTAATGACTTGTTAGCAGTTTGTTAAGGATTTATAACAATGCCTTACAGACAGTTAATACACCATTAATAAACTTTTAGTTAATTGGTTATAAATGACTTGTTAAATGACAGTTAACCGTTTGTTAAGGAATTATAACTGTGCTTTATAGATAGCCGATAGATAATTTTCAAGCTAGTAGTGAATTACTTACTAATGACGTATTAAGTATCAGTTAATAGTTTATATGTGTTATCGGGACGTTATTCTAAAGTTGCAACTATTCCTCATTTATTAATTGTGTGTAAATGAGGAATAGTTGCAACTTTAGAATAACGTCCCAATAACATATATAAACTATTAACTAATACTTAACTAATATATTAACTCACACTTTACAGATCAGTTGTTAATAGATTGTTAACCTTCTACTAATACCAGTGCAACTTTGTAGAACTGCACATGGGTGAAACAAGTTCAAGGTACAGAAATTTGATTTAAAATATCAAATTATTGTACCTCAACCTTGTTCCACCCAAAGGCTGTTCTGTGTACTGTTTTTTACCAAAGAAACACCACAGACGAATGTTGAACATTGTGTTTAATCTATTGAAACACACATACTGAGCCATCACATGGCATAACAGTAGTATACAACAACATACAAACCCATGAGGTTTGGGAACTTTTTGTGGTAAACACTGGATAAACAGAATTTCAGAGGGACGTTTAATGTCCATACACCACGGCAATGTCCCATGAGGTTTGGGAACTTGTTGTGCAGGACATGAAAACAAAATAAATCAAAATTAAGCCATTGGCATTATTGATATGAACATGTCTTCGCACAACTTGGACCCTCTATACTTAGTATACGGAACCAGACCTGAGCTACGAACTGCTCTAGGGCACCATTCCACAGTTCAAATTCAAATTCAAAGAACTTTATTTTTCCCGTGAGGGAACTTCATTTGTGGTCAGGCACATACAAACAAGACATACTTCAACAATAAATAGTCAGTATCATGTACGAGAATAAATAAATTCTTAAAAGCTAAAAGCTAAAAACCCTGTGGGTAGGGAGAAGGCTTCAATAGGTTGAAGCCTGGAGTAATGGGTTGGGTTTGGCGGGCTGGGGGGCCTACTGTTTATTCAACAGCCTGATGGATGCTGGAACAAAGGTGGACATGGCTCGTTTGGTTCTTAGGGGCAGGGAACGAAGTCTCCTTCCTGAAGGTAGCAGGTGGTACTGGTTGTTGAGGTTATGGGTGGGGTCCGATATGATCCGTCTACTTTTCCTGATGGCCTGTTTTTCAAATATGGCTGTGAGGGTGGTCTGTGGCTGTCCAATGATCTTCCCACTCAGCTTTATGATCCTGTTGAGGGGACCTTTGTTCACCTCACTCAGGGAGCCAAACCAAGCCAGGATGCTGAAGGTGAGGGTGGATTGGATGAAGCAGTTGTAAAATGACTGGAGTATTGACTTGTCGACTTGCAGTCGTCGCAGCTTCCGGAGAAAGTACAGGTGTTGTTGACATTTCTTGAACATGCGGTCGGTGTTGCTTTTGAAGGTGAACTTGTGATCAATGATTGAACCGAGATATTTGTATTCTTCCAGTCTCTCAATTATCTGGCCATCTAACTGAAGAGCAGGGGGGCTGGTGGAGGTGCGCCTGAAATCTATGACCATCTCTTTGGTTTTGGAGATGTTCAAGGTGAGATGGTTATCTTTGCACCAGAGAGAGAAGTCGTCCACCGAAGACTGCAGTTGTTGGCCTGAGTTGGTGGTATCCACGATGACTGTGTCGTCAGAATATTTAATATAGAACATGTCAGGATTCCCACTTCTGCAGTCGTTTGTATATAGGGTGAACAGGACTGGGGAGATCACAGAGCCTTGAGGACATCCTGTGGAGATAGTTCTGACTGAGCTACAGTGGCCGTTGAATCTCACTAACTGCTGTCTGTCTGTGAGGAAGGAAAGGACCCACAAGGTGAGGTGTGGACTAACACCCAGTTTCTGGAGCTTGTGGCCCAAGAGGTGAGGTTGCACTGTATTAAATGCACTTGAAAAGTCAATGAACACTAGCCTGGCGAAGTTCCCTGGTTTATCCAGGTGCATGTGGACATTGTGCAGCAGCGTCACAACTGAATCATCAACCCCTCTGTCCTTCCTGTAGGCAAATTGAAGTGGGTCTGTAAAGCCACTCACCTCCATCTGCAGTTCAGTGAGAATGAGCCTCTCAAAGCTCTTCATCACGATTGATGTTAAAGCTACAGGGCGGAAGTCATTTTTGCAGGTGGGGTTGCTGTGTTTTGGTACTGGACAGATGATGGAGGATTTCCAGAGGGCAGGGACGGAGTGCTCTGCTAGGGAGCGATTGAAGAGCCCACAGAAAACTCCTGAGAGTTCCCTGTAGCAGGTCTTCAGGAGGCGACCTGATATCCTGTCAGGACCAGCTGCTTTGCTGGGGTTTACTCCTTTGAAAACGTTCTCTACGTCCACCCTCTGTACTGCAAATGCCGCTGTGGATACTGAATTGACACAATGACACAACAGTGACACAACACCTAAGCTTTCTTAGACAGAGGAATCAGTTTTCCCTTTTTCTTTTGATGTTCAACATCCCTCAAAAGGTTTGGATTATTAATCAACACTTCCAGAATTTTTTTTGCAAAGTCCTGCAGTCGTTGCTGTGGTGTATAAGCAACCAGCAACTCCTTGTATTTCTTCGGGGCCACAACAGCCAGCTCACCGATCGTGGCATTGGCGACAACGGTGTTTCGGTCGACACCGACCTTTCGATATGCCATGCTCAGTTTCCTTCCTTTCTTGTACGCCTTAAGAACTTTCCTGTATCTCTTGATAACCTCCTCTGGATGACGTGCTGAAATAGATAAAAGTTTAGGTAAGTATAACAAACCTACAAGTTGTGAATCAACACAGGGAAACACACGCATAGATGCAAAGTGGTTGCAAGTAACAAGATTACATGGGCACAGAGCAATTGGAAGGTCCAAGACAATAGTCCCACCAGCAAGCAAGTTTTGGATAAACTTTATACAGCGAGCGAGAGAGAGAGAGAGATGTCTACATGCGTGACACACATGAGGGGAGCAGTCTTATTTCTTGTTTTTTTTTTTGTCTGTTTTTATTTATTGTCTGTATTGCCTTTATTTGCTTTGGCAACACTGTATTTTAACGGTCATGCTAATAAAGAAAGCGAGAGAGAGACAGACAGACAGACGTTGTGATGTCTATATGCCTGACACACATGAGTACACTTACCTCTCTGCTTGCCATGTAGCCTTTTTTTCTTCTCTTTTTTCTTCTTCTTATCCTTTTTCTTGTGACTCTGGTGGTGATGCTTCTTTTTCTTCTTGCGTCTTGTCTTTGATTTCTTGTCTGAATTGGAAGAATCAGTTGATGAACATGAGGAGCTGGATGAAGAGGAGTTGGATGGACTGGAGGATGAAGAGAAAGAAGATGGACCAGGAGACGAGTTGGCCGAGGAAGATGTGTCAATTGTCCCACCATCATCTGTATCTACAACATAAGAGAAATAAAATACCAAATGCATTACTAAGTATGACGATACCAGTACACTCACATACATTCTTTTCAACACTGTACTCACATGTATTATTTATTAATTAATTTCACTGACTCATCAATCGAGATTTCATCAGTTGGACAGCTGTGTCTGCTGTCAATCAATGCTACAGATATTGGCCGCGTTTCCCAGAATCCCAAAGAGCCTCTTTGGGCTAAGTACTACTTTGGAGCGCTCTTAAGAACGCTGTGAAAGAAGAATGCGTTTCCCAGATTCCTTCTTAGCGAAAGTAGTACTTTCACTAAGATGGAACTGTACGACGGCGCTGACCCACTCTTTCAACCTTTCTTAGCGACCAAATCGTCAGTGATCATGCTGCGTCAGGGAAATTTATTTCCTCCACTTTTCGAAATAATAAAACAATGTTCAATGCGGACCTGGCGCAATAAAAATAAACTAATAGTAGAGAAAAAAATGTTTTAATGAATTACACGTTTACGTTTTCCACACACATGTGAGTTTATAGTACCACACATAAAAAAACATCCACAACCCTGTGGCATTTGACAGATATCAAGGAAACAGATTTAATTGAACTCAGCTGAACCTCATCCAGAGCGGCTCCACCTGCTATAAAGGCGTTGCCAAAGTCCGCGCGTGTGAGAAACCATGGCTACATTACAACAGCCTCGCCGTGCGCGAAGCCAGAACGGTTTACATAAATGCATACGTGCGTCGGCACTTCTCCCCACTGGACGTGCTATCAGACCGGGCCGTCCAGGCAAAGTACCGACTGCCCCGGCCGTGCGGAGATCCAACGGCTGATCACTCTGGTGTCTCCACACACATGCAATTTTTCCTTCAGCCCCCCGGAGATGCAGCTTCTGGCTGCGCTGCGTTTTTAAGAACATATCAACCTCTTCTGAGGTCCAACAACCCCCAGCCCCTACCCCTTTACCACCAGTCACCAAGCACTGATCACTAAACCATAAACCCACAACCACCACATCACCCATATACTCTCAGGCCTGAAGGCTGAAATAAATAAACAGAACCAGCAGATGTAGGCTACATGTAACGTCCTGCACACTATGAGTATTGCTGCAGTGTCCGAGTGCTTTACCTCAAAGTCTGGCACTGGAATGCTGTTGAAAGGGCACACTATACGCACACGTCATTAACCTACGCTTAGATAAATTACAAATTGCCTGGGACTTTTTGTTGCTATAGGTTTGACACTCTCATTTCAATGCAAAATGATACACACAATACATGGTTGAAAAGGAAACCAAAGTAGTTTATTGAAACCATATGGGGAGGGGTTACTCTGCGCTGTCTTTACTGGGCGTCTGCATCACCTGCAACGAAGGGAGATTGATTAGTGAAACCTTCGCACTCTTCCTTTTTGTTTGGTTCTGGAACTCCTGCCACTTCTTCCTCACAGCACGCCAGTCACGCAGGCCACATGGGATGGAGGGGGACATATTTTCGGCTATGGCCTGCCTAACACGGTTCTTCACCGTGATGTTCTTTTTGCCCCTTGTTCCCCCGAATAAAACTGCCCGGTGCTGCCAGACCTCGTCCACTAACGCCCATCTCCTCCGCGGTAAACGACGGTGCCCGCTTGTTTCTTTTTCTGCCGCTTTATTCCACTCTCACATGTGTGTGCCTATCCACGGGGTATATATGCGCTAATGGGCTTGATTACTACTTGGATACACTTGTTGCCCCCCCCCCCCCCCCCCCCGCACACACACACCCCCACACACACACGATACATGCGTAGCCTAATTCCACCTGTGTGGGGGAGACCACGGGGCGCTGTGTGTGACTTATGCGCTGATAAAGAGGTGGGTGATCGATTCGCCTGGCATCGATTTATTCAGTTTCAGCACGACCGCGGTGGACAGCTCCCACCAAAGAGGCTCTTTCGCTTCAACTTACGCGTTCTCCAAAGAAGGCACCAAAGAAGCCATCTGGGAAACACCCGTATCTTAACGCTCGTTCTTTGGCGAACCCTTCTTTCGACCCTTCTTTGGCCCCAAAGAACGATCGATTCTGGGAGGCCATTATCTTCCAGGTATTAACTGCACATATATTGTTTGGTTAATAACACAGTAATGCTCTGATGAAGGTCTTGTCACTGTGAAATGTTGGCCTTTCTTCCACTCAATTATACACACACACCACACACATATATATATTGTTAGGTGTGCAACATGTTTTTTTCCCAAGAAAGTGTTAGGCCAACTTACTTTCACCAACTTGTTGGCGGAGGGAGTCTCTCCTTAATCAGGTCACTGATTTGTTCTGTGACTGTGTGCTGCTTCTTGGCCTCACGGAGCTTAAGCTGCATTTTCTTAATATGTATAAATGCTGTTGGAGCTACAGTTGCCTCACTATCTGGAATGATAGGATGGAGAATTAAAAAAACTCTAATCATAAAAGCCAAGTGAAGGTAAAATAAAATATAGTATATGAGCAGCTAGCTTAGATTGATATCTGCACTGGATCTCTGAATGAGTGAACATAATTGTATAACTGTCATTCATCACCAGTGAATATATGAATGGATGTGTACAGACTATAATTATACACACATGTATAGGGCTGAGCGATATAGCCTTTATGAAATAACTCAATATTTTTAGGTTATGTGTATCTTCATATTTTGTCTAAGCATTGACTTAAAGTTTTGATGCATACAATCACACCAGTATGATGATTCTTGTTTGACTATTTTGCAGCCATTTCAGTTCTTCTAGACTAAGGTTAACTCGACCAGTCTGGTAAATTCAGAAAATGAAATCACTTTACTGTAATAGCTTTCAAACCCAGGAGAAGACAACTATGATGCTATAACAATATCAATATATTGCTCAACCCATATGGCAGCTGTAACATTCAGTCAACATTGATTAATACTTTGTATGCACCCTGTGTTGCTCTCCGAAAACAACAATTCTAATAACTGTAGGCCTACAACAAATCTTACAACTCATTTAGCATAGCGAGGCGAAATCGTCTATATTCGGCTAGCTAGCTCGCGCGTGCTTGTTTAGTTTAGCGCATGCATGCATACGCGCGCGCACACACACGCACACAAAATTAATCATTGGACACTAATCTGGTTAAATGATGTAGTAAAAATCTATCAATCCGTGTTATCCCGACCAAACATCTTTAATGAAAAGATAACACGCATTCTCGCTTACCGTCACCGTCCATGTGCACAGCATGGTCCAGAGGCGTAGTTTTCTTTTTGCTGGAAGTACCGGCTGTTGACTTCTTTCTCTTTCTCCCGACAGTACCTGGATTTATCTCGGTATTTTGCGCATCGCTGCTGGGAACACTGATATCGGACATTTTACCAGACCGTGTATTCATTTTTGAAGTCCATGCTAATGCCAGCTGCCCTGCCCATCAACCGAGAGAGTGAAGGGTGGGCGTGTCTGTTTAGGTCGTCTCCGGTTTTCACCATAGACTGTATAAAAATAAGGTTTTCACTCGTCAAAGTACAGGTGATTGACAAGTTGACGACAAGCCAATATGATGGAGGAGGCCGGATGGCTCCTCCTCCAGCCCCTGAATACAATTATGATCGGCTTGTTTCTCCCTCGTCAATTCAAACACAAACGTAATCTGGCGGGAGCTAGTCACAGAGACTCGGGGAAACTTGATCGTGTGATGTGTGTGGAAATAACAGGATAGGAAAATAGCTAGGCCAAATCAAGTCATATTGTAATATCATAACTAAATCATGCCTGGTTTAGCCACTGAGCTAAGAGAACTTATTGAAGGCAGAACTAAATCTAAAAGAAGACAGAAAAATAATCAAATGGATGCAGAAGAAAAGGCTTCTAAGAAGACGGATGAGATGCCAAAAATGCAAACACAAGATGAAATTCAAAGAATCAGTTTGTGTGGACAACTATGCATGGTAAGTTTATTTTTGTTGTATGAAATGAAAACATACATGGGTATGTTGGTTCAGAATTCTAGTGAAAATTAAAATTATTTAATAATGAGCTGATAAGAGTGCCCAATAGGCTTATATCTTAATTCATTAATTTATAGAAATACACCACTATACAATACACTACTGTTACTAATCTAGAAGATCACAAAACGTTGTGAGTTTATAGATCTGCTAATTTCAGATAAAAAAATACTGGAAAAAAATCAACACTTTTGAAACATTAACATACCTTTTAGGGAGAGTCTTGGCACAAAATATTTTCAGATGGCTCCATGGCTAAATACATTAAGTTGGGTGTCCTTGGCATGAAAATGTTTGAGAATCACTGCTCTAGACACTACCCTGGCCTGTGTCATTATTATATTTATTTCTATGTATGTATCTTCAGGGTTTGCAAACACCATAACCACAGAGGGAGGAAACTGAAGAGATCAATTCGACACAAGTCTATATTCAGCAATTCAAAGGTCTCCCTCTTCAACTGGATGCGCTTTGTGTACAGGTACGCTATGACTTAATGATTTAAATGATTTTAGTGTGTTTCTCTGATGAAAAGTGTTTATTTCAATAGAAATACTGTATAACTGTGCTGTCATAAACAATAACTGGAGATTATGTAGTAAAGTGTGTAATTATTATGTTATAGACTAGAGCATCTCTACACCCATGATGATAACAGGTGCTTGGAGTTGTTTCACTTTTGTGATTTATTTTGCTAATAGGTGTAATTTACAGCTTAACAGTTTAGTTATGGAAATATGTTTAATGTTACTTATGGGATGCTGTGTTGACCAGCATTAGGCCTGGTGGAGCTAAATGGCAATTGGCTCTCTCAATCTATAGACTAGCAATTAATATTAGAAATAGGATTTTACAAATATCCCAATATTATTAGTCCCAAATGTATTGACAGAGCTCTGTAGAAAATACCACAATGTATATTTTCCATTATTATTGCTGTTTGTATCTATGCAGTGGCCAATTATCATATCCTGTGGTGCAGTAGATGCATACTTTGTGTATCAAACCAAAAAGATCAAAATAACTGTAGGATTATATTTTTTTGCCTTGTTCTGTTAGATTTGCACAAGGCCTGCGTCTACATCAAGTGGACATGATCAATGATGACATTTCTGGAAGCTCAGCAACCCTGTCCAAGATGGCTCAAAAGCTGTGAGATGTGTGCACTACTGCGATGGACAGATATCAGCAATCAAGAGGCCAGTACATTGGGGGGTGGCAGCAGTTTGTCACTGTTGATGAGAGCCACTTCAGACACAAAAGAAAGGCAAGGAGCAAGCACTATTATCAAAATAGTAATGCAAATTACCATTGCATGATAGATTATTCATTTTGTTTAAAGAAGAATAATTCCTAACATTTCATGTTATTTAACAGTATGGACGGGGACGAATGGCTGGTGGCTGGAAGAGGAAGAAGTGGGTGTTTCGGATGCTAGGTGTGAACCGGAGAGGGAGAAGACATGCAACGCCTGTTCTTCGCTTAGTCGAGAGAAGAAGAAGGAGAGATCTGGTGCCACTTATAGCTCACCATGTTAAAGTGGGATCTACAATAATAAGTGATGAGTGACGGGCTTATCGCAATGCTTTACCTCAGCTAGGTTACACCCATTTAACTGTCAATCACAGTGTGTCATATGTTGATGCCTCAACAGGTGCACATACTCAGCACATAGAGAGGGCCAGGGGCCTTTTTCAGGTAGCTGGTTTTGAGGCAACCCAGGGTTTGTTCGCTCTGAGTTGGTGGAAACTCTGGGTTTTCCGTTTCAGGTAGCAGGTTCAGCGCAACCGAGAGTCAGTTACTGCGGCAACATACGCCGTGGGTCTAACCTGCTGGATAGGTGGTTAGACCTACCCTGAGTATGTTTTCACTTTACGCTGCAGCTCCGACTGAAGAAAGAGTGTCACTGTCACACGCGTCCCTGTACAGTTAGAAGCAAAATCACTCTATAGAAATCTCCATCGGGATGTTTTTATCATTTCCTGATGATTTTACGTTTGACCGATCATTTATCTGATCAGTAGCCTTGTTCTCAGCCCTCGGTCCGTTCATATAGGCGGCCACCTTACACATCGTGACATGCTCTACATTCAGATTAATAAACCTATTTGTATTGTATGCTTTTTAACGTCTGTGCCACTGAACAGATTTACGTCAGGTGGATTCATGTAACGCTGCGGCTGCACGCGATAGTTAGGCTACTGTTCACTTATGCGATCCTAAAGTCACAGACGAGCCTCGTTAAATAGCCTAATATGGATATAAAAATTATATAATAATTTAAACTGTTATCACTTGAGGAAAATGGATCTGGTAATAAATCAATCAGGCTCTTCAATGGAAACTGTCACCTAATGTGTCTTGACGTTAATGTCTTTCACTCCCCATTTAAAAGAAGCGACAGTCTGTTTACTGCACAGTGGGCTATTAGACTATAGCTTCCCAACATAGTATACAGCAAATATAAAACACTGTCAGAAATGCTGTGCCGCGCCAGCTTTATTACATTACTGCTGATATGCGTAACTTTAAAAAAAAAAGACTATCTTCTCATAGCGAAATGATTGCTCTGTTTTTTCTGAATTGCCGAGGAGATTAGATCAGAGTTATGTGACAATATCCCCGTTAATTCTTCTCCATAGGCTACCATACAATCATTCGTTAATATTTCTAACTCTAGTGGGAGGAGCGGAGATTTATTTTTTTCTTTTTTGAGAAGTGGGAGGATCACGCATTTGTTTCTCCTGTTTCCATGGTGAATCATGTTATCAGCGATCCATTGACGATGGCTTTTATGCACACGCTCCACCCAGAGTGAACACGCTCAGAGTTGATAAACCCAACGCTGATCCACTGTTCTGAAACCAAAAACCCAGAGTTGCTCGTCAACCCAGAGTATGTAAAACCAGCTACCTGAAATAGGCCCCTGGAGAACGGTTAAGGAAAATGTGTGGAGACTCAGGGGAAATCGTACAGAGTTATTGGTTGACCATCTCAGAGTTGCCCGTAAGCATCGCAAAGGGCCATTAGGACGGATAATCCATGACATTGCCGTGATGTATGGACATTAAACGTCCCTCTGAAATTCTGTTTATCCAGTGTTTACCACAAAAAGTTCCCAAACCTCATGGGTTTGTATGTTGTTGTATACTTTTGTATACTACTGTTATGCCATGTGATGGCTCAGTATGTGTGTTTCTATAGATTAAACACAATGTTCAACATTTCGTCTGTGGTGTTTCTTTGGTAAAAAACAGTACACAGAACAGCCTATGGGTGGAACAAGGTTGAGGTACAAAAATTTGATATTTTAAATATCATGTCAAATTTCTGTACCTTGAACTTGTTTCACCCATGTGCAGTTCTACAAAGTTTCACTGGTATTAGTAGAAGGTTAACAATCTATTAACAACTGATCTGTAAAGTGTGAGTTAATATATTAGTTAAGTATTAGTTAATAGTTTATATATGTTATTGGGACGTTATTCTAACGTTGCAACTATTCCTCATTTACAAACAATTAATAAATGAGGAATAGTTGCAACTTTAGAATAACGTCCCGATAACACATATAAACTATTAACTGATACTTAATACGTCATTAGTAAGTAATTCACTACTAGCTTGAAAATTATCTATCGGCTATCCATAAAGCACAGTTATAAATCCTTAACAAACGGTTAACTGTCATTTAACAAGTCATTTATAACCAATTAACTAAAAGTTTATTAATGGTCTATTAACTGTCTGTAAGGCATTGTTATAAATCCTTAACAAACTGCTAACAAACACATAACAAGTCATTAATAAATCATAGATTAACAGTTTACTAATGATCTATTAACGAGTTACAACGGATAGTTATTCTAAAGTGTTACCGTTTTTTTAAATAATTTAGGAAGGGGCGCCAAATTCTGTCAAATTTATTCTCGGATCCCTGGGTAGTATAACGTATTTTCTCTAAATTCATACATGACATAATGTCTCTAATCCAATGTGAGTGGGAAGGAGGAGCAGGATCTTTCCACTTGAGTAAGATAGCCCTACAAACAAGTAATGAGGTGAAGGCCAGTACCTTCAGCTTCACTTTAGGCAAGCCCGGATTTGGAGCAATGCCAAAAATTGCAGTGTAAAGGTGCGAACACACTAGGCATTTTACACGCGTAAGATTTACGTGCGTAACGCGGCTAAAATGTTGCTTGATCATTTTGTGTCAAAAATGGTTGTACGCGCGTAATGTGACGAGTCTCCCTCCCGATATTGTATTTCCCCAAATCAACCATGGCTGCGATCAGACCCGACCCGACACAACAGCGTGCATGTCCACACAAAAACAACAACAATACGGCCAACAACTGTGCCAAAAGACAAACTGAACAGCACAAATAGCCTAGCATTAAAACAGCATGGCATATTCACGGCAGCTACATAACAAACACAGTTACAGCAGCATCGGTGCACGGCGGCACAACATAAAGGCAAGTAGCCAAAATTACCCTACCTGGCTGTGACAGGGGACCGTGACAGGGGACCGTGGCTGGCGTAGATCAACACCGGTGCTTCGTGTACTTGTCGTGAAAGTCCCGCGGACAGTCGTCATGTTTGGGTTCATAATATGAGGCGCTAGCCGCCCGCACACAACAGGGTGAGTTAACTAATGCTATACGGCGCTAACTTTGTTTATCGGCTAAAGCACAGCTACACATATTCACTGAATTAACCAGGAAGTCCATTCTCCTGGTTTACTTTCCCCACGTAACCCCGAGCGGCTTCATACAGCACCGGCCGCCGCAATACATTTCCTCCTCGGTGTCTCGCATCAGCCTCTGTGTACAGTACACTGTTCTCCGACCCTGCCAATGTATGTGACGTAGGGTCAAGCTCAACGCTGATTGGCCAACGCGGCTAATCGTCTCGCGTAGGAGCAACAAAAGTTCAATTTTTTGAACTCCTCGCGTAGCTATACGCGCGTAATATATACGCACGTAAAGCTACGCGCGTAAAAATGTTGCTTTAGCGCGAGTGAAAATGTTGCTTTAGCGCGAGTGACGCATTTACGCGCCATGTACGCGCGTAAACCAATGGTTCCCTATGGAAAAGGGGCGGGTTTCATACGCGTCTGTACGCGTGTAAAATGCCTAGTGTGTTCGCACCTTAAGGGTTCGGCTCAATTTGATGCTGAAGTACTTCAGAAATTGTTTGAAAAACTGATGTCCAGAACTCAGTCAAGGTGGGACACAACCAGTACATGTTAACACCTCTTGGGGGTCCATTGAATCAAAGTCTTGTTTGTCATCATCTCTTTCGGCGCTGCTGTGTTCCCCTCTTCCAACTGTCCCGTCTAAGCACACCAAAAACCCAATTGTGTTGGCTTCCCTAATGATCTGGTATCAGTTCCGGCATCATTTCAAATTCTCATCCCCGTCTATACTTGCTCCCATAGTTGGTAACCACCTATTCCCCCCTGCTTTCACATTTCTTTCGTTACTTACAAAATAAGCAGGCATGCAAACTCGTCACCTTTCGGCGAAATTTGCCATTTTGAAAACAAAATTGGCCACTTGTGTGATTTGTGGAGATCCGTTGAGAAAATATTTTTTGGGGTGGTGGGGGGGGTGGGGGGGTCCGATGGCCGGCTATGGCCGTTGCACACGGGAGTCCTTGTCGCGGCTGCTTATACATTCTCAATGGAGAGGCGAGCGGGCAGAGAGATGGAGAAGCGAGCGGGCAGAGAGAAGGTGCAGCGTTCTGTCAGGCGGCACGACAAGCGGGCGCATTCCCTTTGAACTCTCGCTTCCGTGCTGCTCGTCAAACGCATGCGCGCGCTCGTGGGATCCTCCGCCCGTCACTTCACACGGGGAGCGCAACGCGAAGCCGCGCGGCCAGCTGACAGCGCGAGCGGAAAGTCGCCTACCATCTGAAACGGCCGAGCGCGAGCCCAGAGAGGAGAATTTTTCGCCAGTTGTGTTGATACATTGTATTGATATAGCCGAAAGAAGTCCCGACGGAGTCGACTGGAAAGCCCAAAAAATACATGACTGAGGTAAGAGTACAAATTAGAGGGAAAAAAAAGTTACATTCTGTTAACGTTAGTAGGCCTACATGTAGTCTATAGATAATTTGCCAGACATTCAGTCAGTGACAGACTGACTGAATGTCAGTCTGTCATTCTGGGGACCCCCCCCCCCCCAGAAGGTACGGGTGTTTGTCACCTTTTTCACCTCCTATGAGTTTGCAGGTCTGGTTCTAGGCCATGGTTCTTGGAGTGATAGCGGAGCATTCTCTCCCATTTGCTATTGCTCCAGTAATTGTTGAGCTGGCCCAGACACTTGCTTTAGACAAAGTGGCTTTGCAGGGAATAAAGCTATCTCAGACAGCGGCAGCATACAAAATGGTCCATGGCCTAGGGCGAACCTTCACTTAGAGGACCTTCTCCAACCTGAGAAGATTTCCTTTTTCCCTAAATTTGGACGAGAGTACATCAAACAACAAGAAAAAGGTTGGTCTTTTCTAAATTGCAAGATATATTGCAATAGTGCTGTCAAATTATTACAATATTTATGTCATGGTCTGTCTGTCTTGTCTTGTTTTGGTGGTGTCCCTGCGTTCCTGTTTTATTTTGGTATTTCTGTCTTGTTCCTCCCCATATCCTGTCAAGTTTCCCTCCTGTTTGATTACTCCTAATGTGTTACACCTGTCCCTCGTTGCCTACCCTGTCTAGTGTGTGTGTATTTAACTCTGGCCGTTTCTCAATTCCAAGTACACAAATTACGGACTTGCGGACTTGGAAGTTCGAACTTGCAAGTCCGGACTTCTAAGTACAAACTTCCGAGAACGGGAGGACGCACCTGCAATTGGAACGGCAGCGGACTCGATTACGTCACCACCTCGGCTCGTCTGTTAACTGTGCTACAGCCTCATGTGGGCATATACAACGTTAACAATAAACACATAAAACAAAAACCCCAGCCTCTTTCATTTTGAAAATAGTATTTAAATATTTTATGTAATTCACGTGTATGTAGTAGTAGGATAAGTAGTAGGCTAATAGTACGTAAATATTTTGAATTAATAGGCCTACATTTGTTATATTTTTAAAATGTTCCTTTATAGCCTATTAGTATTGCTTTAACAATATTTTAAGAAACATAGGCCTCTATAAGAAGACTATACAGTATTTTTTGACAGATGTGTATAAATGAAAATATATTCGTGCGCACCTGTACGACCGTGCGCACCTGTACCCTATATACGAAGTGATTGTCGGGAAAACGATTGAGGAGTTATTGTTGGAGATTTATTTATATCAGAGTGCATACGAGTTATTTACGGTTAATAATATACACACACACTCATACATGGATCGTCGAGCCAGAATTTGTGCTGCCCTGGCGATGGGCTTTCTGTATGAGCGAGCGGAGGAGGAGGCTGCTCAATCGAGGAGGCGGATCGCCGACCGGGAAGCTGGGATGCGGCGGAGGATGCTGAGGAGACGAGCCCTCATCAGTTGTCTGTCTCACGTATGTGTCCTATTGATATGGCTTTTGTTTTAACCTTTCAATTTATCGGTTCATATTGATATAGAACCTTGACTGTAATGAGTGAATTTGTCATTTTACCACAGGGTTGATAGTTGAAAAGCTACACACAACATATAGAACAGGCTGAAACGATTAAGAAAAACCTAGGCCTGGAAAAGATTCCAGTGAATTTACCTCAACTTTTTTGCTGATCAAACAAGTGCTCTGTTAATTTTTAATTCTGCTAGACTTTAAAAATTCATGGCAGACAACATATATTAAATAGATAATTGTAATTAATTGTACATTAAAATATATGAATAAGCATATAGGCATATACCTGTATCTATCTATCTATCTATCTATCTATCTATCTATCTATCTATCTATCTATCTATCTATCTATCTATCTATCTATCTATCTATCTATCTATCTATCTATCTATCTATCTATCGCAATAGTAAATATACATACACACACAATAAACACAAATAATATAAATAGTAAATAACTCATACGATGTTTAAAGATTTTTTTTAGTTTTTTTCTAGTATCAGGACCAGAGCAGCTCACAGCTGTACGCACAGCTCAACACCACTGTGCCAATCCTGGCTGTGTTTTTTGCTGGAGGGGACCTGAAGCCAGCCTTCAGGCTCTCCAGGGAGAGCTTTGACCGGCTGCTGGTCTTGCTGCCCCGGGAGAAGGCCCATGGATGGAGCCATGAGGTGGAGGTGCTGGTGGCGGTGTACTGGCTGGCCTGTGGTGCGTCCTACAGGGTGACGGCCGACATCTTTGGGATGCCCCTGTCCACAGTCTGCAGGACGGTCCATGGCGTGGTGGAGGCGATGATGGCCATCCTCCATCGCGTCATTCATTTCCCCAAGCCGGAGGAGATGGAGGAGGTGGGGGCAGGCTTCGCTCGCCTTGCGGGTCACGAGGCCTTCCGTTCTGCTGCCGGGGCCATTGATGGGTGCCATATCCGGATTGTGCCACCTGCAGAGCAGAAGAAGAGCTACATCAACAGGAAGCTCTTCACTTCCATCATCCTGCAGGTATCTGTGATGGGAGCGGGACATTTTTAGACGTATACATTGGGAACCCGGGCTCAGTGCACGATGCGCTGGTCCTCCGCCGTTCCCCAATGTATAAAAAGACCCTGTACCCACCTGCTGGGTACTTCTTGCTGGGTGATGGAGGGTACCCCTGCCTGCAGCGTCCCGTGGCCATCATCACGCCATACCGCCACCCTCTAGCCGGTAAGAACCCTCTCTCTGTCTCAAGAAAAACATACACAGAAACAGATTGTGACTTTGGCTGATACATCCATGTGAATTTTGATTACCAGGTCATGTTGAGGCGCGCTTTAACAGGCAACACGCCAGAGGGAGGAACATCGTGGAGCGGTCCTTTGGGATGCTGAAAACCCGCTGGCGGGCCATCTTTTTAAGGGCCCTGGAGATCCGGCCTCTGTTTGCCCCCAAGGTGGTGGGTGCCTGCTGCATCCTCCACAACATCTGCATGGCAGCAGGGGATGTGTTGGAGGAGGAGGAGGAGGAGGAGGAGGAGGAGGAGGAGGAGGAGGAGGAGGAGGAGGAGGAGGAAGATGGCCCCGGTGACCCCGTGGAGGCAGATGACAGGGACCTGTCTGGCACCGCCTGGAGAGCGAGGCTTGCTGCCCAGGTTTCTGCTCCTGTAGCACCGGTCGTTTGCCTGCGAGAACACGACTACATATAGACACACACATACACACAAAAACACATACACACACAGACAGGACCACCCCCCCCCCTAAAAAACAAAAAAAAAGCAATAAATACATGTTTGTATATATTCCTAGCTTTGTAAATAAATGTACATATTTGTAATGATTTATGTTATAATTTCCTTTGTATGTACAGTTTTTAATATTTAAATTTGTTGATTTGAAATTGCTCAATCGGTTCAGTAATGTTAACTCCAGTTTTGATGAGTATATAATAATTGTATAGTGTTGGCTAAAGAAGCAATATTAGATTTGAAAAATACCCTCATACTACTCATGTTAATAACTCTGTTCTTCAAAACTTATGTTGTGTTGGCAGGTGATGCCGCAGCAGTTGGGTAGATCGTAATTAGAAAGGTTTAATGAACAAACACAACCAAGAACAGTAAATAAAGCTCATTGTGTTTCACAACACTAGACGATATACTGTTGGTCCTGCTATAAGAATAATTCCAAGCTAAAAGGAGTGACAAATTGTACTTGTTTGATATTCATATGACTGACCAATGATTGGAAAACATGTGACCAGTCAGAAGAGTAAATTATGGAGTGTGTGGAGCTTAACCTTTGTAACGGGTACAGGTGGTTCAGATTAATTCTGCTATTAGAAATTAATCTGATGATTAATAATACTTTAATAGTTTATTAAAGTTCAAAAGGGGCACCACCATTCATTTTAAGAATGGAAAAATAATAGCAAATTGTCTCATTTTAATCAATGGTTTATTCTTAAATATTGATTACTTTAATGTTCAGTTAAATGAATCAACATTAATAAATCCTAGTCTCAATGATCATTTCCATATAATAATGTAATCAAATAATTACTATTATAAATTTGGTAATATGATCTTAAACACTGAAGGCTACAGAATCCTTCTACTTGTTGATTGTTGACACTCCAATAATATCCGCACAAATAAATCACAAACACTTCTAGTTACAATATAAGAACATTTATTTTAACCACAATGAAACTTAAGGTAACATCCGTTTTATACGCATAAAGCAAATACACTTAATCAAAGAAAACATCTAGAACATTGTTATTTATACAGCCATGAACCAATGTGTGTGTGTGTGTGTGTGTGTGTGTGTGTGTGTGTGAGTGAGGGTGTGTGTGTGTGTGTGTGTGTATGTGAGTGAGGGTGTGTGTGTGTGTGTGTGTGTGTATGTGAGTGAGGGTGTGTGTGTGTGTGAGAGTGAGTGAGTGAGTGGGTGTGTGTGTGTGTGTGTGTGTGTGCGATGCGAAGCAAGAAAAGGGACGGGGGGGGGGGGGGGGGGGAAGCTCCCACGTGATTTAAGGAGCGAACACACTAGGCACTTAACACGCGTACAGACGCGTATGAAATCTGCCCCTTTTCCATAGGGAACCATTGGTTTTCGCGCGTACAGGGTGCATAAATGCGTCACTCGCGCTAAATCAACATTTTAGCCGCGTATGACCCGCGTATATATTACGCGTGTATGCTACGCGAGGAGTTCAAAAAATTGAACTTTTGTTGCTCCTACGCGAGACGATTAGCCGCGTTGGCCAATCAGCGTTGAGCTTGACCCGACGTCACAGGCAGAGAGACGGACAGTGTACTGTACACAGAGGCTGATGAGACACCGAGGAGGAAAATGTATTGCAGGCAGCCGAGCCGGTGCTGTATGACAGCAGCTCGGAAATAGAAGACGTGGGGAGAGTAAACCAGGAGAATGGACTTCCTGGTTAATTCAGTAAACATGTGCGGCTGTGCTTAAGCCGATAAAACAAGTTAGCGCCGTATAGCATTAGTTAACTCACCCTGTTGTGTGCGGGCGGCTAGCGCCTCATATTATGAACCCAAACATGAGGGCTATGTCCGGGGGACATTCACAACGAGTACAGCGAAGCACCGGTGTTGATCTACGCCAGCCACGGTCCCCTGTCACAGCCAGGTAGCAGGGTTCTCAACCCTCACGCAATGAGAGTGAGACACACGCATTTCAGGCAATTCACACGCTCCACGCCACACCTTGCATTTCTCACGCAAATTATAACTCTGCCAAACAATTTTTTTTAGCCTATATATAGCCTATAGCTTCGATAAATCCTGGCCTTCACCACCATCACCTAGTGTTGCCACCTTATACTATCTATGGTTGCCACCCGTCCCGTTTTTCCCGAAATTGTTCTCTTTTTTCACCAGCTGTCCCGAGGAAAGAAAAATCTCTCCCGGGACACAATATGTCCCGTTTTCTGGGGAAAAACTCATTCGT
Organism: Ammodytes dubius; assembly: GCA_026122265.1. NCBI lineage: Eukaryota > Metazoa > Chordata > Actinopteri > Uranoscopiformes > Ammodytidae > Ammodytes > Ammodytes dubius. Next base: position 185,868 of record JAOPFK010000015.1, read on the forward strand.
TTTTTTGGGGAAAAACTAATTTGATTTCCTTCGTTCAGTAGTTAAGGCCGTTTCACACGGGCCGTGGCGTTTGATGCGCCCACTAATGCATTCTGCGAGAGCCGAGCGGGCAGAGAGAAGGCGCAGCGTTTTGTCAGGCTGCACGACAAGCGTGCAGGGGCGGTCCTAACGATCTCGGGGCCCGTTTCAAGACCGTGTGGGGCCCCCCACATTTTTTTTTTTTTCTATGAATAATGCATGCTCCCCGCAAAAATAAAAAAGATTGTGGAAACTAGTTGGTTCATAGACGGATTATGAGATAATAGGCCCAGACTCTTAAAGCCCCCCCCCCCCCCCCCCTCCCTATCCAGTCAGTTACATTGACTTTTCCGCAAAGATACATACGTTTACTGGCATAAACATATTAAGGGAGTCAGTGTTTCCCACATGATTTTGGGATACTGTGGGAGATATCCTGTACCTTGTTGGGGGGTCTGGGGGCATGCCCCCCTGGAAGAAAATTGGTACAGTTTTAAAGTAAAATGCATCAATCTGAAAAATCAATCTGGAAAATTTAGATTTAAATCAAATCTTGAGCTGCAGAAGGAACATTATTTTTCTTAAACAGGCAACACTCTTTACTCTGCAACTGTAAAAACATTTCAGAAGATTGGTCTGCAGACCCATGTTATATGATGGAGGGGCCCATTGCAACAGATACAGGGTGGAAAGCTACTTTTTATGAACAGTATATAATTTACATGTAGAAAGTTTATTCCTGTATGTGTGTGGGGGCCTTAGAGGCCCCTCATGAAGCCCATAAGACATAGCTAATAATGCTTTTGTTTTGCACTTGCTTTTCGATTTTTCACCTACTAGTTGAGGGGCCAAGTTGGTTTTAGTGCTCCCACATTCAAATGCGGACGCCGAAAGAGTCTTCTCCATGGTTGGTCTTCACCAGCACCAGAAACAGACTAGCCCTAGAAGGAACATTGTCCTCCATTATGATGGTCAAAATGGCTGGTGTGGAGCCACAGTGCTTCAAGTGGGAGCCAGAAAACCCCTATCCTGAAGGCCTCAAAATCTGCCACTCGATGCTACAACAGCGAGCATCAGTAATATCCAGTATCCATATTTGCTGAACTGAACTAAGAGTTTTACTGAAATAACTACCCCGAACAACTACCCTAGACCTACACCCATCTCACTAGTCTGGCATTTGATATTAATCCAGTTATACTTTCATCATAAAATTACTACAATAGGCTATATTTTAACTAAAACAAAGAAATTATATTGAACTGAACTTGTGTTAAAAACCATTATTATGCTTTAAATTAATAAATAAACACACAATAAAATTTCGCTCGCGCGCTTCGCGCGCTCGCATGGGAAATCCGCTTCTGTCTCACTCTAAACAATTTCCAAAAGTTGAGAACCCTGCAGGTAGGCTAATGTTGGCTACTTGGCTTTATGTTGTGCCGCCGTGCACCAATGCTGCTGTAACTGTGTTTGTTATGTAGCTGCCGTGAATATGCAATGCTGTTTTAATGCTAGGCTATTTGTGCTGTTCAGTTTGGCACAGTTGTTGGCCGTGTTGTTTTTGTTTTTGTGCGGACATGCACGCTATTGTCTCGGGTCGGGTCTGATCGCAGTCATGGTTGATTAGGGGAAATACAATATCGGTAGGTAGACTAGGCACGTTACACGCGTACAACCATTTTTGACACAAAATGATCAAGCAACATTTTAGCCGCGTTACGCACGTAAATCTTACGCGTGTAAAGTGCCTAGTGTGTTCGCACCTTTAGGGCGACAGGGACCAGATGGCGACCGAAAGCAGGTTATGAATGCCACAAAATGGCTGCCGGCTAGGCTATTCTAATTCCACCCGGTAGGGGAAGTAGCTACCACGGTTACTCAAAATGGCGTCTACCTCAGAACAAAGGGGCAAGAAGAAGAAGACTGAGGGCGGGGGATTTCGAAGCCACTCGCCCTTTTTAAACAGGGATTCTACCAAAGTTAACACCAATTATATCAAATAAAAACTAACATCGGGGTCGTCTAACGTGTGTGTACGTGCGTGCAGGAGAGGAAGAGGAGGAAAGGCCACGCTTGAGCGCAGAGAGGGGGAGGAGAAAGAAAGAGCGTAGGGTTTTTCAAATCACACAGCAGAATTAAACCACACTGCAGAATTAAACCACACTGCAGAATTAAATCACAAATCACACTGCTTTCAGCTCACGCTGACAGAGAAGACAGGCCGGGGAGCTGAATCTCTTCGGATCGCAGGCAAGACGCAAAGGGCGCGGCTGATTTGGTGCGGGGGGTTGGCGGTCGAAGAAAAACTCGATCGGCTCCAGTCCGCGGTCCGAGAGGCTGAGTTTCTGGGTAAACCGCCTGCTTCTCGTGTCCTTCTGGTCGTTCCAACGGAACAGCTTTAACTCACGCTGTTGTTTTAGGTATCACCGTGGCCATCGGCGATAGTATCCGTAAAACACGTGGTGGTCGATTGTGGGCTTGAAGGGAGGCCCTGTGGATCTGTAAAGACTTGTTGTTTCTATACGGGGTGTCAGCGAATCGCCGGTCCCCAGAAAGAAAGAAAAGACGCCACGGGGGCGCTTCTGAAGTCCCCGGGGCTTCAGGCTCGCGTTTGTGTACGCCCACCTGGCGAGGTAAGGGTGTACTGCAGTGTTTTGGCCGCACGGTGGCGGCACAGAGCTGTCCATAGGTTTGACCCCCTACACCTTGTTTGAAGACTTTATAAAAAAAAACTTGATGCTGAATTAGTCTCAACTTTCAGCAGAAATCTTCTTGTTTTTTTATGCTAAATAAAGCAGCTATTTTCTTCTTGAAACTCTTGCCTCCTGTCCCTGAGTGCCACTCTGAATTTGCCACAACAGTATGCATGTGACATGTAGAATATAAAAATACACTGTTGCTATCTAAAATGACCAGATAAGGATGAATTATCATTTTAAATAATTTATTTTTTACATTTTATCAATTAATTTTTCAAACAGGGCGAGATATCGCTCCGACCTGCCAGCTGCCACCCTCTCCCTCTCTTCCTCTCTCGCCACCGCCTGCCTCTCTCTCTCCTCTTCTCTTTCTCCCTGCTCTTTTAAAATGTCCAAAAGACTCTCCCTGGGCCTCTTTCTGGTGGCCTGGCCCTGGCTAGTGGTCTCCTCGGCAGAGGAGGTAGAGGCTGGTACGCCTACCACGCCACCGGCAGTGGCAGAAATATTTGCCGCAACAACCAGGGGCGGGCTGATCATACCACTGCCAGGTGGCAGCAGTAGCCGTACCAGCCTCTACCCCTCTGCCCATCGGTGGGTCCCTAAGCTCCTGAAAACAGGGTATTGATTACTGCACTGTCAAACTTATTATTTTCATTTAATCACACTTTAGTACACTTACTGTATTTAAAGGGCCACTGAAATGGTATTGTGTGTAGGTTAATTTATATATGAAGGAATCCCTGGAAAGCTCTATCAGTATATAATACAAAACAGATAAACAGGCAACTTATACTTACTTTATATTTTCCTTTAAGATTGTTCCACTTTTTTTTCGCCTGTTTTACGGATACCCCCATCCCAGACGTGGAAATGAAGTCCCTGGGTAAAGCAATAGTACACAGCCAGTTTAATAACAACAAAAATATTATTCTTAATACATGAAGACTACCGCCACCCGATTTGAACCGTCCCCAAGACATACAAGCACTTAAAATCAATCAATACTCACTCCCATCCTGTCGTGGAGGAGTTCCTGAGGCCAGTAAAAAGGGCCTCATTGGCGGCCCGCCACTCTATTAGGGCCCGCGTCTCTTCATTTGTCCCTTGATAAAATATAACGTGTTTATAGGCCTATTTTAATTGAATGCATAATAAAAGCCATCATATCAGGTTTAACAATTTAGCACAATATGGATAAGACTTATAGAATACTTCCTTTTTGACTGTTTTCCCCTCCCTTATCTTTATAATCACAATTGTTAATGCATGAGATTGTATTTGACAACAATATTATCTATTAAAATAAATATCAAATAAGGGTTAATGCTCCAGATTTGACAGCGTCTCACATTAGAGCATTTGCGACAAGCTGGCTGTCCCACACACACACACACACACACACACACGCCTGAGGCTTTTTATAATAGGCAGATGACTGACTGCTGAAGCTGGCGGGACGAGCTAGATGTCCCGGGACATCTCTAGCTCGTCCCTAACTCCTACCGAGCTAGCTCCCATACACGACACACACAAGCTAGCTGTCTCTATCGGAAAACGTCCGAGAAAATGTCAAGTAGGACTTGACATGTTGGAGAATTCAATGATAGCCTAATAAAAACGTTGAAAAAACGTTGAAACTACGGTATTCGTTAAACAAAAGTAGTATTTGGAAAATAGTAATTATGCTTACAGTTGTGGGTCTTCTCCTGCTCGGTTGCACTCGCCATTGGTTTTGGGTTTTGATCTGACGCTGCAAAATGCATTCTGGGATATCTAACGGCCCCAAGTCCGCGCAAGTCACCACCGATGCATCCTCGATAGAATGGCCAGTTGAAGAACACATCAGGAACACTTCCGGGTACTTGACTTGATGCAAACTTTGAATTGGAACAGTACTTGGGCTACGGTTGATGACGTTTTACGAGAACGCAAGTTCACAAGTACAGAAAAGAACGCGAATTGAGAAACGGCCTCTGTGTTTCTTTGTTCCCTGTCTGAGCATTGTACCTGTTGGTGAGTCTGTCTCCATGTGCTCCATCACTCCATGTGATCCATGTGCTCCATGTGCCTTGACTTTTTGCCTTTTTTGCACTAACTTCTGGTTTAAATCGTATATTATAATAATTGTACATTTGATTCACAACTTTTACATTTGGTTTGATTTGAAGGTCCTCTCCATGCTCGTCAGCTACTATCATGACGACTTCAGGAAGGTGACGGTGGAGCATTTGGGGTCCCTGGAGGTCGTAAAAGTGAACGCCGCTGCCTTGGAGAAGGTGCTTTGCGACTTCTTTGCGCAAAACAAAATACCATGGAAACATCTTGTTAGCATGCTTATGGACTCATGTTCGGTCATGAGGGGCAGCAAGACCGGCCTTGAAAAAAGGATCCTGCAGCACTGTCCAACCATGCTTGATATTGATGGCGACTCCTGTCACCACATACACAACGCAGCAAAAAAGTTTACAGAGCCCTTTGACTGCTACCTTGAGCAGCTGTTCAATGATCTGCAGACGGACCATCAGTGGTCTCCTGATCAGGTAAAAAGAAATGTAAAGTTTTAAATTTATTTATCAGATAACTGATTTTTTTTTTTTTTTTACAAATCTATCTATTTAATAATTTCTCTTTTTATCAGGTGATGTACCTCAAGGAGGTATGTCAAATTCTGAACATCCCTGCCTCCAACACTCAGAGGGGCTTTGTATCACATCGTTGGCTCTCTGCATATGATGCTTGCATGGCAACCTATGCAATGCTGCCAGCATACAAGGTTCTCTATTTTGGATTTCTGTCTGCAGAAGACAAGGACCTTTACAAAGAACCTCTGGAAAGTATATACACAAAGTACACTGTCAATCCTACTGCAAGGGCCAGAATTAAAACCCTACATCAGGACCTCAGCCGAAAAGGTGAATTCTACTTTAAGAATTGAGTCATCTACATCATGGTTAGCTTTAACTTATTGCCACTCCTATTAATGATTCTCTTTTCACAGGCATGACACAGCAAGGGAAAGACAGGAAGAAAAGGGTCTGTCGAAAGGTGTGGCATGAGGAGACTACAACGCTACTGCAGCTCAGCGTTTACATGGGTGTATTGGCTATCCTGAAGGAATATGTCATGGTTTTCCAGGTAGGTGTATACTTTTGTTACACATTACTGAAACTGTGTAACCAATTACGTTTATTCCATTTAACAACAGTTTGTTTTACCTACACAGGGTAGCCAGACATTGGTGCACAAACTGCATGACAAGCAGTTTGAGCTGTTCCTGGCTTTTTTGGCTTGCTTCATAAAAGGGGAACACATAACTCAAATGTCTCCCAGGGCTCTGGGAGAGATGGTTCTGGAGGAGAACATGCTGCTGCCTACCAGGGAGTTCTATGTTGGACAGGAAGCAGACGCATTCAGGACCAGGAATCCCAATCATGCGGTTAGTACCCTGCACTATAAAAACAATTGGTACTTCACTTTTTATCCTGATTGTTTTTTTTGTTGATGTATAGTAATTGTTTTGTGGTGTACTATGTTTCAGCTGCTAGAACCATTCCTCAAACAAGTGAGAACAGCCTACACCACCACTGCTGTCTACATGCAGAAAAAACTTCCATTGTCCAGCCGGACACTGATTGCCCTGTCTTCTCTGGACCCACTTCTAAGAGGCCACTCACAGGCAACCATCCAGCTAAAGAGGTTGGGTGGAATGCTAGACCACCTTTTACCAGCTGTCAAGGACATCCACAAGGAAATCCTTCTGTACAACATCGATCTTAACATGCCCACGTTCAAGGAGGGAGACAGCATGGTGGAGTGGTGGGGTCATGTCTTTGACAACGGACCTAAGTACCCAGCCCTTAGTGCTATGGTAAAATGTGCCCTCTCCATCTTTCATGGACCCAGAGTGGAATCATCTTTCAGCCTGATGAATGAAATCCTTGACCCCAGAAGTGGAAACATGAAAATATCAACATTCGGTGCCATCCAAACAGTCAAGTATACCCTCCAGTCCAGGGAGAAGACAGCTGTGGAGCTGTTCAAAAGGGAGGATGTGAGGTACGGGGAGGTGGACCGCACACTCTGTAAGAACATCCGGTCTGCAGGAAGCACTGACCAACTCCAAAGACGGCAGAATATGCTAGAAAAGCAAAGGCAGCAGATTGAGTATGGCTCCCAAGCATCAGGCAGTGCTTCCTTGAGCAGAAGGCAGAAGGCTGAGGAAGAGAAGAGAGCAAGACTGAGGCATGCTGCAAAACAGCGAAAGCGGGCCCTTGAGACACTGGTCCAGGCCAAGAAGAAATAGAAATAATAGCATACTCCTATTGCCCCCTCCTCCCACCTCATGTTATTCATCTTGCAGAGTATTAACTTTGTAATAAGTTATGTACCTTGCACATAATAAATGAATACTTTGTTCGTAATTGAGCGCAATCCTGTAATTTATTTTAACTTGTAACTAACCTTAATACATAAAGTAATACAAAATGTGGATTTAGTAGCTTATATTTCAAAAAGAAACTCCCCGGAGTATTGTGGTGGATTTGAATGGTTAATATCAAGAGTTGAATAGCAGACAGTTTTAAATGTTAAGGGGTCACTAGTGAGAGACGAAAACAATCTATGAAAGGACATGTGCTTGACTTGGTGTTGCACAAATGATGAAACGATGTCTATTAGTAGAAAACTTATGACACATGATATACCCCACACACAGATATAAACGAGTCCTGTAACTATCAAAGCAGAGTGCCATGCGGCATCTCACCCTGCTGCTATCATACTCCATGAAGTCCTCTGTAAATGTCTGTTGGATGCTCCTGAAATAAACCTCCCTGAACACAATGATGAAGTCCAGCCTGTTCGAGTCTTTGTCAAGCCATGGGGAAACAATCGGCTACTACAGTATAACCTTGGAACCCCCCCTAGTGGGTCTGTGTTTTTCTCAGCTCACGCATCACTCACCTTTTTCACCCCAAGGCAGTTTGCATGCCTGAATAAGACACTTCATTTGCACGCAGTATCCTTCGTTTCCCTCTCCACCCCCCCGCTTTGCCCTGGGATGAATTACTTAAATTAGGTCCCGATCAGAAGGCTCTTATATCCCGGGTATATAGCGGTCTTATGTCGCTCAATAACACACCTGTGCTCAAAGCTAAGGTTGCATGGGAGAGAGAATTAAATGTGGATTTCACAGATGACTGGTGGGTTAAGGCAATCGACAGAATGAGCTCAACTTCATCCTGTGCTCGCCTTGGGCTCATACAGTTTAAGGTATTTCATAGGATCCATTTTTCTAAAGCCAAATTGGCAGAAATATACCCTGACGTAGACGATAGTTGCAACTGGTGTGGCTTTGCCCCGGCTGACCACAGTCATATGTTTTTTCTTTGCCTAAGACTGAACAATTTTTGGTGTTCTGTCTTCAAAACATTATCTGACGTCCTGCAGCTAAATCTTCAACCATGTCCTTATATAGCCATTTTTGGGGTCCCCTTGGTGCCGTCTACTTATTCGATGCGCAAGCAGATGTTATTGCTTTCTCCTCTCTTCTAGCTTGGAGAAGAATACTTTTTGAGTGGAAATCTCCAAAGCCTCCCCTCTCATCTTCATGGTTGAATGATGTTATGTTCTTTGTTAAGGTAGAACAAATTAAATATTCCCTGAGAGGCTCTCTTTACAAATTCGATCATAGGTGGCGCCCCTTCATTTCTCACTTTAATAAACTTAAGTTGCTTCCCAATGATTAGATTTCTATTACTTTTTTTTTTTTTTTTTAGAAAGGGTCTCTTATGTCTCCATATTTCTCCATATCATGTGTCACAGCCTATGCGCCCCCTTGTTTGAGGCGTCATGGTTGGAATTAGGGGTGGGAAAAAAAAATCGATTTTCCGATTAATATCGATTCTCTCTCGAACGATTCTGAATCGATTCAGAAAAGTTAATAATCGATTTTTTTTTTTTTTTTTTTTTAAATATATATATTTTTTTTGTAAATACTAATACTTCATGCGCCATTGCGCATGCACACCACACATGTGCGAGTTGTCTCCAAAGTGGCTTCAAAAGGGCTGAGAGCAGCAAACCCATGTGACCTGCACCGGCTTTATCTCTGTTTACGTTTTTGTATGAGAGCTGAATTCCAAGCCATACTTTTTGTACAATGTGTTGAAATGACATAGAAAATACTAGATAATAGAATAGAAATCCTATAGAAACATGATTTACGAGGTTAGAAATAAAATAAAACTGAATCGGTTTAGTTTTTACATACTTCCATATTGTGTTGAAATGCAAGCTGCATTGATTATTGCACTGTTCATAGAAAGTCATATATGTGACAAGAAAAGCTTTTTCTCTTAATACAATATTAGAGAAGGTAATTCATCTGTTGATTATCTTTAATGATCATCACAAAAGTAGGAAGTGATTAGCAAACTCTGAGGAGCAAACTCAGATGTGCATATAAATATATTTTTGAAATTCACACATGGGTATGCACATAAAAAAAATTTGCATTGCGATGCATTGAAAATCAATTTTGAATCGAATCGTTGACCTCTGAATCGGAATCGAATCGTGAGGTGCCAAGAGATTCCCACCCCTAGTTGGAATGTCTTCAGGTGCATTGTTTGGAATTTGGAGCTGTTCTTATCCTTGAGGGGACACTGTGTAACATTTTAAGTAATGTATTAGCTACAATCAATATCCTCATTCATAAATATGTCCTCATTGGTGTAAAATCACCTCTGCCAATTATCTGAATTGTCCTCCTGAGCGGAGAATTACATGTATTAATATTACATTTTGTACATTGAGCAGGCAGGTCTTATGGGGGCATCCATGTTTTTGGAATGTCATCAGGTACATTGTTTAAAATTTAGAATTGTTCTTGTCCTTGAAGGCCACTGTAGCTTCTGTTATTATTCAAAAGGGGTGGGGTTACCCAGGGAGCGTTGCATTCTAGAACTTTCTTGATGTCATGTTGCACAGTGCCCCTTAAAGGGCCACTGTACTTCTGTTATTATTTGTATGGAGTGGGGTTGCCCAGGGAATGTTGCATTCTAGAACTTTATTGATGATGTCATATTACACACTGCATGTAGTTGTCTCTTTTGTAACTGTTTTTAATGGGTTTTTTATGTCATTTTATGTCATCTTTCCAAGGATTGTTTGGGATGCGGGGTGGGTGGGGTTCTAAATGTTTTGTATGTTTGTTAAAAAATAAAAATCGTTTATGGAAAACAAAAAACTTTCTTCAATTAACCTTCAGTGCATCCTTAAAAAAAATCACACTCTGCCTCCTTCGGCGCTTAAGATGTCACTTTGGATTGATATGTAGATAAAAATAACATGAATATATTTTTCCACCAATTTTTTTTTATAACTTTCTTTTTCAACTCGAGTCCTCACCATACAAACCATATTCATCTTTATTTTAAGGATTTTAACCCTTTAAATTCTAGTTGTTTTAGAAAAAGTCACTTGTTTTTTTTAATGGAAAAACACAAAATATCAATTAAAAGCTAAATAATTAGTCTGAATTGGATTTTTTTGAGGGGGATTATAAGAGTGTGATAGATGTAAAAATTTTGCAATGAAATTGATTTGAATGCATTTTTATATTTTTTTATATCTAAGATTTAAAAAAAGACTCACACTCAGCCTCCTTCGGCGCGTAAAGCTATTCTTACCCTTCTTGCATTTGAGAATTACAGCACATTCAAAATATCCCGCCTTCCTCCAATGCCCCACCCCCTCATTCCCCTATTGGTCCACGTCATTCCCATCCCCGGTGTGGTTTTGAAAAAACTTTATTTACACAGGCAGACTTACAACAAGTGCCCCGGAGCAAGCACGTGAGTTTTGTTTACCAAAGCAATGGATTCCGATTCAGAAGCACCGGTAAGTTATATACATAAGCCTACACATATATATTTTTCAGTTCTATGGTTGTTATGCAGTGCACTATTTACTTGCTTTATTTTTTTAGTTATCATAGGCTACATTTTTTTTGCAAACACGCTAATGTTATCTAATAAAGCGGTCTCAGCTGTTCTGTTTTCAGTGTAACGTCGGTTACGGTTTTGTCTGCTAACGGCTAGCGCGTGGTTAACTTTATCACTGTTCAAAACATTATGCTTCAATGTCGAAAGCTTGAAGCTTCTATTTCTAATGCTCCGATGCTCTATTCACCAATATGAAAGCTAGCTCCAGATGAATACAACACTACCACTATTATTCCCGTATGACAAAAACCTATATAACCAGCAGCCAAATAATACAAAGCTATAAATACAGTGTGTTGTTGTTGTGATTTTGCTCTGCCTCACTAGGCTACATAATATTCAAACTTGGCAGAGACATTGGAAACACATTTTGCTACGCTTTTGATCTAGAATCTTTCATCAAGCTTCATCAGCATAATTTCAATAATTTCACAGAGATATGATTTATAGTAAATAAATAAATATATGCAAAACATGTATTTTCAGAAAGTGTTGTTATGTCTCTCTTCACCCTGATATTCTTATAAAGTTCAAACATATTCTGCCTTTGTTTTTATATGTTGGTGCTTTCTAGGACGACAGTGTAGTAGACCCTGACTACAGCCTTGAGGTCTACACAGAGGTAGATGATGATGATGCTGATGATGACGATGATGATTCTCCACTCGAAGGCGCCTCAAGTAGGAAGAAAGCAAGGGCCGAAAGTGGAGGCAGAGGAAGCCATGGTAGGGGAAAGAAAGGCAGGGGTCGTGGTTTTCCACAACAGAAAAAAAACCCAAATACATCAGGCCAACAGTTTGTGGAGGCAGAGGAAACCAGCAGAGGAGGTACACCTGCAGCAGCCAGAAGAAGACCAGGCCCTTCTAGAGGCAGCCGTGGCAGAAGCAGCAGGGGCCGTGGTGTGACACAGGGTGGAGAGGTCGATGATGAGAGACCAGGAACCAGCAGAGATGTTCCTAGAGGCAGAGCAAGAAGAGCAAGAGGTCGCCGGGGACGTGGACCTGCTGTTTTTGCTCAAGATGATCTACTCAGAGTCCAGCACTATCACCAGGAGAGGATTGCCGCTGAGCAGGTAAAGCAGCACCATATTAGTATTTTCTTATTATTATTGTCTTTGGATTAGATGTCCAGCAGCCTATTGCTATTTGTTTAAAAATCATTTGCAACATGTATTGACATGAAAATATCTACTATTTCAGGCTAGAATTCAAGCACTAGACCCCACACAGTCCCGTGAGCTGAATCTGATCTGCCTGCAAAGGGACCCGAGCATGATGTTTGACCTGATGGCACACTCACGGGTTCAGGATGCTTCCCAAATCATTCGAACACCCGAGCAACCAGAGTGGTGTGTCTGTGGCAGATGCAGGGACATGATCAGAGACAATGAGAAGGTGTGCTGCGGACAAACACTAGAAAATTGCATCTCTGTCCTGCCTCACATGGATGCGTTCATTTTGCAGCCGGGGGTCCTCCACCTGGCTAGACGCATATGGAATGACTCCCGAGCATTAGAAGATGGACAAACACCGGGGGAAAGCCACAAGCAGTTCCGCTTTGCTGCATATAGACAGTACGTGATCTGGCAGTATGGGCAACTTGGACAAGGCCACAGAGTTATTATACCAAGTTGCTGTGTTTGGCGAATACGTGACGAATACCCAGACCCCAATGGGATCTATAAAGGTTTTATCCCTAGCCGACATGGCACTGATACGGACTAGACTCCTGTCCTGTCAATGATGTATATAGTACTGTGTTATTGCTGTATATTTTTGTCATAGCGAGTGACCCATCTTTTTTAATTAAAAAAACATTTGTTTACTCTGTTGTGTTGATTTACATCTTTGAAATTTCATTTATAGTCAATTTACCAGTCAATACATTTTAAAAATGTCAAACTGCCATTTTCTTTACTTGCATCATATGTTTTTATTATGCTTTGGTTACACTATGCAGAAAATCACACACGACTTATTGCTGCTCGAGCGCTTCGTTCCCACCATTACATCTTGTTACGGCCGGCCATACCAGGCTCGTTTAGCCGGCCAGTAAACATGAAAACAAACCAAATGAAACCATGAATCCAAGTGATAACGTGATTTATTCAAAATAATCCCACAACACAACTCAACGCAGGAGGCTGCAAATAAAAAGGAGAACGGGAGGAAGGCTGGGGCAGCACAATTGGCTGCAGTATTGCCCAGGTCTTCCTCCAGCTAAACTATAACCCCGGTCTAAAGAACACAGCTTTAGATCTGGAGTTCTCCGGTTATCCTCCCAGACAAGACGGCAGGTTTGATGCCAGGACAAGCCCTGGTTGGTGAAGGTTGTCTTCTATTGCGGGAGTGGTTCACCTTGACAGAGAGTAATAAAAATTAAAATGTGACATTGGACAAAATAGTAAGTTAGGTATTACTAGCCAGCTAAAAAGATTTAACTATCTTCTACCGATTGTGCATTTATGGACACTTATTATCTAACAGGTTACATATATAAGGAGAAGTTATGCTCCTTCTCCAATGAGAGAACAGTAGCTGTCACAATCACATGTCAACTCACCACGACCTCTGCTGCGTTGAGTCTCCAATAGTTGTTCTGTTGATGGTGCAGGGACACCACTGAGAGTCCCAAGTCGTCGGGGGTCATCTGGTCTCATTGCTCTTTTTCGAGGCATGCCCTTCCCTGCCGCCAACTGGTCCAACTTGCAGCGTAGAATGGCACACTGCAGGTCTTTTATGTAGCCATAGCTCTTCTTGACCTTCTTTATGTACAGAGAGAAGCCACCACTTTTTTTGTTGTACATTTTGTGGTAGCTGACAGAGGACACAAAAAGTACAGTTACTAACAAATAAAAATGTGGTAAGTTGATATTAGATGTGTTTCACTTTATAAGGAGAATAAACAAAAGATATATAGACTATCAAGGAACAATATAGTATATAAAGAGTGTATTTTGAATTCCTCAAATAATAAATGTTCAAACAGACTGTTACTTATAATCAAAACACAGACGTAAAAGTGTACTGCTATAGAAAAGGTGTCACCTGGATGAAAAGGTATTGGGGACAAACCAGTGGCAGTTGATTATGCAAATGACACCAAAGGAGGGGTACTCCCCCACCACCATAAAGACACAGTACTTCGGCATGACCCCTACAAATGCCACACTTATAAGTGACTGATGTAAAGGTTTTTGCTTTGCTATGATTTTTTGGACCAGCAACCAATTACACACCAAATCTACTGATTATGTCTTCACAGGGGAGTCAGAATTATGAATGTTTGTGTTTTAAACATCAACATACCTGTATTTGCCATCTGCCTTCACATAGGGTTGGCTGCAGTGCTCATTGTAGTCGAGGGCAGCTAAAAGTGTTCGGGCCGCATAGACAGGTGGTACAAAGGAGTTGCGTTTTGATGCGTATGTAACCAGGGTGAAACAGCGTTTTTTAGTTGTGTTGAAATGTCACCAATGCTGATTTAAATGTACCAGTATGTGTTTAGGTACATTTGGTAACCTGTTCCTGTTCCTTTGTTGATGTGTTTTTGTACCTGTACTGTAGCTTTAAGAAAGTCCGTGTCTTTTGACGTGTGTGCAGCGCCAAAGCTCAGAATGCTTTTTACTGTCTGAGTGGAGGTATGTTGTTGTGTTTCTCGTCATATTTTAGCATATAGGTCGTTTTGTGTACAACGAAAATGTTTAATATGTAACTTAGTGTGTTGTGAATTAAGTGTGTGAACATGCTACAGCGCTGTTTTGTTAGCTAGCACTTAGTAAATGCACTTTTTGAGAGTTTTTGTTGTGTACATGTGCGTCCGGGTATTTACAGTGTTTCCCCGTGTGTTTGTTTGCTAGGAGGAAATGTGGTCCCGGCTACGACCGTTAAATGCATGTGACAAGTTATTTTCTTTTGGCTCATACAGGTATGAATGTTTTATCTTTATGTATTATCAATGCTGGTTATGTTTATGTTTGTGTATATGCAGTGTCTAGTATGTTATTTTATTTATTTCATATTATTTTATACATTGAGAGAATGCTTTTTACTGTCTGAGTGGAGGAGGAAATGTGGTCCCGGCTACGACCGTTAAATGCATGTGACAAGTTATTTTCTTTTGGCTCATACAGGCTCAATGCAGATGCAAATAAATGTGGACAACCTGCTTCCATTGTGGTCCAGTCTCCAGTCCTTCCACCCACACAACACACAGTCCCCAGAACACAACGCAGACGATCTCACCGCTAACGGATGTGCACTTATATAGGCTATATTAACTTAAGAACATTTGCACACCCGTTACACGTACATCAAAAGGTGTGCATGAAAACACTCCAGGGCACCAGTGGACCTGGTGTCAGAGAGGGAGGACACATTAAATATATGATTGGTTACATAACTTCAACAAAAATGATTATTACTAACTAGTAATGTAGTTTCAATCTATTATCCTAAAGTATACAAGAGCTGCATTTTTTTTTTAAATTTAATTAATAATAAATGTTACTAGTACAACACATCTAAAAAAAATCGTATTATATTGAAGGCTGACTCATTACCTAAAGGTCAAGTACTTCGGAATCGTCTTTGTCCACCTCTTATCCAGTATCAGTTCAGTGAGTTTGCAGTGTGCCGTGCTTCCCTTAGGAATAAGCTCCTTGTTTCCTTCTTCCAGCAATGGCCCATGGGAACAACAGCCACCAAATGCCCATGTGTGTTCTCCGGTGACATGGTGGAGCAATCCTTCCCACATGTCCTGAATGGGCAATTGTTATAATGTATAATTTGAATACATAGACAATACACTTACTTATACAAATTACAGTGAAAAACATACCCAGAAATCCTCCATTGTATTTGCTGTCTTGCAGCTGTGCCAAAAGTGGTTGCAGATGTCCTTCTTCCACATAAGTATCGGTGAGCAGCCTTTTTCGAGGCCGGTCTAGAAATTTAAAAACAGAATGATTCAGCTTCAGAACGATAACTAACAAATATGACATTTCTAAAATATTTTTTGAAAACAAATACAGTAATCCATCTTTACATAGCAGTAACTTACAGCCTGGAGTTTTTTGCCAAGATTCTTGGCTCCGTGCCACATGTCCAGCGTGTGCTTGACACCACTGTCCTTGTACAGTCCTTTGTCTGGATAGGGAAAATAGTGATTACAAAATTACACAGTATAATATCTCAGTGTAATTGCCAACTGTTTTGCTGTCGTTTGTTTTTCTTCAAATAATTATAAAAATCACACATTGTTTTTCAAAACCCAAATAGATGTATCTATAGAAGCACTTACTGAATAGGGCCGATATTTGGCTGTGTGCATCAGTGCAGAACTCAATGACATCAAGATCTTGCTTCAGCGTGTCTAATGTCTTGATAAAGGCCACCTTCTCCATGTTGGTCGATTTCCGCGAAGTCTCACGCTTGTCCATATTCAGCACGTTGATTATTTGGCTTGTGGCATTGTCCATGGCAGTGTACCTACAGTAGTGCGCGCAGAATCCTGGACTGTCCATCCTTGCATCTCCTTAAAATACAGACGACAAAACCGAATATGATGATGATAAATAAGTTTGTGGTGCCAGAACATGCATGAAAAATTTGGATGTGTCTTGCATAATTGTTTATGTTCTTAGTTGACTATGGGTGTGTTTATGAATGTCTGTGTGTGTGTGTGTGTGTGTGTGTGTGTGTGTGTGTGTGTGTGTGTGTGTGTGTGTGTGTGTGTGTGTCAGTGAAACAAACCTAGAGCGACAGTTGGTCCTAATGTCTTCACATTGGCAATCACTTTGGCTCTTCTCGCATTCCAGAACGCCTTTATAGTGTCCACACAGTAGTTGTCTTGGATGTCGGAAAAGTATCTCTCATTGATCATCCCCATATTCATAAAGTTGAAAAGCATTTTCACCTTTGTGTAGTTGTTGCCTGTGAGCAAAATGTTGGTGGCCATTTGAAAGTCTCCTAACTGACTCCCAAATTTTAAAGTTGGTTGGGAAGACCACCGCCACACGATATGACCTTGAGGACACAGCTGCAAAAGGGGCAGGAGAGAAAAAACATTGAAAATTTTAAAGAAGTGAAGTAATATAAAACAATGACAGTATTTAGTATTAAAAACTAAATTACATGTGTTACCAAAACATGACTTACCAATTCAATGATGGCAGCTGTGACCCTTGACTTGATGTTTATCTCAAAAGGTCCATTTGCCTGACATTGTTTTTGGGTGATGGGGTCCTTCGCTTTACACACATCTACTGGCAAAGCGACATACTCACAAAGCTGCCTCAGACAGTCATGGTAAGCTATAGAAGCCGGTTTGCCAATGATATCTTCTTCCACCTCAACAGCGTTCTCAGATCTATTTGATTGTCTTCTTTGCTTTTTTTTTTGGAAGATGTTGTGTCTCTTGCTCTTGCTCCAGCACAGAGAGATCTTCTTCATGCTCATCCTGATCTGTGTCGTCTCCCGCGTCATGTACAGTGTCTTCCATGGTGACTGATGGACATTCTTCTAGGATGAACCCGGTATTTAGAGATCTGCCTTTGCTGTAAAATTTAAAGAATATTTATATATTTATTAATAATACTAATAATCATTAGCGAAATATGAAATCAGGTAAAATAAATGTCATAACATGTTGGTTATGAAGATTGGTAATAACCATACCACACACGCAAACGAGGCACGTAATTTGGGTCGTTGCCGTCATCGTAGTCAGAGTCCTCCTCTAAAGAGTCCTCCTCAACAGCGTCCTCCTCTTCCAACCACAACTCTGATTGAGCCTCCATGCCTGGATGCCAAGAAGGATCGTATTCGTCCTCATCGTAGTCAACGCTGATGACAGACAACCCCAACTAGTTACATTATGTTACACATACACAGAATTTACAGAAATAATAACCCAGAAAATATAATGAAAAGTCTCATCTTCTGTCCTTGAAAACACTTACATAGAGTTTGTAATATCATTGAATTCATCCTCAGTGAAGTCCAATCTCTCATCTGCTGATGTTACACTGCATTTAGGATAAGAAAGTCAGTATTACGTAATTATAAATTTGGATGAGTGAATACAGTGCCTGTTCACTTTAAAATATGTTATTTTTAAACATTTAACAAGTAAAACCTAGGTAGCACTGTACCTTGCTTGTATTGTGTGAAGTGAGGTCTCAGCAGAGCAGCCGTCCATACCTTCCACTCCATGAACAGAGAAATCCTCCTCTCTACAGATGTATACATGAAAAAAATGGGCATTTTTCACAACATTAGATAAGTTGCTGTTGTTACCACACAGCACATGAGTAGAGATTTATAGTGTTCTGGAAACATCAGTTACATTTCTCATGTTTTGATGGGGGAGGGAAACTGTTTAGCATAAGCTCTAGGTTTGATTTCACACCAATAACTCACTTTTAACAATTTACTTGTTCATGCCATCATCGCAAAACACAAAAGCATGTGTGATCCACGTTGATGGGCAAACGATAACATTAACAAACAAGGCTTACCGTTCTGAAAAAGATTCTGCAATGGTGGACAAAGGTGGCGGAGGAGGCCTCTTGAAACCATGTTTCACTGGCGTCGACGTTGTTTTTCCGTAACTAAAACACAAACATGCACACACGAATATTGATATTGTTGTAACAGCAGAAAGTTAAAATATGATAAACTGTACATTGTACAGAACATGGAAACAGCGACAAACACGGATATGATATCACTTAGCCTGACTATGTTTTACAAACATGGACAGTTAGCACCCTGCTAACGGCTGCCTTCGGTGTATGAATGTGTGTGAATGAGCCAAAACAATTTAAAGCACACTGGGACTGTGTAAAACGGTGAGGAAGACTATAAGTGGAGAATATTTCTTGAGCAAACTGCCTAATTAGCTGGAGCTAAGAGTAGGTCTGTTAGCATTATGCTAAACGTGATTCCGGTAAGTGTCTGCATCAAATAGTCAATCGTAAGGTTATATGATGTTGTAGGTTAGGTTATGCAAAATAAAAATACCTTTCCAGCAGAAACTCCGCCACCATTTCATCCGTCTTTAGCTGCTGCTGCTTCATCAGTTGCCTCCATTGCTCAAAAGCAGAGCCGATGTTTATTCTGCTTTTCGCTCTCGCAGCATCGAGCTCTTTTTTTCTGTTGGCCATTTCTGCTAAACTTTTTTTTTCCCTTCGGAGCCGCTTTGTTAGCAGTAGTACGCGGTGACTCACTTCGGTCTGCCATCTTCACTCGCTACTCGCTACTGTCTGCCGTGCTGCCGCGGAATCAAAACAAACCCTCTAGTTGAGGACGCGCCTTGATGACGCACGCCGACTGCGCCATACAGAAGCAGACGGCAAACAGACAGATCTGTCGGCCAATGAAAAAGTTCTGACCAAGGATTTTTATTGGTTGAATTTTTCACATAATATTATGAGATTGAAATAATCATTTGTTTTAATTCCTGGTGGGTCTATAATGTATTCTAGAGTGTAATTAGCCTATAAATACCATTTTAACCTCATTAAAAAAAAGTGTAAAAATGCAACAAAGGTAAAGGTAGCTTTAAGATGTCACTTTGAATTGATATGTAGATAAAAATAACATGAATGTATTTTTCCACAATTTTTTTTTATAACTTTCTTTTTCAACTCGAGTCCTCACCATACAAACCATATTCATCTTTATTTTAAGGATTTTAACCCTTTAAATTCCAGTTGTTTTAGAAAAAGTCACTCGTTTTTTTAAAGAAAAAACACAAAAAAATAAAAAGCTAAATAATAATTAGTCTAAATTGGATTTTTTTGAGTGGGATTAGAAGAGTGTGATAGATGTCAAGAATGAACAATAATATTGAATTGAATGCATTTCTATTCTTTTTGCTATTTAAGATTTAAAATGTGCCCTCCATTAAGGGCCATTGTACGGCACACAGAACTATTAAAACCACACTTTTTGACCCTGCTGCCAAAAGATGAGAGAAACTGATTTTTTTATTATTCTTTTGGTTCCTTGTACTAATGTCTTGACATTTTCAATTTGTTTTTTACTAGTTGTTGCTAATTTCTCACATATGCCAGTGTTTCAACTACAGGCTAAAATGTAAATTTGCACTCCCTTGCTACTTAGGCCACTGCAGGCCACATGAATAAATTATTTGAGATAACATGCCCTGTCTGGGTTCTTCATAATAGCATAGAGTAGTGTATATGTGTATTTCAACAAATATGTATTTGTGAATATGTGTGCCTGTGTGTATCAAATAACAGATAGTGAAATTCACATAGAAATACAGCTCAATGTAAATCCATGAAAACAGCATGTTTCGATCCCATGGTTAATTGAGGATAAGTTTGTGAATATGGTAATATTACACATTCATCCTGCTCTTATAACTTGAAATTTTATATTTTTATGATTTTTTCAGATGTTTTATGAATTAAGTCCTGCCTATAGCCTTTACAACTGATAACAATACAAAATGAATCACAGTTCCCTCGTTTCCACTAGGGGTATCTTTGCTCTTCAGGCCTATAAGGATTAAATTCACGCATCAGCTGTAAAATTGTAAAAATGTAAAATTTCAAGGTATAAGAACAGGATGAATGTCTAATATTACCAAATTCATGTATTTAACCTCAATTGACCATGGGATCAACACATGCAGTTTTTATGGATTTACACTGAACTGTTTTTCTCTATGTGAATTTGAGTGTCCGTGTTTGGATACACGCACACACACACACTTATTTGTCGAAAAACACATCTATACTATACTATGCCTAAGAATACAGAGAGAGCATTTTAGCTGAAACAATTTATTCATGTGGCCTGCAGTGGCTAGTAGCAGAGGAGAGCAATATTAAATCTCAGCCTGTAATTAAAACCAATGGTATATGAGAGAAAACCGATGCAATTTAAAAAAAACACAAAAAATTTAAATTTTCAAGACATTAGTGCAAGGAAATAAAACAAAACAAAAAAAATCTGGTTTCTATCAGCTATTGGCAGAAGGGTCAACAAATGTTGTTTGAATGGGAGTCAATGAGGGGCTTTTTTGGCCAAGGAGGCTGAGTGTGAGGAAAATTAATATACAGTGCATTATAGTGTAAATTAATGAATTGAGGATAAAATTCATAAATTGGTCAGAAAACATTAGCCTTGACCAAATATGAAGCCATTTGCATGAACACAGCCTCAGCAGTTGTGAAATGAAAAACCAAAATGTACCAAAAAAGGCCTAAGATGCACTGAAGGTTAAACAACGACACAACTGAAGTCATTGTCTTTGGTACCAGGGATGAACAATTAAAAGTCAGCGCACAGCTTAAATCTGTTATGTTAGAAAGCGCACACCAAGCTAGAAATCTTGGAGTAGTCATAGATTCAGACTTGAATTTCAAAAAACACATTAAATCAATTACTAAGTCAGCCTACTACCACCTTAAAAATATATCAAGAATTAAAGGGCTATTGTCTCAGCAGGACTTAGAAAAACTTGTCCATGCATTTATTTTTAGTAGACTTGACTACTGTAATAGTGTCTTTGCAGGCCTTCCTAAAATATCAATCAGACAGCTTCAGCTAATTCAAAACGCTGCTGCTCGAGTCCTCACTAGGACCAAAAAAGTGGATCACATTACCCCAGTTCTTAGGTCTTTACACTGGCTTCATGTCACTCAAAGAATTAATTTTAAAATATTGATGTTGGTCTATAAAGTCCTAAATGGTTTAGGCCCCAAATACATCGCTGACCTGCTGATCCCATACAAACCAGTCAGAGCTCTCAGATCGTCTGACACTGGGCTACTGACAGTCCCCAGAGTAAGGACTAGACAGGGAGAGTCAGCCTTCAGTTTTAATGCACCCAAGCTCTGGAATAAACTTCCAGGGGACTTGAGGTCCGCTTCAACACTTGGCTCTTTTAAATCAGGTCTGAAGACTTTACTGTTTCCGTTTTAACCTGTAATTTAGAATTTTTATTTATTTTAATTATTTTTAAATGTTTTAATTATTTTATGTTTTATTTATATTCATGTTTCTCATTCGCATTTTTTAAAAATGTGTGCTCTATACTTGATGTATTTTGTTTTTGCATCTGTAAAGCACCTTGAGTGGACTTGTGTCCGAAATGTGCTTTAGAAATGAACTTGCCTTGCCTATTGAGGGTTGAGTGGCTGGTGGTATCTTACTAGCAGCATTAAGAAGAAGAAAATTAGGGAACAGTTCAACACCAATGCAAACTACTAGGCTAAAATAAAACATCTGGGTTACTTGGTCCCTCCTCTTAGGCTACCTTGATTTGTGTTGTGAAAAGTGCTATAAATGTGCAATACATAGGCTAGTTCATTACACAGAATAATAAAAGCATTTGTATTGGCAGATGAGCCATTTGTAACCCTGGAAACCTAATTTTCAAACTAAATTACCAAAAACAATATACAAAACGATCTAAAGATCTTCTGAATTTACTTGAGTGAGATTGAAGGGTTAATATGTTTGATGCATGCGCATTCACCGGCCGGCGGGGACACAATTCTTATCAGCGGTAACTTGGTGGCGGGTGAGAGTGTGAACTGGTTGATTTGCGTGTGTAGGGGGACAAACCTATGGACAACTCTGTGCCGCCACCGTGCGGCCAAAACACTGCAGTACACCCTTACCTCTTCAGGTGGACGTATCCAAACGCTAGCCTGAAACCCCACCCCGGATGATAGCCGGGGACTTTAAAAGGACGCCCGCGCGCGGGGTGTTTCCGCCTCTCTGATCATCGGCTCTTAGCGGATACATATAGAGACAACAAGTCTGTACAGATCCAACGGGCATCGTCCTCCAGGAGACCCCTGGCCTTTTCATCACCCATTGCCGCCTATACACTCAGAGAGTGTTTGTCCGTTTAGACCCTTGGAATGTTTACCGGAAACACATCCCTACCCCTCCAAAACTAACTATGAGCGCCCTAACGGTGGACCAAGTTCAAGACATAGTTGAACGCACTAACGCAACAACTATCCACTTACTTTGTAAATATTACTGTGATGTCTTTTACTGTGACATCACAGTAATATTTACAAGTACGTTTTTTTTAACCCTATATTTCTCTTTCTGTGATGTCACGAGAAGGAGAAATATAGGATAAAAAAAACACTCTTTCTGCCTTTTCTCAGGCTAGGATGAACCAATTTTAATTTTTTTTGCACATTTATACTACATAGGATCTCAGAATTCAATACACCTTCATATTCAAACCGGTGAAGTAGGCCTTTAATGAGGAGATGCCAGAAATCCAAGAGAAACTCACGGCACAACAGGGGCAGCTGCAAAGCATGAGCAAAACCATGCAGGGTACCATACTCACGGTAAACATGCACTCTGACCTTATCAAAGACATCAGGCACGCTTTAGGTGACCTCACTAAGATTGTACAATCTGACTTAACATATGTTCAAGCGGTTAGGGATTTAATTCAGGACTTAGTAAGAGAAGTTGGTGCTTCAGTCAACAGTCTAAGCAATGGAAAGATTCCCCCATACCTAGTTCCTGTAGATATGGTGGAGGAAATCCTCAAATCCGCAACAACCACAGTGGTGCAAACTTCACAGGTACACCTAGCGTACAGCCTTGGCAGTGCAATTCCCATTCATGTTAGTCCCGAGGATTTAGAGATAGGTTTTCTACTTAATGTGCCACGTTTTTAAAACACCCCCATAGATCCTCGTCAATGTAGACTGGCATTGTTGATTGGTAAAATAGCAAGTACATTTCAGTTATTGGGTTGGAGAATGCTTCCAACAGCCTCCGGAACCTCAGTTGTTTCTCATCTGTGAATAAAAAAAGCACAGGTTGTGCAGACTACATAAGTTTCATTTCGGTCTCTTGTATTAATCCTGCATTTGTATAATTGAAAAATGAGGCCTACTTGATGATTTGAAATAACTGGCCAGTGGCTCATACTGCTGTAGGATTCGCGTCAAACACCTCTCTAGGCTCAACCACCGAATAGAGATGTGTTGGAGTATTTCCATGTATTCACTCCCATGGAACTCACACAATTCTATAACAAGAATATTGCATCTTAATTTCAATCAAATCAAATCAAAATGTTCAGCATTTCATTTGTACTATATTGGAACTGGTTAAAGCACATACCAGTCAGGAAACCTTTTCGATTGGTGCTACCTCTGAACCAGTAGCCCACATCCACAGTCAGATCCTCTGGATCAAATCCAGACACCTGCAATACATGATGATTTCGCATTACATTTTAGTCATACATTTATTACACCATAACAAACCATTTAACATTGCATTAGGCTTAACAGATAGGTCATTGAAAGCATACATGATAATACTTGCCTCCAGGAACGCCAACCCAGCCTTTTTTGCCGTGTTGTGAATGATGTGGCAGGGGCACCCATGAACATAGATGTTCCGATTTTCCTTCCGAACTCTGGACGCTATTGAATTTTTTGTATTCACAGGTGCATTGTCCACGGACAGACTCACACAATTGGTCCATGGTATGGAATGTTTTTCCAATACCTCATTCATTTTGGTATATATGATTTCAGCTGTGCCACAGCTACTCCCACTGGTGGTATATCCAGAAACCTATGGACCACTTTTCTGGTGTCATTGACATATACCCGCACAGTGAGTGGGTTCATCTTGTCTCGTCCTGCAATGGTACATGTCGATGACAAATATAAATATTGCTGTCAAAGTTATACCTGTATCGTTTGACCCATCTGTTATTAATGTGAAGGGATTTTCCCTCATCTTCGTTACCAATTTCTTTTTAAAGTGTGGCGCCACTGCTTCGTTGATTATGCACGATGTTTTTGTGCGGGCAGACTTAAAGTTCTGCGCAGTGGGGGAATCTTTAAAGGGGACACATTATGAAAAACCAAACATTGCCGGTGTTTGGGCACACTGTTTAGGTTATTGGCGTCCCTACCAGCACACACAAGCTTCAAAAAGACAAATATGTCAGTTTCTTCTGGGACACTTATTTCGAAAAGGGGGGGATTTGAAGGTTTCTTCCAAAAAACACCGACTGATGACGAAACCGGTCGGTTTTCATGAGCATAAATACTCCCACGGGAAAGCTCACCAGAAACTCGGCAGTTGATTGGCAAATCAAGACGCCCCGTTGGTAACCACACACACCTGGCTGAGCCTCCACTCGCTCATGCAACAACAGAGGAGAATCAAGCTGCAGTGTGAGCTCAACCTCAAGCTACCATCACACCCCAGCCTCGAAGCACACTAGGGCTGAATGGATTTACTTCATTTTTTGCAGGGGTGTAAAGTAGCGAATTACATTTACTCGCTTTCCTGTAATTGAGTAGTTTTTTCGTGTACTTGTAATTTTTTAAGTGATTTTTAAAACCTATACTTTTACTTTTACTTTGAGTATGTTTATTTTGAAGTATTGTACTTCACTACATTTTATACCACCTGCGTTACTGAGTAAAAAAATAGATAGGGAAAGGAGAGAAAAGAAAAGAAATATCGCGGGGGGCTTTTATTTTTACAGCACAATACCGGAAACTAACACAGAGAATGATCGACAGGATCATTGCGACTAAATGATAACAACAAACATTGCTTCCCTCTATCATTACAACAAAATAATCCTAGTTAAACTGTCATTGTACCGCACGTGAAGACGTGATCTTTTAAATGCAGCAAACCTTTCATCCAGCCGTGCGATCGGCCCCTCCCTCACCTAGCTTTCAGTTTAACAGTGCAGAGTATGATGGAGACGGTGCGTGTTGCCGGGAGCTTTGAAACACTTCCAGAAGACGGCAGAAAGTCAGCCTTTGCTCGAGAAGAAAGGTAAAAGTAATAGACTAAAACAATGTGCAATATATTATATGCGTGGACACGCGAGTCAGATGACATGCGCAACCGTGAGAGAGAGAGAGAGAAAAAAAAGTCATATGCGACCCAGCTGCACCTCAAAACATCACGACCAATTAGTTTACTCACTTTATGTCGAATCCAAGTGGTGTATGACCAAGCAATAAAGGAATAAAAAACACAGGAAGTTTAAAGCTCCTTGACTCTTGCCACCACAACAGTCATCAATTAAGAACACTGTAGCCTACAATGCAACTTGCTTATCCAGCCAGCTCCATGAGATATACATTAAAATATGCCCTCACATTCTTGCTAGCAAAAGTGCCCTATCAACAACATTTGCAACGGTTTATTTAGATTTTGACACTTATTTTATTTAATTAGAAAAATATGTTTTACTTAGGCTATTTGCATTTTCCTTGTTTTCAGTTTAATTAGGATATGTTTAAAGTCAAAAGTCATGGTTTCAAATGTTAAATAAGTGCATGTTGCAGTTCTTAAATCAATGAATAATTGTCTAATAATTGTGATTACACAATGTCAATCAAAATAATCATGATTATGATTTGTCAAAATCGAGCAGCCTAATCTTGCAATGTCCATGGTTTAGATCAATTGTACACAAGTATTACATTATTAGAACTGCAGCTGCAGTCTGTTTAGGTCTGTAGACCGGTTACATTCCCATTCCCCATTAACAGACTATTTGCTCCATATTTGCTTATCTAAAGTAGCCTATAATGACACAGTATACATCCATACATGTGTGGTGACGTGATTTGTTTCATTTGTGCACTTTAATTTGTAAAAGTGTTGCATTAATTAAACAAAACTAGTTTGAGATTTATATCCCCTTGTCTATATATAGAATGCCCTACACAGAAGAGACCCCTGCCCCCTCCCGCTGTTAAAAAGTAGGCTAACTAGTAACTTGTACTTTAAGTACATTTTAAATCAGCTACTTTTTCACTTTTACTTCAGTAGATTTTTAGACTAGTACTTTTACTTTTACTTAGCCTAAGTAAAATTTCATCCAAGTAATCATACTTTTACTTGAGTAGAATATTTTTGTACTCTTTCCACCTCTGATTTTTTGTTAGGCTATCTCCAGCAAAGGTTTGCAATCTGTTAGTGTGATCAAAGCCTTTTTACTGGAGTGTGGAGGAGACTGTGCCAGGAAGACTGAGAGACACCATCCGTCCGAAATGTAAGTAGTCCTATTTTAAAAATAATTCTGTCCGTTTGTTAGTTCAATGTCTGTAATGTGCTTTATTTTATCCCTCCTATAATAACCAACACCGACTGAAATGAGAGAATGCGGGGTTTAGTCGTTAGCATTAGCGCCCGCTAGCTGTGAGTCTTTTGCAGTGACTGTTATTTGCATGGACATATAAAGAAATGGACACCGGACTGAAACACGGCGCCCATTCATTCCTATGAAACTGCTCATTGGCGCAGGGAAGCCACAAGGAAGTGATATGCGGAAATTCCATACGGCCCAAAGCATGACGTAGCATGGACGTAGCTGCATTATGGACCTATCAAGAAAGAGGGCGGCAAGCGTAGCGGACTGGAGGCGGGTGTCTCGTTCTGTAGCATCTAGCCTGGCGAAAACAAACTGAAAGCCGTTAAAAGCCGTTGGGCTAATAAAACGCTTGAGGTGGCGTTTTGAAATGAGAAAACTTCAGCTTTAATAGTATATGGTCTAAAGATAAGTATGAGCCTATGATTGATATCCAGAAAAATTTTGCAGAGACACAATCTTGTTCGCCGCTTGTACTGTGTGGACAGGGAAATCTGCCTACGGGCCGTATGAAAATAAGCTCCACCCCTCACCATGCAATACTAATGGGTTGGCCACATGTCCATGCTGGTTGCTCGGAGAAGGCACAGTCCTGGGGGCCTGGTTATTTGGCTCTTTTGTGAGCTCACGTTAGTCCTGCCGTGACAGCCCCTGTGTGAAAAACAGACGGTGAAACTGTAGGGTTCATATTAGGCTTCATCCTGCTACCTCCTAGCTGTCTGATTGTATAGCTCAAGTACTAGGGCCCTATCACGGAATCGGGCAATACAAACGCAGGGTTCTCAACCCTCACGCAATGAGAGTGAGACACACGCATTTCAGAAAATTCACACGCTCCACGCCACACCTTGCATTCTCCACGCAAATTATAACTCTGCCAAACTATTTTTTTAATATATATATAGCTTCGATAAATCCTGGCCGTCACCACCATCACCTAGTGTTGCCACCCGTCCCGTTTTTCCCGAAATTGTTCTCTTTTTTCACCAGCTGTCCCGGGGAAAGAAAAATCTCTCTCGGGACACAATTTGTCCTGTTTTTTGGGGAAAAACTAATTTGATTTCCTTCGTTCAGTAGTTAAGGCCGTTTCACACGGGCCGAGGAGTTTGTTGCGCCCACTAATGCACTCTCATTGGAGAGGCGAGCGGGCAGAGCAGCGTTTCGTCAGGCGGCACGACAAGCGTGCAGGGGTGGTCTTAACGATCTCGGGGCCCGTTTCAAGACCCTGTGTGGGGCCCCCCACATTTTTTTTCTATGAATAATGCTTGTGCATGCTCCCCGCAAAAATAAAAAAAAAGATTGTGGAAACTAGTTGGTTCATAGATGGATTATGAGATAATAGGCCCAGACTCTTAAACTCTGCAACTGTAAAAACATTTCAGAAGATTGGTCTGCAGACCCATGTTATATGATGGAGGGGCCCATTGCAACAGATACAGGGTGGAAAGCTACTTTTTATGAACAGTATATAATTTACATGTAGAAAGTTTATTCCTGTATGTGTGTGGGGGCCTTAGAGGCCCCTCATGAAGCCCATAAGACATAGCTAATAATGCTTTTGTTTTGCACTTGCTTTTCGATTTTTCACCTACTAGTTGAGGGGCCAAGTTGGTTTTAGTGCTCCCACATTCGAATGCGGACGCCGAAATAGTCTTCTCCATGGTTGGTCTTAACAAGACCAGCACCAGAAACAGACTAGCCCTAGAAGGAACATTGTCCTCCATTATGATGGTCAAAATGGCTGGTGTGGAGCCACAGTGCTTCAAGTGGGAGCCAGAAAACCCCTATCCTGAAGGCCTCAAAATCTGCCACTCGAAGCTACAACAGCGAGCATCAGTAATATCCAGTATCCATATTTGCTGAACTGAACTAAGAGTTTTACTGAAATAACTACCCCGAACAACTACCCTAGGCCCAACACCCATCTCACTAGTCTGGCATTTGGTATTAATCCAGTTATACTTTCATCATAAAATTACTACAATAGGCTATATTTTAACTAAAACAAATAAATTATACTGAACTGAACTTGTGTTAAAAACCATTATTATGCTTTAAATTAATAAATAAACACACAATAAAATTTCGCTCGCGCGCTCGCATGGGAAATCCGCTTCTGTCTCACTCTAAACAATTTCCAAAAGTTGAGAACCCTGCAAACGGAATCTGCTTGTTAACACGGAATGTCACGGAATTTGCCATTATTTTGATGAAATTCAATTTCCAAGGCAAAGGGAAACAACACGGCTGAAATTAAAGCAGAACTAGGGAGGAATTTTGGTTTGGCGACATCTAAAGACCAAACTACTGCCGTGAAAAGTAGAGCCTGGCTGTAGGATCGCTGATGTAACACACAGCGCCAAACCCCTTTCATAAATCTGTCTATTCAATGTTTACTTATGAATGTATCCATATACGTAACTCTGACATGTACATAACTTAATTTGTTGTTAATAATATGGTCTGTTTATAAATTCGGCATATAAGTAAAGCATCTAAAAGCACGTAATCATGTTAAACCTTTACTGTTTTGAAGTTATTAATGCCACTCACTCCCGCAGATACAAAGCACAGGGAGGTCTTATATTCAGCCATTGCTAAAGGGAGTGTTGTATTATGGAACGGACGCTGTGGTAGGAAATTCCAGTCTCAACAATGTTTCCTACACGCAATTATAACTCTAGCGTCTACAGCCCGTTGTTTTCATGTAGTGTAACTTGTGTAATGTGTTACATTATTCAGCTGTTGCCGTGATGTCGGCTAACGCTGATGCTAATGATAACTAGCTCTCCGTTGCATAATAGACTGTAGGTTGGTGTTGCTGTTGGGTGAAGCGCTGTCCCACAGGTAAAAGCCATGGACTTATAAAGCCTGTCCAATATTCACTCTAGTCCAGCTTCTTGCAAGGTTAATAAGGACTTTATTATTTATGTAAAAATAATATTTAATGTTTCACTTGAAGCACAAAATGAATGGCTTTATTTTCTGTTATAGCCTATACCCAACACATTTGTTTTTTTCGCTTTTTTTTAAAGCACTAAAACAGTGCAATGTTGTGATCTATTTTAAATTTAGCCTTATATCTGATTAAATTGTTAGAATATTATTTGTTCGCAATAATTAGACACTCGTTCTGATGACGAAATGAGTGTTAATTGTAAAAAAAACTGAAATCATGAGATTAAAACGGAAAAAACTGAATTTGTGAAAAAATAAAACGGATTTCATAGGGCCCTAAAGTACACACCGCAATAAGTCTGCGGACAGTGTGTAGTAGAAGCAGCAGTGGGCCTATTACATGATCTCCAGTGTAATGTACACATAGACAGGAATACTGTAAGTTGTCTCTGCTGCTGTTTGTTTCCTGTCCATTATATTTCAAAAAGCACACAGTATCACTCAGAACTTGTTGCTTATTGAGCCAGGGCTATACTGCATTTGTTGTAGCTTTGCCATAACAGATGTATGATGTAGGCCTATACATGTCAGCTAGGCTACATGATGTAACATTGAATGTGCCATGTTTTACAGGTGTCTGAGTGACCTGATGGAGCCACCAAGACCGTCACACTATCCGTTCCTTCAGAGGAGGATGTGTTCACTGGGTGGGACAGGTGGTCTTCTTCAGGGCCCAACAACAACTGGACAGTTGCATAAAAGTTATGGCTTTGCTTCTGTTTGATATGTACACTTCATATTTTCATTCCACTGGCTATGAATAAACTGCTTTATTTTTAAGGATGTTTTTGGTCTTTTTAAAATGTAATGATACTGTTTTATCAGAGAAAATCTTCAGCGAGATGAAAATGTGAGTTTCAAGTAATCCTTTACTACAGGTAGCAAACAGTGACAGTAAGCAACACAATACATTTTTTAACGGTACAACTTTATGTACTTTACTCTATACTCATGAATGAGTGATCACAATACAAATGATACATTATCTACTAGATATTGAAATGTTGTCAGATAATTTGCAGCTCTGATAAACCTAAAGCATCATTATTTCAACCATACATTTTACAAAAGATAATGCCTTTCCAGTGAATCTTGACATGAGTCAGGATACATTCTTTTCCATTATGGTTACTGTACATTTTTACATGTCAACTCAGTATCGGTTCACAACCAAAGCTTTTTCACTCCACTGGGCTGTAGATCATTCCACAGACCTGTAAAGACAAATGTAAAACAGGGTGTATGTTACCAGTTTAGAGAGTTTATGCATAAATACTTAGCTCAAAATATGTTATTGACTGTGACATAATTAAACAGTATTTACCTGAGGATAATGTCAGGGAAATCAGAAATCTTGAGGCCATTTTCGCAGTTTTCAGCTCAGACTCCTGTCTGAACAGGTTCAGTTGTACATCTTTTAGTTTAGAACTGGTTAGTGTGCCGATATTTGTGGTAGAAATGAAGCTAAACATGTTTACATTGGTCTCCATGCTGCATTGGCCAAAAGTAAACAAAACTGACAGCTGGGCGTGTGCCATGCCCATGTAGGTAGGTATAGAGTAAATGAGCAGGGCGGTGCATGCACGCCCATGTAGATAGAAGGGGGGTAAGATGTCAAAACCTACCTTTTGAGATAGAGGGCAGAGAAGGCTGGAAAAGGCGATGAAGAAATGGGAAATGGTAGAAAACTATTGGGTTTTTTGAACAATAAACCATGAAAACCTTTTCTAGTAGACCTTGGAAATACACCTTTAAAACTGAGATTTAGCATAATATGTCCCCTTTAAAGCTGCAGTGTCTAATTTCAGCCGTTGGGAGCCGTTGGGATCCCAACGGCTGTTTTCGCAACGCTCTACCTGCTGCAGCTCCTCCCTCCGAACGACAGCTAAGCGCGTTCATGTTGCACCCAACAGTGTCTCCCCCCCATCCCCGATATATTTATTCCCCTAATCAACCTTGGCCGACCCGACACAACAGCGATCATGTCCGCACAAAAACAACAACAACACGGCCAACAATTGTGCCAAAAGACAAATTAACAGCAACTAAACGGAACAAATAGCCTTAAAACAGCATTGCAGATTCACACAAACAGCAAGGGAGCACCATACCAAACACATGTACAGCACCATTGTGTGCACGGCAGTACAAAATAAAGGCAAGTATCCTACATTACCCTACCTGGCTGTGACGGGACCGTGGCTGGCGTAGATACACCGGTGCTTCGTTGTACTTTTCGTGAAAGTTCCCCGGACTTAGCAGTCATGTTTCGGTTCATTATGGAGGTGGTGGCTGCACACAACCGGAGTGGAGCGTGCCGGTTGTAGCTTCGCTGGAGACGGGGAAGCCAGTTGGACGGCGCCGGGGGTTAGCAGCAGTCTAGCCGGCCAGCAGGTGAACACTGTCGGGTAGCGGTGTAGCAGGGAGGCGGCGTAGATAAACACCGGTGCTTCGTTGTACTTTTCGTGAAAGTTCCCCGGACTTAGCAGTCATGTTTCGGTTCATTATGGAGGTGGTGGCTGCACACAACCGGAGTGGAGCGTGCCGGTTGTAGCTTCGCTGGAGACGGGGAAGCCAGTTGGACGGCGCCGGGGGTTAGCAGCAGTCTAGCCGGCCAGCAGGTGAACACTGTCGGGTAGCGGTGTAGCAGGGAGGCGGCGTCCTCCGCGATTGACAGCAATCCGCGAGCGCAGGTAAGCGTCCAGGAGAGCTGGCAGGGTGGCAGCGGACCAGTCCGAACTGGTGTGCTTCGTGGGGCATACCGGCGCAGGCTATCCAGCCACAGTGCGGAGAGGAGCCACGGGAGTCCCGTGCAGGCGGAGCTAGCTTCTGGCTAACGCGTCAACCGGGTGAGTTAACTAATGCTATCCGACCGGTGCTAACTTGGTTCATCAGCTAAAGCACAGCCAAAGGAAGCCCATTCTCCTGGCTGACTTTCCACACGTCTCGGCTTCATACAGCCGCCCGACTACATTTCCTCCTCGGTGTTTCTCAGTCTCTGTGTACACACTGTCCTCCCACCGTGTTAGTTGTTGGTATCCGGGGAATGGTAAATTGAGGGTTTCGTTGCATAGATAGTATAGTATAGATAGTTCGTTGGTGAAGACATTGCTATTCGCTGTCTGCCTTAGTAGGGCCAAACAGTAGTTTCAGACTGCTAGGGTCGTGAACGCTCACGCAACTGACGCATCAACGTCGTTGCCAAGTGAACGGACAGTCCCACAGCCAATAAGAACGGAGTATCTGAGCCTGCTCTGATTGGTCAAAATTAACAAGAGCGGTGGCAATTTTGGGGGGCAGCACACAGAGGCAGGGGGGAGCAAAGTGATGAAAAAATATTGTCAGACTACTTCACCTACATATAGCTGAATGGCTATTATGACAGTTTTGCCAAATATTACAGTGAAAAAATTAGACACTGCAGCTTTAAAGCATTCTTTTATCAGGGGGCTGAAATGATCTGCAACGGCAAATGGCACATTGTGTTCCACCATTGCCACAGCCACCTTTACCTCAGCTCTCCTTGTCTGCAACAGAAAAGGGTTAATTTAAGAGCTTAATTATGTAAAACATCCAGCCAGTAAAGCCCATCCCCTTTTTTGAACTTCATGTAGCCTACCTTAGCATCTTGTGCTGTCATGCCACCAACAGAGGCTGGTACATAATACTGTGCAATATTGCTCGCTGACTGTGACTGAGTGCCTGTTCTTTGGCCTGATGCCCCTAGCTTTTTACGTGTCTGTTCACATCCGTAACACCTTGATGGGCACAGGAGTTCTCCTGTCTGCACACAGAACACCAATAGTAGGAGCTGGTGGTGCCTACGCTTATGAATGGCCATTTGGTTGACCACTCGCTTTTGAAAGCACACCTATAGGTGGCTGCTCCACTAAAAGCTCTCTGGTGTTTCCTGATCTCCTCCGCTGCCTTCTCCACCGTTTCCTCCACTGCCTCATCGTCAACCTCCACTGTCTCCTGACTCTCCTCCACTGCCTCATCGTCATCCTCCACTATCTCCTGACTCCCCTCCACTGTCTCCTGGCTCTACTCTGACCTTGCAACTTTGGAAGGGGGCTGACCCTTCGTTGCCCACATTGAAAACAGGTCTCTCTGCTACTTCCCTGACATCTTTGAAATGCAGGGTTAATGATAAAATATGCTCAGAATTATACTAGCATTTGGTCCTAGGGCATGTGCCCACCAAACAGGCTTAAATGTATCTATTGGTATGAATATCAGCCTATTATACTGTTGATAAAAAACATGAAACCAACTCAAGCTTTAACATATTTTTAACCCAAAAAAAAAAACATTTTAGTATTGTTGATTGTCACACATTTCAGCACAAAGTATGTTTTCAACATTGTATGGGTTATCCAATTATCCAATTTCAATTCACCATTATTATATTAAATCTATGACACTTGATGTCTTCTCACAACATATTTTTCCCACAGTAACTTCTTATAAGCTTAGTTACTCAATACATTCATTCAATTAATCTTGACAACATTTTAGAACAAATGTGTTGGTGTGTCAACCAGCCCAATAACATAATGCAAAACAAGCTTGGAATATATCCATCCGTTTTGCCTCTATATACAGGACTGTAGAGGACAAATTTACCATCCTGTTAATTGCTCATATGGCTAAAGGCCGAATTCCACCGGCTGCCTCTCCAGTCCTTCTCCGCTCCAGCACAGCAGAAACAGTAATACAATTAAGAGCAGTCAGTGGGTGAGTTTCCACCACGTCCGCTGCACCGTCTCTCTGCTCCAGCTCTCCGGTGAAATACGCACTGCTTCTATTTCTGCCGGATGCCTGAGCTCACCGCATCAATTTAGCACAGAACACATCGAGATAGACAGGAACCATAGATAGTAAATAATATGTATGTAGCATCCGGGCTGACCTCAGTTATTCACACGGCATCCAATAATCCTTGTTTGTGCGCGTCGCCATCTTGTGAGATTTTTACTCCGCCTCACTCCTCTTGCCGAAAAGGGGAATCGACGTCACGTTGGGGGGAGGGAGATAGCTGACGTATACCTCCGAGGCAAAGTGAGGGACAACGGGCGGAGAGCTGTCACTCAAGAGATCGCGCCAA
This sequence comes from Ammodytes dubius, assembly GCA_026122265.1. NCBI lineage: Eukaryota > Metazoa > Chordata > Actinopteri > Uranoscopiformes > Ammodytidae > Ammodytes > Ammodytes dubius. The sequence continues at coordinate 220,826 of JAOPFK010000015.1, forward strand.
TACATTTTAACCTCCAAAAGAATAAAAACTAGTTTGGGCCAAAAAATTCACCCCCCTCAGTGTTGTCATGGAGATATGACCTAAACATACAGACTAAAATGGTTTTGTGGCCCAGGCTGTAAATAGGTTTAATAAGACTTTGAAAACGGCCTATCTAGCAAGTGAGTCAAAGAAAAACTGCCCGTCTTGGCGCCACCCCCAGTGGCACTTTCTGGTTACTACAGTTGTAGGTCACTTCCTTATTGGATGCTGGTAAAAATCACTGAGGTTGGGGCTTGACAGGAACACAGGCGCCGACAAAGCAATAAAACCTCCGGTTAATTTTCAAAATAAGACAATCAGTGTTCACTGCAGGTGACATTCTCAAAACAGAGACACATACAAGAGGTAACATTCTCAAAACAGAGACACATACAAGCATGTCCACTGTTCTTTTACTCGTTCGGATGGGAACAATAACCTACCGTGCGTTCATTGTTGTGTAAATACCATATAGGAGAATGATATTATCAAGAGCGATCGCCCGTCACTTTTATTACCGAGGGAACTCCTCGTTCTCGCGACTCCAGCTGTTCAGCGGAGCTGGCCATGCCTGCTTTGAAAACGGAGCCGGTGGGTATTGACGGACGTGGGCGCACGGAGCAAAACCGTTGGACACCGCATGCGCAGCCAGTGGAATTCAAGTGAAGTGACTGATTTGAATTAAGGTGTTCTTACCTCTTTGTTCATTTAATACCGGCGTCCTTGTCATTAATTTTCCATAGAATTTGAACAAAGGGCGGGACTGAGAGGCGGCGGGCTTTTATTAGTTTTGTAGTGTAACGCAGGGGGGTGTGGCCGTGGTGGTTTGCCAAGTGGCTGCGGACTGCACACGGCACACCCAAGCAAACGTTAACGCCATGGACCTATAAAGAAACCACGCGTGCAGAAAGAGGATGTCACGGAACTCAGTCCGTTTAGCTTTTCAAAATAAGACTTTCAAAGTAAAAGTACCAAAAAAAATATATATATTACGGGGATTCATTTTTCTGCGTGAGAAATTGGAGGTGTGGCGTGTGAATTGGTTGATATGCGTGTGTCTCACGGCCAAAGACTTGGCAGTCTCACTCTTTTTTTTTTCAGCAATCATGTTGAGTGAGATGCATTGCTGCCCCGGAGGTAGCCTTATAGCATATTAACAGCAGCAGCAGGTGTGTTGTAATACATTAGATTAATTCACACTTGACAGTTCCCCCTGACACCAATAGCAGAGTCATTGGTCATCTCTTGACTGTTAATAGTAACTATAGTAATATAATATTACTATAGTTATTATATAGAATTTATATAGTGCTTTTATCAAAGACACTTTACATCAAACATATAGAAAATGATACTTATAGAAAAAGAAAACAAAATACAGAAAAATTAAAGATAAGGTTTGGAGTGGAGTCCGATGTAATTATGCTTTCTTAAAGAGGTGAGTTTTGAGTTGACTTTTGAATGAGTTGATTTAGTCTGAGATGCTGATGTTTGGAGGGAGGGAGTTCCAGAGGGTTGGGTGCAGTTACATGAAATGCTTAATGTTCTGAGTTTTAAAATGTGTCATGACACTTTAGACATATTTGTAACACTTTATTTTTTTTGAATAATGCATATTTCAATAAATAAAAAGTTCCTGTACACATTATGAGATAATAGGCCCAGACTCTTAAAGCCCCCCGCCCCCCTCCCTATCCAGTCAGTTACATTGACTTTTCTGCAAAGATACATACGTTTACTGGCATAAACATATTAAGGGAGTCAGTGTTTCCCACAGGATTTTGGGATACTGTGGGAGATATCCTGTACCTTGTTGGGGGGTCCGGGGGCATGCCCCCCTGGAAGAAAATTGGTACAGTTTTAAAGTAAAATGCATCAATCTGGAAAATTTAGATTTAAATCAAATCTTGAGCTGCAGAAGGAACATTATTTTTCTTAAACAGGCAGCACTCTTTACTCTGCAACTGTAAAAACATTTCAGAAGATTGGTCTGCAGACCCATGTTATATAATGGAGGGGCCCATTGCAACAGATACAGGGTGGAAAGCTACTTTTTATGAACAGTATATAATTTACATGTAGAAAGTTTATTCCTGTATGTGTGTGGGGGCCTTAGAGGCCCCTCATGAAGCCCATAAGACATAGTTAATAATGCTTTTGTTTTGCACTTGCTTTTCGATTTTTCACCTACTAGTTGAGGGGCCAAGTTGGTTTTAGTGCTCCCACATTCAAATGCGGACACCGAAAGAGTCTTCTCCATGGTTGGTCTTCACCAGCACCAGAAACAGACTAGCCCTAGAAGGAACATTGTCCTCCATTATGATGGTCTAAATGGCTGGTGTGGAGCCACAGTGCTTCAAGTGGGAGCCAGAAAACCCCTATCCTGAAGGCCTCAAAATCTGCCACTCGAAGCGACAGCGAGCATCAGTAATATCCAGTATCCATATTTGCTGAACTGAACTAAGAGTTTTACTGAAATAACTACCCCGAACAACTACCCTAGGCCTACAGCCATCTCACTAGTCTGGCATTTGGTATTAATCCAGTTATACTTTCATCATAAAATTACTACAATAGGCTATATTTTAACTAAAACAAAGAAATTATATTGAACTGAACTTGTGTTAAAAACACACAATAAAATTTCGCTCGCGCGCTTCGCGCGCTCGCATGGGAAATCCACTTCTGTCTCACTCTGAACAATTTCCAAAAGTTGAGAACCCTGTGATGTTAATAAATGGAGTAAGTTTCATGAGCGTCAGACTTTCCAAGTGGGAGGTAGCAACCCTAGCCCAACCCTTTACCTATAGAAAATGAATGGAATTCAATGTGAATCACCCCAGAATGGACTGGTTTGCTGTGAAAAGCACACCCTCTTAAAAATTGATTTCTCTTCATCCGAGAATCAAATCCTTTGGTGGGTATGTTTGCATGCCTGATGTAAGTGGAGTAAATTGCATGAGCGTCATACTTTTCATGTGGGAGATAGCAACCCTAGCCCAACCCTAACTATACAGAAAATGAATGGAATTCAATGTCAATCGGCCCAAAATGGACTGACTTGCTGTGAAAGGCACCCCCTCTCAAAATTGATTTCTCTTCATCCGAGAATCAAATCCTTTGGTGGGTATTTTTTCATTTCATTTTCCTTTATTTAACCACAAAAGATCAATTGACTTGTGACCATAGACGTCGATTACAGGGGGGATGGGGGTACATGTACCCCCCACTTTTCGTCAAGACTCATTTTGTCCCCCCCACTTTTTAAGCCGGACATGGAGTGCGTCCAGCCGTATTAAAACACAGCGTCAAGGTCTCTCTCTCTCTCTCTGTGTGCGCGCGCGCGCGACCGTAATCGGCCGCCGCCTATCCTTGTTTCGCGCTACCAATTACTTAATTGGTAACGGTCTGTGCCAAACGGTCGGATTCAGAAAAGGGTCGGATGGTGGATGGAGATTCTTTGCTGCTTTGGTGAGTTAATTAGCCTATATTCAATAAATGTATAATCATTTGCTGTCGTTTTTATTTGCAATGGTAACTCTGAGGCATCGATTTCGTGTAACTATTAGGAAATTTAAAAAAAAACATTTTGGCCTAAACCGTTTGCTCGACGTCAGGTAGCCTAAATTGTTAAAGAAGCGTGTGTGGAAAGCCTGGCTATAACCTACAAAGAGCGGAGAGTGAATTAATGTGCGAAAGGCCCAAGGTAGGCCTTTCGCAGGTGTAAATGCAAAAGTAAGAACTGTGACCAGCACCCAGATACGCCTATGGATGTGTGAATTCAGCACTTTTTTAAAATTTGATTAATACAAAAAGAACCGTGAAAAACAGCTTTTCGATAGCAAATTATAGCAGAACAGGTGTGTGCGTGCGTGAGTGAGTGAGCCAGCGAGCGCGCGTGCCCTATAGCCTATGAGGTTTAGTGTAACAAACCCGTCGGTCGGATTTAGAAAAGGGTCGGATGGTGGATGGAGATTCTTTGCTGCTTTGGTGAGTTAATTAGGCTATATTCAATAAATGTATCATCTATTTAATAATTTGCTGTCGTTTTTATTTGCAATGGTAACCCTGAGGCATCGATTTCGTGTAACTATTAACTACAGCAAATTTAAAAAAAACATTTTGGCCTAAACCGTTTGCTCAACGTCAGTTAAATTGTTAAAGAAGCGTGTGTGGAAAGCCTGGCTATAACCTATGTATAAAGAGCGGAGAGTGAATTAATCACCGCACAAGGTAGGCCTTTCGCAGGTGAAAATGCAAAAGTAAGAACTGTGACCACTGACCAGATATGAATTCAGCACAATTTGATAACAAAAAGAACCGTGAAAAACGGAACACAACAGGTGTGTGTGTGCGTGCGTGAGTGAGTGAGCGCACGTGCCCTATATGCTATAATATGACGTTAACAAAACCGTGTGTAGGCCAATAGAAAATAGAGCAAAGAAAAAAAAATTGTGTGTGTGTGTGTGTGTTTTAACAATAGCAACAGCTAACAGATGTCAATATTTCTGACTATTATTCAATTTTATTTTGGTCCGTTCCCTAGGCCAGTCTGTTCAACTACCAGAGAGAGAGAGAGAGCGCTGGACAACTGAATGCAATGAACCAAAAGTAAGCCTATTGACTATTCTCAATTTTTTAAAATGCCCCAAACAAATGTGCCCGCCTCTCTGATGTGCCAATGAAGGTAGTAGCTATTTTCTCTTTTGTTATTTTTTGTAGTTTCTTCCTGTGGACGTGACACACTGAGACGCTGTTGAGTCTAGACTGTGACATCGTGGAGCGGAGCCATGTCTTCAAGCGGCGCAGCGCACTGAAGCTCCTTTCTACTTCGCAAGAAGACACAGGGACCATGATGCCTCACAAGCGCCTCCACTTGGCAAAACAGCCGGCGAACTTCTGGCACCATGTCCATTAGGATGTTTCTGACTTCCAGACTGGATTTGAAGGTGTGATTTGCCTTTAGCATAGCGAGTTGCACTGGCAGCAGCTCTGCATTCAATTCTGGGTATAGCTGTACTTCCTCACTAAATTCAACAGACAGCAGATGTTGCTCCAACATGGACAAATTGCTAAGGCCCTCCTGATTGAACCTCTCTTCCAGTTGCATGTTTGCAGTATCGATGGCCAAGAAGAACTGCACTCTGAAATGCTCCTCTGCAGAAGACGGGGTGTGGCTATTTGCAGACCCACCATATCGGCTAGATGGTTTCCGGATATGTGGGAGATTGATTGGCTGCAAATCAAGAGATGCTGTGAGGTCTGCCGCTCTTGAGTAAAGCCTCTGAAATGTCTCACTTGTTCTCTGTGCCACAAAGGCTTTTCTCGTGCACTCAACAGCCTGCAACATCCCGCTGATGGTTACTGATCTCCCTTGCAGGCTTTTATTGAGGCCTTCAAGCTTCAGGAGGATGTCCTGCCCAAGCAGAAGACCAAGTACCGTGTTGCCTTTCTGGAACTGGTCAAGAAGGCCACTTGCTCGAGGAGCTGTTACTGCCCCTTTGACTGAGGCCATCTCCTCCAGTGCAGCCAAGACTACCTCATATTGGGTAAGGACTGACTTGATTGCTGGTGTTCGCACAGTCCATCTTGTAGCACACAATGGCTTAATGGTGGTGAATGAGCCATTTTCAGATGTCGCTATCAGTTTGAAGATTGTTTTGAATTTACCAGACTTGCCAAACAAACAACCCAGGTCATGGATCCACTGGAGGGCATCTCTGACAACTGGTGTGGATAAGCAGACTGCTTGTGTGACCAGGTCCACACAGTGAGGACCACAGTGGACAAAGGTAGCAAGCGGCTGTTCTCTGCGGACCAAAGCTTGCATCCCAGATATGTGCCCTGACATGTTTGCTGCTCCGTCATAGGTTTGGCCACGAAGACCCGAGAGTGGAAGATTGAGACGGAGCAGCACATCGGAGGCAATTTTCCAAAGATGCTCGGCAGTTGTGGAAGAGGCCTCATACAAGCCGACAAACTCCTCCCTTGGCTCCAGGTCTTGGTCCACATAGCGGAGGCAGATGGAGATCTGCTCTGTGCCACAGATATCCTGTGTTCCATCCATTATGAGGGAGTACAGGTAAAGCTGAAATCTCGGCGGCTATCCCCCTAATGATATTATTACCCATAATGCTCAAAATCTCATTTTGGCTTTCAGGGCTTGTGTAGGGATGCCTTCTCTTCAGCCAGCTTGCCAGGTTGGAGTCATCCTCTGCTTTATCTTGAAGATAATTCTGGAAGTTTCCCTCCTCATTGGATCGCCCTCTAAGAGCCAAGCCCTGTTTTGAGAGGTACCTCACAGCACCTACAATTTGCAAGAGTGCCAACCTGGCTTCCTCTCGAGCCCTTGCTGAAGGGCTGCACAGTTGGCTCCTTACAGACTCATGTGTGTGCACCTGTGTGTTCTGCGCAATTACATGTGCCCTGCTCTTTTGGTGCTTGCCAAAAACTTCCTTGCTTTTTTTCCAGTTACGGAAACTGGCTGAGATAAATGAGTCCTCTGCATTTTTGGCCAATGTTGATTTTTGGTTTCCAAAAGCAGTCATGCATGTGTGACACAAAACCCCCTTAACTTGCTGGCTGTAGTGCAGCCAAGGGAATGTTTCATACCAACTATCTTGGAACTTATAAGTCCGGTTCAGCAGTGTTCGTGGCTCAATTTGACTTGCACTGGGCTGGTACGGGCCTTCCAGGGGGTTTTGAAGGTGGTTTTCCTCAGGTTGAGCTGACTGCTCCTGAAATGTAGATAGTTCATTGGATGTGAGTGATGTGACGGCCTCCTGCCCTCTTCGTGTTGGTTGCTGCTGTTATTGTTTGTGTTTTGTATTGCGGGTGCTTATTGGGCTGATTGGGAGCTCCTGGAGAGCCTCTGTAGAAGGCATAAAAGTTCACAATAAAAACTTGCTTGTTCTCACCACTAGCAGCACCTTTCTTTGGTCCTTTATATGGAAAATAAACCTGTTAAAACTTTGTACTGCCTTGTCTCTCTCTCCTTGTCACGGCTAAATAGGGTCGTGACAAAGTGGGAGTGCGAGAGGTCCGGGGTTCCAATCCCAGATGATCCCCCACTTTGTCACGACCCTATTTAGCCGTGACAAGGAGAGAGAGACAAGGCAGTACAAAGTTTTAACAGGTTTATTTTCCATTCAAAGGACCAAAGAAAGGTGCTGCTAGTGGTGAGACCTAGTGAGTGGTGATTGTGAACTTTTATGCCTGCTGCGGAGGCTCTCCAGGAGCTCCCAATCAGCCCAATTGGGCACCCGCAATACAAAACACAAACAATAACAGCAGCAACCAACACTAAAAGGTGTAGCGGCAGCTGCCAGAGAAGTCAGCCAGCGCTTCCCAGACTGGACTGTGTGGGCGAGTTACCGTAGTGTGAGACAAGGGAATATAGTTATCTTGGCAATAAAACATCTTTGGTAGACGTCATGAGTATTGTCCAATCAGCGTTAAGATCGGGCACCGTAAAGTATCACTACTGCTGCCGCTGTGTGTGTGTGTGTTCATGGTTCAGACTTTAGAATTGGCTAAAAGTCTCAATCAAAGCCTTTTTGATAATACAAAATAAAACATTAGAGGCTTTGATTAAACACTGTCAATGCTTTAGAGGTGAATGTGACTTAGCCTACTCGGCTGAAAACAGAAAGTAACGGAGGGACGCAGCTCACTGTACAGTCCCTTTATTTAGTCGCGCTGTCAGTTTGCCGACATGGCTCTCTGTATTCTGTATATGTCCATGATTTAGACTCGAGATATAGAAACAGATCGCGGAAGCCGTTCCCGTAGACAACGTTAACGGGCAGGATATCCCCGACTGTGATTGCATCCATCAAACCACAGAGTTTTTTCTGAGCGGCGTCTCATTCGCTCACACTGGCGAGGTCTCCCGAGTCCCGGTGATTTTAACCGTCACAGCGATCGACTCGCTGCTTTGCTCGGGCGGAGGCTTTGTGTGAAGGTGATTTAACATCACGGTCGTAGACGAATATTATAACTTTATGCTGCATATTTTGCAATGCACTGTTCTGACCCACACAACTGTTGACTCTTAAGTGAAGCTGACATTTTAATGAGCGCACATTGCAGAAATGAAGCGTCTGCAGTGCGCTCACAATCAGAGCCGGGCCCGAGGCATAAGCAAATTTAGGGGTTGCTTAGGGCCCCCGACCGACAGGCCTCCCCAATTTTTTTTTTTTTTTTTTAAATTTTTTTTATGTGTTTGATATTAACATCATATTATTATATCATACAAAAAAATGAATACAATGTTTTGGTCTAGATAGTTAATAGCCCAATAATTGAATCAGTTCATCTGGGAGGTAATCCAAGTTTAACTGATCACGTCACGTTCACGTCCATGCACAGTGTGTATTGAGTTTATTTAAAAACATTTGGAAATGGGGCTCGGATGCCCATGCACTGTATAACCTATTTCAGCCTCGTCTGTGGAAAAAAAGATAGCTGGACAACAGAGTTCTTCTGCTTCGTTCCTCTCATTGCATTTAAATGTATTCATTACATTACAGAGAAATATGTCCCATAAAAGAAAAAGAGCACCGAGCCCAACCCAGAGGACCCTGCATAACATTTTATTTTAAATTAACATTTTAATGGAAAATCCAAGTGTCTTTCTTCAATAGCTTCTAATTCATCCGACCCAGTGTCTCCAAATTATTTGTTCACACACAATTTCTCAGATTTAGCCTCTTAATTTTCCTCTCAAAGTGCACCAGATTCATGCATTTCACTTTAAAAAGTTTTAAAAAAATCTCCCGGGGGGGCATACCCCCGGACCCCCCAAGGAGGGTCAGGATCTCAGCTGGCTATTATTTTCACCCAGCTGGACATTGGAGGCAATAGTGGAAAACTCTGGTTGTGTGAATGATATTTAACATTAGTCAATCATTTGGACAGCGAAAAACACCCGACCCCCTCGCCCTCCCCCTAGAAGGGACGGGTGTTTGTCACCTTTTTCACCTCCTATGAGTTTGCAGGTCTGCATTCACCAGTTCCTGCTGCCTTCCATGAATCTCAGGTGCACTTTGTTCCTGATCCTTATAAAACAATTGAAAAAAAAGATATATAAATACTGTTAAATTCAAAATGTATTTAAATAGGAAAGGTAATCGTCAAAGGACATAGGGCAAAACATTTCAGTAGGGTCAGGGTGTCGGTTTTGTAACATGTAGAATAGATGTAGCGCCACTAGGTGACGTTATAACCTTTGAACAGAAGAACTACAGAAGTGCATAATGTGCTCCTCAGCGCTGCTACTGTGCTTTATACGGGGACGTTTCCCTTTTGTTTTATTCTGTAATGAGTTGGTATAGGCAGGAATCTCGGACTACGCTCTGAAACCCATGTATGATTAATAGATATAGTGGTGCCGTTGAGAGATGGCTTGATTGGGTCGATGTATAATAAGTACCGTGTGAGTTATTATGAGTCATGCTAACGGGAGCTATTGCTAAAATCATCGGGCATAACCTTAACCTGCACCATCCCCCGTACCAAGCACGAGGGAGGAATACTGCCAGCCAACAGTGTGCCGCTGGCAGCGGCTAATTGCTAGCTGGCTAAAAACCATAGTCATGATAACTACAGGGTTCTCAACCCTCACGCAATGAGAGTGAGACACACGCATTTCAGGCAATTCACACGCTCCACGCCACACCTTGCATTTCTCACGCAAAAAAAATTCTCTGCCGATTTTTTTTTTTTTGCTTCGATAAATCCTGAGCGTCACCACCATCACCATACGACTCCGTAACCTTTCTCTGCAACGAGCTCTTGGGTCCAACACAGCCACACACGTGACACACCAGTCAATCAAACTACCAGGCGTTCAACCAATCAGAAAGCAGCAAAGCATTTGGGGGTGGGTATCACCCTATAGTATTGTTGACATATCATATACCGGCTTTTTCAACGAGTGATGGTCGTCTCATCTAAGGAATTTACATTTGCGGAGGCTCGACGTCAACACCCAAGTAAGTAATTAATTGGTTTGCTGACGCTATGTAGGCCTACATGGATGGGTGCCAAGAGAGTGATATTATTTTCCCCAGTTTAACTTACTTGACAGGTTTATTAAGTGCTGAGAAGCCATGTCCACCGTTAGCCTACGACGTAACAATGGACATGGCTTCCCGTTCAGGTTAATCATTAACATGCAAGTTAAGTTAAATCAGTATGATTAGAGTCAACACAATTTATTTTACACATTTGCATTAGGTTTTAAGGCTGATGCAATGCTGTTTTGAAAGTGATTGACCAATGGCCATCTAATGAAAATAAATTACATGTAACTGCAGTGCACATCAATCTAGGCAATAGTAATTTAAATCACATCAGAGTCTGTTGGAATTTGACAGTGAATTTGACATTAACCGTTAATGTCAAATTCCAACAGGTCATGTTCGACTCTGATGATCTCAGAAGCACAGAGGCCAACGATTCATAGTTCAAGAGTAGTCTGTAATTTAAATGACTATTGCCTAGATTGATGTGCAGTTACATGTAATTTAATTAGGTGGCCATTGGTCAATCACTTTTAAAACAGCATTGCATCAGCCTTAAAACCTAATGCAAATGTGTAAAATAAATTGTGTTGACTCTAATCATACTGATTTAACTTAACTTGCATGTTTACATTTCTAAGATGTCAGGGAAGAGGCAAAAGACCCTAGAGGCTTGGGTAGGTTTGAAGCCCCCCCCTCCCAAAAGAAAGCTTGCAGGAAAGGAAGCACAGGAGGTGGAAGAAACACTAGTGAACAATGCAGTGGAGGAGATGGACCAACCAATCGATTCAGTGGAGGTGGCAGAGCAGGTGGAGGAAACTTTGGAGGTGACAGATAGGGTAGAAGATGAGCAGCCAGTGGAGACGACTGTAGGAGACACAGGAGAGGTGCCACATTCAGCAGGGAAAAAGAGAGCTGGAGCTGCTACATATAGATGCTCCTTTAAGCCAGAATGGTCTTCCAAATGGCCTTTCATCACCAAAGGAAGCACCAGCTTCCACTACTGGTGTTCCATCTGCAGGCATGAAAACTCCTGTGCCCATCAAGGACAGAGAGATGTCAGCAGGCACATAGATAGCAAGGGGCATCAAACAAAAGAACAGGCTCTCAGCTCAGCTTCCAGTGTTGCTCAATTTTATTCTCCAACAGGCTCTGTTGGAGGTATGAGTGTACTAGAAACCAAGGTAGGCTTCAGTAAAAGGCGGGGACCATATTTGATGAATTGGATGTCTTTCAGATTCTTGATATGTGTGTCAAAAAACTACAGAATTATTACATGGGAAGTGTCCTAATCTGTTGATTCTGTTGCAGACAAGGAGAGCAGAGGTAAAGGTGGCTGTTGCGATGGTGGAGCACAATGTCCCCTTTGCAGTCGCTGACCATTTTAGTCCTCTGTATAGGGAATGCTTCAAAGATTCCCCCACAGCTCAAAACTTCAAGAGTGCCAGCACCAAGACAACGTGCATTATCAACAGAGCTGTGGCGCCACACTTCAAAGATGACCTAGTGATGAAGATGAAAGAGAATCCCTTCACTCTCATTACAGATGGCTCAAATGATACAGGTATGATTTTTTTGTCAGTTTTGCAGGTTTGTTTCCTTTCCTTTATATGTCACAAACACTGGCAATATTATCAAATACTGTATGATCATTTTAGTTACATTATTATTGTTGCAGGACTAGAGAAGATGAATCCTCTGACAGTAAGGATATTTGACACCAAAGTTGTCCATCGGTTTCTTGACATGTGCCCCACAAGTGGGCGAAACTGTGGGACAGCTGAAGTGATCTATGCAAAAATTGATAGTGCCTTGAGAGAAAACCGCATACCATGGAGTAATTGTGTTGGTTTGTCGGTTGACAATGCACCTGTAAACACTGGTGCAAGAAATTCCATTGCTGCTAGAATGCTGAAAGAAAATGGCAGCGTATATGTACATGGATGCCCCTGTCATATACTGCACAACACTGCTAAAAAGGCAGGTCTGAGCTTTCTGGAGGTAAGATTCAAAGTTATTAATTGCCTATGTAAAGTGAACTAAATGACAAATTAAAGTGCTTTTCTGAGTGAATATGATGCAACACAGGTATCCAGATTTGACCCAGAGGATCTTGCAGTGGACATTGGGTACTGGTTTAAGGGCAGCACCAACCGAAAAGGTTACTTAGCAGGTTTGTGACGCAACCTGCTCACTGTTAAATATAGATTTGGAAATCATAATTGTTAATGTAAATGCTTTTTTTATCAGAATTCTGTGACCTCCATGGCAGCGAGTACATGGAGATGCTGCTGCACGTATCCGTGCGTTGGTTAAGTTTGGAGTCATGCATTACACGCATACTGAAGCAGTATGGCCCTCTAGCCAGCTATTTCAAGTCTTTGGGTAGGTTGCATTTTACAGTGATATAAGGACAATCTTTTCATGAGAGAAAATAAACATGAATTGGCATGAATGTTTTTAACAGATGAGAAACAACCTAGATTCAAAAGGCTGGTCAAGGCATTCTCCAACCCCTTGACAGAAGTGAATCTGCTCTTCTTCCAAGCCATATTTCCCATGTTTTCCACACTGAACCTCCTTCTTCAGAGAGAGAAGTCCTCAATCTTCCACCTCCTTAGAGAGGTGATATTGAATTATTGAGCTATCCATGTATCTGTTTTGTTTTCATTAATGGATATTTTCAAATAATACATGTGTGTATTTTTTTATAAAATGTAATTCTGCAGTTGAAAACATTCTTCATGAAACTGTGTGCGAGGTTCATGAAGCCGGCTGCACTGCTTGGTCGCAACGTGATGGAGATTGCCTACAAGGACCCACTCAACCACCTGCCAGGTATTTTTGTTAGCCTCATTAACACGCTTAAAAAATCCTGATAATTTCATGATGAATTTTCTCAGGAAAAAAGTGATGTATCTTATTAGAAAAATTAATAGGACGCACATAGTACATGGGTTAACCAAACCCTGATTTAAACAACCTGCATGCCCCTTTGCTCTCTTCATCTTTCTTGCAGGTGAAAAGTTGAATGTTGGCTTTACCACCAGAACCACACTCAACAGGCTTGTTGAGGCTGGCGATGTTACACATCAGGAGGCTCAGTTGTTCCAGCAAGCAGCTTTGGCTTTTATGGTCAAGGCAGTGGAGTATGCCATTGCCCGCCTTCCCCTGCAGGAGGTTCTTCTGAAACACGCACAGTTCGTTGATGTGCAGCAGAGGACTGAATGTGAGGTTGAGGATGTCCAATACTTTGTTGACAGGCAAGACTTTTCATGATCTTGCCTTGAGCTGTATAGATTGTATAATAGTGAGGACTATTCATCTGTCTTTCCCTACGGTGTCTGAATTGGCTCTTTTCACATTGTTTTTACCCAGGTTCCGGGAACTTCTTCCTTTTCATGACCCGAAAGAGCAGGACATGCTGAGTGAGGAGTTCATGGAGTATCAAGTGATGGATATCCCCATGCCAGAGAACCCCATCACCTTTGATGTAGAGGAGTTTTGGGAAAGAATGGCCTGCACTAAGAACAAGGTAAAACACGTCTGCCAGACATAGACATACCCTATTTGACAGACATAAAAAGCCAGATATACGTAAAAGTAACAGCGGCTCCTTGTTCTTTCTCAAAGGTGACTGGCTTGAATCAGTTTGGGAGACTGGCTAAAATAGCAAAATTGGTTTTAGTGCTCCCACATTCGAATGCGGACGCCGAAAGAGTCTTCTCCATGGTTGGTCTCAACAAGACCAGCACCAGAAACAGACTAGCCCTTGAAGGAACATTGTCGTCCATTATGATGATCAAAATGGCTGGTGTGGAGCCACAGTGCTTCAAGTGGGAGCCAGAAACCCCTATCCTGAAGGCCTCAAAATCTGCCACTCGAAGCTACAACAGCGAGCATCAGTAGTAATCAGTATCCATATTTGCTGAACTGAACTAAGACTTTAACTGAAATAAAAGAGTTTTATAAATAGAACTGTGTCTTAAGATTTAATATTGATCCCCAACACCCGTCCAACCCAAACAACTACCCTAGGCCTACAGCCATCTCACTAGTCTGGCATTTGGTATTAATCCAGTTATACTTTTATCATAAAATGACTACAATAGGCTATATTTTAACTAAAACAAATAAATTATACTGAACTGAACTTGTGTTAAAAACCATTATTATGCTTTAAATGAATAAATAAACACACAAATTTTTTTTGCTTGCGCGAGTAGCGCGCAAGCAATGGGGAGTCCGCCTCTGTCTCACTCTAAACAATTTCCAAAAGTTGAGAACCCTGTAACTAACGTTATAGGATGTTATTATATTATTCATCTAGCTCATACAATACCGACACTTACTGTGCATGTCTGCTTGGCTTTAAAAAAACATCTGATATCAGGCCCACTCCTTTTTGACATGATGCAGAATTATCTTTATTTTTTTTATTAGCGCTAGCAATTTTTAATAGCGTGACTCGTTGCGCCCGCACCTCCTCTGGGACACCGTAGTTGAGGATTGTTTTTGAATGAGAGCTGCCAGCCTGGCTTGGACAATGAGTATAATATTATATTGCCAATACTAAATGGATGTGGTAGGCTGCTACACCACGGGATGCATCTGCAGACCACTGCCACATTAAGGTAAGGCCATGGATAACGCGTAACATTTATTTTTGAAGATTTGCTGGTGCAGTAGCGAGGTGTGAAGTGCTTGAGTTTTGGTCTGCCTGATGTAGATTGGATGGATGCGTGTTGTGAATTGAGAACTGTCGGCTCATGGTGTGAGCCTCTCGCCTCTCTTTTTCGCCTTCTCTCTGTTTAAATCTAAACAGATAAGCGTAGAAGCGGCACTAGTAGGCTTAGACCGTAAACTTTTTTTAAATAGCACAACAGCAGTGGATACCAACGACAAAACAGTGAACATGCTCCGAAGTCTCCGCTAGTTTGCACACCAGAGAAGACTGATGCATTTCAGTCAGCAGCAGAGAGACAACGGCGAGTGGCTTTAAGTGTCCCGTTGTGAAGTGTAAACTGTAGGGATTACCATCCTCTATGCCCACTAATGACTGTAATGCCTCGTTTCCACCGAGTAGAGCGGGTCGGATCGGAGCGGTTCGGTCCGGGTAGTTTGGCTTTTCATTTGCCAAAAGTTGGGTAGGGTACGGTTTAAGCGCACCTAACCGCTCTGAGCCGCTCCCGATCTCAGTACTCCTCCGTAGGGGTACTAGCGGCCTGAAAGCGGGCCGAAACGGCGGAGCCGTCATTTGATTGGTCGAAATAATCATTTCCACCATGTGTAGTCATCTCGGCAAGAGTGAAGAGAGTCTTGTGTATTGGCGAAAATGTGAGCACAGCACTGTTTATTGTGTGGTGTTTTTCCTCGTCAATAAATTAATCAGTTGGTTACACTGTGTCCCACTGCGTAGCTGCCGCAGCCAGCACTGTTCGCTCACTGAGTTGCACCGAGCCGTCTCTGTGTGTTTACGCCATAGCCTAGATAGTAGTAAATATACGCTCACAACAACACTGGGGGAATAAATAAAAAAGCGGCTGGTTTGACCGAGCAAAAACGAGAGACCGCTGGCTTGACCACAGTTGGTCGAAAGAATCATTTCCGCCTTGTGTAGTCACCTCGGCTAGAGTGAAGAGAGTCAGTGTGTTTTGGCGAAAATGTGAGCGCGGCACTGTTTATTGTGTGGTGTTTTTCCTCGTCATTAAATGAATCAGTTGGCTACACTGTGTCCCACTGCTACGATGTCACGAAGCTGCCGCGCTGTTCGCTCACTGTCTCTATCAGTTGCACCGAGCCGTCTCTGTGCTCTCAACAACACGGGGGGAATAAATAAAGAAGCGGCTGGTTTGACCATGCAAAAACAAGACCGCTGGCTTGACCACAGTTGTTCCACAGTCCGATAGTTTGACCCACATTCTGGCGGCGGCTATCGCAGTCCAGCCTAAACCCCGCCCCAACAGTAAGGGTAGGGTCATAAACCCCGCCCTACCAGTAAGGGTAGGGTCGGCGGTGGAAACAACACCGAGATTCTTAAAAGTGAGCTGACCCGCTCTGAGCCGCTCCGACCCGACCCGCTCTACTCGGTGGAAACGAGGCATTAATGTAGCGGACACTAACAGCAGCTTGTGTCGCGGCACATGGATACTGACGATGTTGTTTATCAAGAAGTAATTGAAGCTGATCATGGCTATGCTACTAGCTAGGTTGCCATGGAGACCGAGGGGGAGTAATATTGTTGTGCGACAGTCCAGCCGTGCTTCGGCTCGATTTGAGCACGGTCAAAATGCCTTCGACCAATCAGATTGCTCAGTCGGAACTACCTTCCCAAGCTCCTTTTGTTTACGTCATGTTTGGTTGGGCTACGGGGAGCAGCTTGTGGCTCATATGTCCGCTGCTTTTTGAAAATGCTTTTTCATCAAATGTGTCAGACATCAGTGTTTTGTATACATTTTATTCATTAGTGAGCGGGTGTGCCGTCTTTCAGAACCGTTCATTACCTGCACTAAAGAGAAAAAAAAGATGTTTCCTCATTGTCCCCCCCACTTTTGAAAATGCACTCCAGAATGCCTGTTTGTCCCCCCCACTTGTTTAGCCAAATCGACGTCCATGCTTGTGACCCTCTTTAACAATGACATTGAGTTAATTACAGATACACAATATATAATAAAAATACACAACAAGCTTACAAAGAGACAACAACAAATAGAACATTCAGATCAATTGAATGAAGCAGAACAATAGCCTAATTAAAACAGTTACAAGTGGAGTGGGACTGATTCAAAATAATAATGCCTCGTTTCCACCGAGTAGAGCGGGTCGGATCGGAGCGGCTCAGAGCGGGACAGCTCACTTTTAAGAATCTCGGTGTTGTTTCCACCGCCGACCCTACCCTTACTGGTAGGGCGGGGTTTAGGCTGGACTGCGATAGCCGCCGCCAGAATGTGGGTCAAACTATCGGGCTGTGGGAACAACTGTGGTCAAGCCAGCGGTCTCTTGTTTTTGCTTGGTCAAACCAGCCGCTTCTTTATTTATTCCCCCCGTGTTGTGAGCACAGAGACGGCTCGGTGCAAATGATAGAGACAGTGAGCGAACAGCACTGGCTGCGGCAGCTACGTGACATCGTAGCAGTGGGACACAGTGTAGCCAACTGATTCATTTAATGACGAGGAAAAACACCACACAATAAACAGTGCCGCGCTCACATTTTCGCCAAAACTCTCTTCACTCTAGCCGAGGTGACTACAAACGGCGGAAATGATTCAAACCAGCCGCTTCTTTATTTATTCCCCCCGTGTTGTTGTGAGCGTGTATTTTACTACTATCTATGGCGTAAACACACAGAGACCGCTCGGCGCAACTCATAATAGAGACAGTGAGCGAACAAACAGTGCTGGCTGCGGCAGCTACGTGACTATGGGACACAGTGTAACCAACTGATTAATTTATTGACGAGGAAAAACACCACACAATAAACAGAGCTGTGCTCACATTTTCGCCAAAACACAAGACTCTCTTCACTCTTGCCGAGCTCTACACATGGTGGAAATGATTCTTTCGACCAATCAAATGACGGCACTGTGTAGCTCCGCCTTCTCATGCATTTTCGGCCCGCTTTCAGGCGGCCAGTACCCCTACGGAGGAGTACTGAGATCGGGAGCGGCTCAGAGCGGTTAGGTGCGCTTAAACCGTACCCTACCCAACTTTTGGCAAATGAAAAGCCAAACTACCCGGACCGAACCGCTCCGATCCGACCCGCCTCTACTCGGTGGAAACGAGGCATAAGTGTTGAGTGAGGTGACCTTGATGCAACTTTTGACATTTGTATATCTTTTTGTAATAGGTAAAAGTAGGATATTTTTAATGAAACAGAATAGAGTGTGAATGCTCATCAGGTTAAAAGCTGACCATTGTAGGGGGGAGGACCATAGGGCCATAGGAAGTAGTAGGGGGGAGGACCTTATATGGCCATACAGTAGGAAGGAGTAGAGGGAGGGGGCTACCGGGGTTCCCCGTGCAGCTGTTCCTTTTTCACTCCTCCCTCTCTTCCAAGTCTCATTTGTTCTCAGTTCACTATATAACAGCACGTTTTGAGCAGGACAGGGCTTTTTTGGTCTTCTTTTGCAGGCACTACTATATACTCTACAGTTTGTCACGCTCTGTTCCAGCACACTCTATCTGTCCCTTCAACCATGGAGGCAGAAGAAAAACTTTGTGAGTCCAAAATACTCTGAAAGATTTTGGACTTCGAAGAACTTAGAGGCAGAGTCTTTTAAAACACTTCTTTAAAACTCTTGACACACAGATGACTTGGTAAAATTCTAAAACTTTAGATGGGGAATTATTAGACCAGGGGTCTTATAGAATGGTGATTGGAATTAACGGAGATTGGGTTGAAACAAGATCTCCCATTTACTGACTGGTGTCGTTAACAATCTTCCTTAAGTCCTTACCATTTTTACAGACTCAGTGGGATGTTAGATAGGAATAGGCGCAAGTTTAAAATCGGAGAGCATGCATTAACTCTGATCTTGTGCTTTGGCAAATTGTGAAAAATACCAAGAAAAACATCTATTAGGGGAAATGAACAAAGACTCCATTTGATGAGTTTATAGGCATATAAACCTCTTTTATTTTCCTTTCTTGTCCATTTTATGTAATATTTCTATACTCTCTTGTATTTTGTAAATAAAATCCCTTAAATGTTGTAAAGCCTCAGTTTGAATTAGTTTATAGTTGGAACAGAAGGACTTTAGGTATAGGTTTTTTCTACAAAGAGATCGTTTCCCCCCCGGGGAGGTAAGTACAATCTGACTCCACACTACGGCACATTACTGATTTAAAACACACACAACCTCATAAAACTAACCTCTCTGTAAGGAGAGAATATGCTCTAATTCCTTCCCGAATTTAACGCAGGCGTTTTAAATCTTGAAATAGTATATATGTTCTATTTCGTTCCTACTGACCGCCAGAGGCGGTGCTTACAGCACTGGATGTTCCATCGCGCGCATGCGCAGGTCGAGATCTTTATACCAACAAAGTCACCTGTGACACCTAGGTGACCCCGGAATGTCTATATATTCCGGAAGTCACCTGAGGATCTGTTCCTTCTATTTTCTCGCGGATTAGCAGGACACACACAGAGCGTGTGTGAGAGATATACCGAATAGCTTTGTCGCAAGTAGCTTGCACCTACGGGTTGGTGCTTCGATCTAACGTCGACCACCAAAGGCTGCGACTGGCAATTGTTTCTACTACGGCTCCGGCCGGGCAGGGGTGAGTAAGTGTGAAGGCTACCGCGGTAGCTGTCACCTTCCACCTTGCATTATTGAGCTCGTAACAGTCGGCGGCTAGTTTCACTGTCGCCGTGTTATTATTTCGGTCGCGCCGTTGCTTGAAGCCCGGTGCTGATTGTATGCTATTGTTTTCTAAGAGTGCCGGTGTGCGGCTGGGCTTAGCGCCGCCACGGTAAGTTCTAATTTATTTTTGCTAGCTGTTGCGCTGTGCTCGGGTGCTGAGTTCGCCAGGGCCGGTTGCTTACTTTGATTTAAGTGTCAGTGAGCGGCGTGGGCATAGCCGCCGCCACGGTAGTTGCTAGCTTTGCTGCACTGCTGCTTGGGTGCTGTGTTGCCTAGGCCAGTTGCTACTTGATTAGTTGCCAGTGAGCGGCTGGGGTTAGCGTCGCCACGGTAAGTTCTAATTTCTTTTGCTAGCTGTGCGCTGTGCTCGGGTGCTGAGTTCGCCGGGGCAGGTTGCTTACTTTGATTTAGCTGTTAGTGAGCGGCGTGGGCATAGCGCCGCCACGGTATTTGCTAGCTTTGCTGCACTGCTGCTTGGGTGTGTGTCGCCTAGGCCAGTTGCGTAATTGATTATCGTTTTTGCAGGGGCGCGTCGTGCTCGGGTGCTCTCGCCTAGGGCTCGATTGCCTAAGCCTGCGTTAATTTGCCTCCAGTAGGCGGCTTGCGGGTAGCAGAGTCGCCTTCAAGGGGTTAATTTTGGGGTGTCACATCGGTGCTCTCGCCTAGAGCCCGGCTGCATAGCCTACTAATTAATTTGCTATTTGCTAATTAGTTACTGAGATAGGGTAATTAAGTTTGCCATTATGTCAAGCGCCCATAATTGTGTCATCTGCTTGGCCTCCCTGCACACGGAGGATGGCCATGACCAGTGCTCTGCATGTCTGGGGGTTGAGCACCTGAGGGAAGCACTGTCGGATGATCCATGCATGAATTGTAGTTGCATGTCTCATGCACTAAGGCTGGCTAGGCTGGCTGAGGTGGAGGGACTAGTGTTGCCCCCGTCGGGTGCGGGTCCTGGTGGCGCCAAGCGGCGCTCCTCGGCAGCTGGGGGACCCCCCGGGAAGTCCCATAGGGTAGACGAGTTGACAACCCAAGTGAGCACACTATCGGGGGACGTGGCTCAGATCAAAGCCCTCTTGGAGAACCTCCGAGAGGCACAGGGTGTACCAGCCGCTGTGTGTGTTCCCGCGGCTGCACAACTTTCCTATTCAGAGGATGATATGCTGTCTACAGCTGCATCCTGTAGTCTCTTTACAGAGGAGGGAGAAGTCTACGAGGCGTCCCTGGCTTCTCAGGCTCTCTCCCAGGGGTCGGCGGCCAGCTCGGCTAGAGGGCCAGGGCCCAGCCGCTGCACAGTTAGGCCAGCCTTGCGTATGGCGCTGGCGAAGCTGGGGTTAGACGAGGCTCCGGTTTCATCTGCACCGGTAAGTGCATTTTTCCCGCAGGCTGTTCAACCCTCTGTTTTCACGTTGCCCCCCTCTGAGCCGTACATTGCGGAGCTGCATAGGTGCTGGCCGGAGGCCAAGGTTTGGTCCCATCACACTAGCGATGGCAGAGCTCTGGCAGCTATGAGAGACGCTGGGGCTTACGGCTTGGACCGGTTAGCGCCAATTGAGCCAGCGATAGCATCCTTGGTTGTCTCCCCAGAGGAGGCGCTGAGGGCCGATGCGCGCTGCCCTCGGCCCCAGTGCCGAATTACGGACGACCTGCTTACCAGAAGCTACGGCATTGCTGCCCGTATGGGCCGTCTCGGGAATTCGCTTTCGCATACCGTTCTGGCTTTGTCCCAGACCATTCAGGGGTCAGAGGTTGATCCCTCAGCTCAGACCCTAAGTGAGATTTCTCTTCAGACATTTGCTTTTATGACTAGGGAGCTAGGCAGATTAATGTCAACAATTACGTTGGCGCGCCGCCAGGTTTGGCTGGCGCAGTCCCCCCTGTCGGAGGTGTGTCGTCGGACCCTCCGGTCTCTCCCGGTTGTGCCAGGCCAGACGTTTGGGCCAGCTGCACTGCAGGCCCTGGAGCGGAGTGTACAGGCTGGCCAGGCCAGCCAGCATTTTGCAAGTTTGCGGCGTCCACCGCCACCTTATTACAGACCAGGGGCCTCTGTGGTACCCTGTGCCAATAGCCCTCGACCACGTCCAGCTGGACGATCGAGGGGCCAGCGTTTCTCCGAGCAGGTTGGCCGGCGCCGTACTACCGCGCCGCCGCCACGGGAGGCATTTCAGGCGCCAAGAGGTGCGGCGCCCAGCCACCGCCCCCCCAGGGCCCCTAGGGGCAGGGGGGGTAGGTACTGAAGCTCAAGGGCCGGCCGTCGGACGTTTTTCTCAGCAGCACCTGGACTACTGGGAAGAACAGACCACAGACACGTGGATGGTGTCCACGCTGTCCAACGGGTACACACTACAATTCCGACGCCGGCCCCCAACTTTCAGCGGGATCAGACTTACTGTGGTCAAAGATCCCGGCAGATCCCTGGTCCTGACCCAGGAAGTGGCCACCCTCCTGGGGAAGGGTGCCATCGAGGTAGTAGAGCCACAGGAACAGCTCAAGGGGTTCTACTCAACCTACTTTCTGGTACCGAAGAGAGGATGGCGGGTTTCGCCCCATTCTGGACTTGAGACGGCTGAATCGGTACCTCAAGGTCTTTTCCTTCCACATGCTGCGTGTTGCAGATGTCCTCCGGGTTATCGCTCCGGGGGATTGGTTCGTGTCGATAGACCTGAAAGACGCCTACTTTCATGTCCCTATTTCACAGCGTCACAGGCGGTTCCTCCGCTTCGCATTTCTGGGCAAGGTGTACCAATTCAAGGTCCTTCCATTCGGGCTGTCTCTGGCCCCACGTATATTTACAAGGTGTGTGGCAGCAGCCCTGTCCCCATTACAGGCCGGCGGTATGGCGATATTGCCATACCTAGACGACTGGCTAATCATTTCCCCAACTCGGGAGCAGGCAGTCAGGGACACAGCCAGGCTCCTCAGCCATGTGGATCGGCTTGGCCTCACGGTCAACTTTTCCAAGAGCAACCTTACACCATGTCGGGTGGTGAGTTATCTGGGGCTGGTGCTCGACTCGGTGGACATGCGAGCCTGCCTCTCTCCAAAGCGCGTCGCTACCATTCTGCAGCTACTACAGCGCTTCAGGCGGGGGAGGTTGCTGGAATACGGCCTCTTCCTGCGACTGATTGGTATGCTGGCCGCGGCATCCGGCGTGGTCCCGCTAGGCCTTCTCAGGTTGCGGCCTCTGCAGATCTGGGCCAATGGTCTCCACTTGGACCCCAAGTGGCAGAGACACAAGATGGTCAGGGTGTCTGGGCAGTGCCTTTTGGCCCTCCGACCCTGGAGAGAGAGGGCGTACCTGATTGCGGGGGCGCCCTTAGGGAGGCTGGCTTCCTGGCGGGAGGTCGTAGAGACAGACGCCTCCCTTACCGGCTGGGGCGCAGTATGGCGCCACAGGACTGTCAGAGGCCAGTGGGATTCCCAGCAGAGGCTGGAGCATATAAATGTGTTGGAACTCCTTGCGGTGTTCTTGGCTCTAAAGCACTTCCTTACAGTTCTGAGAAACCGGCATGTTCTCGTCCGGACAGACAACATTTCCACTGTCTACCACGTCAACCACCAGGGGGGCACCAGATCGAGGCGGAACCTGCGGGTCGCGCAGGGACTCCTTACATGGGCGTTCCCCCATTTCCTAAGCCTGAGGGCTGCCCATGTTCCAGGTGTCCAGAACATAGCGGCAGACCTTCTCTCTCGCCAAGGGCCACCCTCCGGGAGTGGATGCTCCATCCGGAGGTGGTGGGCATGATTTGGGACAGGTATGGCAGGGCAGTGGTAGATCTCTTTGCTTCCGAAGAGACGACCCACTGTCCCCTCTGGTTCTCCGTGATGGAGAGGACCAGCCACCTAAGGACAGGACGCTCTGGCTCATGCTTGGCCAGACAGCCTGCTCTATGCATTTCCTCCAATTCCCCTTATACTGGCAACACTGGACAGAGTCCAGCGTGGCGGTCACAGCCTACTTCTGGTGGCCCCACATTGGCCAGGGAGGCTGTGGTTCCCAGCATTGCTGAAACTCCTCAACGGGGAGGCGTGGCGCCTTCCAGAGAGACAGGATCTTCTGTCTCAGGTCGGCGGGCGTATATGGCACACAAATCCGGGGCGCCTGCGGCTGTGCGTGTGGCCCCTGAGAGCCAGGACCCACTGCTGACGTCTTGCGACCAGTCGGTGGTCCGTACCATTTTTAGTGCTAGAGCACCCTCCACTAGGTTGCTCTATGCAAACAGGTGGAAGTTGTTTTCACAGTGGTGCGTGACACAGGGCGAGGTCCCGGAGACCTGCTCGGTGGTG
The DNA here is from genome assembly GCA_026122265.1 of Ammodytes dubius. Lineage (NCBI taxonomy): Eukaryota > Metazoa > Chordata > Actinopteri > Uranoscopiformes > Ammodytidae > Ammodytes > Ammodytes dubius. The sequence goes on from JAOPFK010000015.1 coordinate 244,524, forward strand.
GTGATACTGAACTTTCTGCAGTCTGTGTTGGACAACAACAGGGCTGCTTCGACCCTGCGCGTTTATGTGGCAGCAATCTCGGCTGCACATGCAAGAGTTGATAGCCAGACGGTAGGATCCCACTACCTAGTCAGGCAGTTTCTAAAAGGAGCCCAGAGGCTTCGACCACCACGGCCCCTGAGGGCACCATCATGGGACTTGCAAGTGGTTCTGAGGTCCTTATGTCTACCCCCGTTTGAGCCGCTAAGTCAGGCAGATCTGACGCGGCTGTCTATGAAAACGGCTTTCCTTCTCGCCATTGCGACTGCGAAACGGGTCGGTGAACTCCATGCCTTGTCAGTGAGCCAGGCGTGTATGCGCTGGCACGCAGATGGGTCAGGAGTGGTGCTCTGGCCGAATCCATCCTTTCTGCCCAAACGTTTGTCTCCCCATCACGCAAACCAACCAATTGAGTTGGCTGCTTTCAATCCCCCAGGCTCTCCGGGGGGTGCAGAGGGAGTGTCAGACCCGCTGTGCCCGGTGCGGGCGCTTAGGGCGTATGTTGAAGCGACAACCAGCTTACGTAAGACAGATAACCTCTTTGTCTGTTACGGGGGCTGCAGGAAAGGGGCTGCCCTGTCCAAGCAGAGACTCTCTCACTGGATTGTGGATCTAGTGTTGGAGGCATATAGAGCACAGGGGCTCCCTGTGCCCTTGGCCGTTAAGTGCCACTCTACCAGGAGTATGGCTACATCATGGGTGGCCTTGAAGGGGGTTCCTCTTCAGGACATCTGCTCCGCGGCTACATGGTCTTCATCATGTACGTTTGCGCGGTTCTACAGAGTGAATGTCGCTGCTCCTCATCCGGTGGCGACGGCTGTCTTGTTGATGGCTGCAAGCCCTTAAGTGGTGAGTACTCTTCGTGACCTTTTTGGTATAAGTCATCCAGTGCTGTAAGCACCGCCTCTGGCGGTCAGTAGGAACGAAATAGAACGATAGTTACGTATGTAACTACGGTTCTATGAGTTCCGGATGACCGCCAGAGTTCTCTGTCACTCAGACTTCTCAGACACCGCAAGAAGATCCAGTGGAACAGATCCTAAGGTGACTTCCGGAATATATAGACATTCCGGGGTCACCTAGGTGTCACAGGTGACTTTGTTGGTATAAAGATCTCGACCTGCGCATGCGCGCGATGGAACATCCAGTGCTGTAAGCACCGCCTCTGGCGGTCATCCGGAACTCATAGAACCGTAGTTACATACGTAACTATCGTTCTGTTTTTAGGAAGCGGGGTTAAGGAGCATAGGCTGCATAAAACTGAAATAAATAATTTGTGAAGGATATCTTCTGCCTAAAAGTGGTGAATGATTATCTGAATCAAATATAAAGTGTTAAATGTCGTACCTAAACAGGATTCATTATATAGATGAATAAGTTTTGATGAAGTAAAACGCTGAACACGGTGAGTTTAAGTAGAACAATTTTTATCTTTAAAGAAGAATCCCTGGTAGTCTAGTGGTTAAGATTCGGCGCACTCACCGCAGAGTCCCGGGTTCGCCACTCAGCAGAAGCCATGAGAGTAATGGGCATTTCTTTATGAGGAAAAAGGCTGTACTTAAAGCATTGTGTTACAAGTTGGTTAATACTAGTTTAATAGGTCATAACTAATGAACTTAAAAACTAACTTTTCATTGAAGATGAGACTTTGGAAGTCGAGATCGCTTCATAAGTTTAAATTGGTAAACAGTTATGAGTTTATTTATTTTAATTTGATGTTGTAGGTTGTTCCAGCAGTCAGGGGCACTGAAGCTAAAAGCAGTTTTACCAAAGTCAGACCGGGCGTATGGAACATATAACATGAGGATGTCAGTTGATAAAGCCCATCTGAAATATGCAGCATTTCTGTCAAATAGAGTGGTAGCTTTCCGTTCAGGGCTTTATATATAAAAATATGCCAATGTGCATCACGTCTCTCTTTAAGAGAGGACCACCCAACCTATTCATATAAAACACAATGGTGTGTGTCATAAACATCTCCTGTAATGAACCTTAAAGCATAGTGAAAAACAGAGTCTTGGAGTTTAAGACATGAATGAGATGCATGCCGATAAACCACATCACTGTAATCAAGGACAGACACAAAAACTGCCTCGATAATCCTTTTCCTACTGAACAACGGGAAGGTGGCTTTGTTCCTATAAAAATATCCAATCTTTTGTCGCAGACGACAGATAAGATTTTTTATATGAAAATTAAAAGTGAGTTTATCATCCAACCAAATGCCAAGATATTTATATTCTGTGACTCTTTCAATTAAAAATCTATTCTTTGTAAAAATATTGAAATAATTCAAATGTGTAGTGCTTGCTCTGGAGAGACATATTTTTGTTTTTTTCTGTATTAAGAACAAGCCTGAGGTCCTGCATGGTGTTAAAAGAGCTTTGTAGGGGGAGACTTCCGGTTGTAAATGTGGTGAGTGGACCAGGACTGTGCCTTCTCCGAAGCCATTGGTATTGCATGGTTGGGGGAGGAGCTTATTTTCATGCGGCCTGGAGGCAGATTTCCCTGTCCACACAGTAAAAGCGGCGAACAAGATTGTGACCCTACACATTTTTTCTGGATATCAATCATGGGCTCATACTAATCTTTAAACTATATACTATTAAAATGGAAGTTTTCTCATTTCAAAATGCCACCTCAAGCGTTTTATTAGCCCAACGGCTTTTAACGGCTTTCAGTTTGTTTTCGCCAGGCTAGATGCTACAGAACGAGAAGGATTCTACACCCGCCTACAGTCCGCTACGCTTGCCGCCCTCTTTCTTGATAGGTCCATAATGCAGCTACGTCATGCTTCCCGGCCGCATGGAATTTCTGGATTATGCTTCCTTGTTGCTTCTCTGCGCCAATGAGCAGCTTTCATAGGAATTAATGGGCGCCGTGTCTACTATTAAGACGCTCCAAGCCCAAAACCAATCTCTAATGACTCGGCTCAATGACCTAGAAAACCGATCGTGGAGAGCCAATCTCCGTATAGTGCACATACCAGAAGGCAGCGAGGACGGCAAGGACCCGGTTAAATTCATGTCGGAGCTGCTGATGCAGGTGATGGGTCCCGATATCTTCACTGCGCCGCCCGAACTGGAGAGAGCCCACCGGTCCCCAAACTTCAGATCAGGACAAGGTAAACCTCCGCGCGCATTCCTGGTTTGTTTCTCCAGATTCCAACAGAAGGAGGCCGCACTGCACTGGGCAAGGAATCACGAGCTGCGGTACGGAGGAACTGTCATAAGGATGTTTCAAGATCACAGCGCAGCTCTCGCTAAAAAGTGAGCTACATTTAACAGGATAAAACAAGCCCTTTACCAAAAGAACGTCCAGTTCCACCTGATCTACCCTGCCAGGCTGCGTGTGACACATGGAGACGTCGTGCTCACCTGATGAAGCTCAGAGGTTTATACGATCAGAGGATTGGTAAAGAGTAATAATGCGGCAGCGTTTGCCTTCACTGTATGGCCTGGAGACGGACGGTAAATAACGCATACTCTACTGTGTACATGCGTAGCTGCCTTTGCAATTATTCTGACATACGCCCTGGATTTTAAGGTAGGGGAGAGTAGCCTAAGTTGTGCATTTTGGAAGTTGCAAAACCCCTTGTTTCTAGAAAACCGTGGAAGAAATTGGAAATGTGACCACATATTTAAGAAGAGCCATCCATTTGACTCATCCTGTAAAAAAGGGAGACACAAGGAATAAGATATAAGCACATTTAAGATCAAAAAACTGTGTTTTGCCTTTCAAAGTAAAATTTCCATGATCAAGGTTTTTTGATTATTGTGTCTGAACAATTATAGACACGTTTGAAAACATTTGACACATGTTTTAGTGCTTTGGTATGCTACACTTTGAGTCTATATAGTTAGCACGATGTCAGCCCTAAATTGCTGCATCATGCCTATTATCCAAAATTCTGGGGATGGGGTGATTTGTGCCAAAGGGCCTAGGTGAGTTATAAGTAAGTAAGTAACATGTATTTATAAAAGCACATGTATGACAGTTTGCACTGTCCAAAGTGCTGTACATAGTGCATTCAGTAGGTAAACAATGAAGGTAAAATAACAATAACCAAAATAAAAGACGTAAAGCCCATACATCCACATAAACACAGATAGTAGTGCAGAGGTAAGATAGTTAATGGGGAGGAAACACGAGGGTGTACATATGGGTTTTGAGCCTTGATTTAAAGGGGACATATTATGAAAAAACAAACATTGCCGGTGTTTGGGCACACTTTGTAGGTTATTGGCGTCCCTACCAGCACACACAAGCTCATAAAAGACAACTATGTCAGTTTCTTCTGGGATGCTTATTTCGAAAAAGGGGGGATTTGAAGGTTTCTTCCAAAAAACACAGACCGATGACGAAACCGGTCGTTTTTCATTATCATAAATACTCCCACGGGAAAGCTCATCAGAAACTCGGCAGTTGATTGGCAAATCAATACGCCCGTTGGTAACCACACACACCTGGAACTGCACCTGCTAATGCAACAACAGAGCAGAAGCAAGCTGCAGTGTTAGCTCATCCTCAAGCTACCATCACCATAGATATAGAACCATCACACCCAAGCCTCGAAGCAGACCGGGGCTGAATGGATTTACTTCATTTGTTGTTAGGCTATGCCCAGCAAAGGTTGGCAATCTAGTTTGATCTGCCGTTATACGGGAGTGTGAAGGAGATTGTGCCTGGAAGACTGATAGACACCATCTCTCCTCTGGAAATGTAAGTACCGGTAGTCTAATTTAAACAAATATGTCCGTTTATGAGTTCAATGTGTGTAATGTGCTTTAATTTATCCCTCCTAAAATAACCAACGCCAAACGAGATAATGCCGCTATTTCTTGTGTAGGCTCTTATTGTGAAAAGGTGGAACACGGAAGTGTTGTTGTAATGTGGTTGTTTTGACTTGTGTTGGGAGAGCTTCAATAAAGTGGCTCGTTCCGCTCCGTGAATGGAGTTTTCCGAGTCCTTTTTCCTGTAATACTGACGGCCAAAACGCTTGGTTACAGTAGTAGTATAGCTAGAGTTAGCGTTAGCGTTAGCGTCCGCTAGCTTAACCGTTTGCTTTATGCTAACGTTTAGATCTGTGAGTCTGTCCATGACAGCCCCTGTGTGAAAAACAGACTGTGAAACTGCATGGCGTGTGTTGGAAACTGAATAGTATTTATTTGTTGTTGACAGTGTGTAGTTATGCAAGCAGTCGTGCAGCAGTAGGCCTATTACATCTCCAGTGTAATGTACAATAGGCCTATAATAGACAGGAATACTGTAAATAGCTGCTGTTTGTTTCCTGTCCATTATATTTCAAAAAGCACACAGTATCACTCAGAACTCGTTGCTTCTTGAGCAAGGGCTATACTGAACTTATTAGTAGCCAATCTTATTTAATAATGGAAGAAAACATATTTTCATTAGTTTGTAGCTTTGCCATAACTACAGATGTATGATGTATATTTCAGCTAGGCAACATGATATAACATTGAATGTGCCATGTTTTACAGATGTGAGTGACCTGACGGACCACACTATTCGTTCCTTCAGAGGAGGATGTGTTCACTGGGTGGGACAGGTGGTCTTCTTCAGGGCCCACCAGCAACAACTGGACAGTTACATACAAGTTATGGCTTTGCTTCTGTTTGATTTGTACACTTTATATTTCCATTTCACTGGCTATGAATAAACTGCTTTATTTTTAAGTATGGTTTTGGTCTTTTTAAAATGTAATGATACTGTTTTATAAGAAATCTTCAGAGAGATAAAGGGTTGAATAAAAAAAAAACTTATAAGTCAATGCATGTAAATCGGTCAGAAAACTAGTCCAACATCCTGACTATGAAAATGTGAGTTTCAAGTTTACTACACAAAGCAAACAGTGACAGTTAGCAACACAATACATTTTTTAACAGTAAAACTTTATTATAAATCAGTGGTCACAATACAAATTATACAATATATTAGATATTGAAAGGGTGTCAGATAATTGTGATAATTCGAAGCTCTGACTAATTATTTCAATTTTTTTTTTTTTTACAAAAGATGCCTTTCCAGTGAATCTTGACATGATACATTCCTTTCCTGCCTCATTACTGTACATGTTTACATGTTACCTCAGCATGGCTTCACAACCAAAGCTTTTTCACTCCACTGGGTTGTAGATCATTCCCCAGTTTAACCTGTAGAGACATACATACAACGTTGTATGTTACAAGTTAGGAGGTTTTTGCATAAATACTTAGCTCATATTCTGTTATTGACAGTGACATATTTACCTGAGGATAATGTCAGGGAAACCAGAAATCTTGATGCAATTTTCACAGTTTTCAGCTCAGACTCCTGCCTGACCAGGTTCAGTTGTAAAGCTTTTGGTTTAGAAGTGGTAAGTGTGCTGACATTTGCTGTAGAAATGAAGCTAAACATGGTAACATCGATCTCCATGCTGCATTGGCCAAAAGTAAACAAAACTGACAGCTGGGCGTGTGCCATGCCCATGGAGGTAGGTATAGAGTAAATGAGCAGGGCGGTGCATGCACGCCCATGTAGATCTGACCAGTCAGAGCAGACTAGGCTTTCTGCGGAGGGGGGTAGATGTCAAAACCAAATTTTTGAGGGAGAGGCCAAAAAAGGCCTGAAAAGGCAATGAAGAAATGGGCATTGGTAGAAAACTAATGGGCTTTTTGTACTATAGACCATTAAAACCTTTTCTAGTAGACCTCGGAAATACACATTTAAACCCGAGTTTTTGCATAATATGTCCCCTTTAAAGGCAGAAATGTAGGGGGAATCACATTTGTCAGGTGGCAGTTGGTTCCACAAGCACGGAGCAACTAGTGCAAAGTACATTTCTGAGAGTTGTGCCAGTGGCATGGCTGTATACGCTGGTCACCAAAAGAAAGTGATTGTCTTCAGTAGCTCAGAAGAGAGTGACATCTCAATTCCACTTAACGACACCACTGATGAGAGTTCAGATGGCCAGAAAGATGATGATGGTGACTTTGTCATTGTGAGCTTTGCAGGCAAAACCATATAAGCATCTCTGTGAGACAAAACAGCGGTTATGAATATGATGCAGTTCAACCTTCCACGTTCACCGGCTCCTTCCGACAGCTCACAGCCGCTGCCCCCGCACCGACAGCACAGCGAACTGCCCGTTATGACAGTTCGCCCCCCAGTATGAAAAATAAATTAATCGGGATAAATCAAAATGTGATCCTGCCTTAAAATAAAAGGTGATGTGATATTTTTGCCATAGCGCAGATCCTTGCCCTGTTTTATTCTAAATGCATTATGGGCATTAAGTGTCTGTTTTGTGTAAGTAGGCTATCTGTTACTATTTGCCTTTCTTGTTTTCCATGTTAAAAGTAAGCTACTTGAAAATTGAAAGTAGCCTAAATGTGGTTGAAAGAAAAGGAAATGTGCAGTGTTGATCATATGTGATAGATAAGGGGTCGCTATTGGATGCAGACATTATGAGATTCGGACCTTTGCTGTAAGAAAATGTTGTCAACTGGACCCATTTCAATTTTAGTTGAAGACCCCTCGGTCAGACCAAGAATAATTCAATTGTAGTTCAAGGATGATGTTGTCGATGACGGTATGAAGAAGAGAACTGTGGAATGCAGGTCTTTTAAATGTAGAAACTGGGTTAGATAATATGATTTTTGTATGACTTGACTTGTGACTTGCTTGACCTGAGCAATGACTTGACTTGTGACTTGCTTGATTCTCATCACAGTGACTTGGACTTGCTTGAGACTTGAAGGTTATGACTTGAGACTTGCTTGTGACTTGCACATTATTGACTTACCCCCACCTCTGGTGTACAGACAACATTAACCACCATAGACGTCGATTACGGGGGGTATGGGGGGTACATGTACCCCCCACTTTTCGTCAAGACTCATTTTGTCCCCCCCACTTTTTAAGCCGGACATGGAGTGCGTCCAGCCGTATTAAAACACAGCGTCAAGGTCTCTCTCTCTCTCTCTCTCTCTCTTTCTCTCTCTCTCTCCGCGATTACTTTAAAAAAGTGTAGACGTTTTGATTAGAAACGTGGCAGTTTGTAAATTACGCCAAAAAAATATTGTGCCTTTGCTGTTTCCAATTCATTGTGTATGGCAAAGAATCAGTGCCTTTGCGCCTATTCATTGTGGACGGCAAGAAAAAAAAAGTTTTCGCGCATGCGCACTTGATTCGGTATTATTTAACATGTACGCAAATAAGCATAATTCTTTGTGCCTTTTTTACGTAAATGGTATGCCACATAAGCATTTACGTTACATATCATTCATGGACCAATTAAAATCGAGATATTACTAGACATTTACGCAGCTTAGGCCAACGTCATTACGTCCTCATTCACGTCGCGTTACCCCCGCGGATTTTTAAGTCAACATTGCAGCTGCCTTGTCCGTGCCCGCAGATATTTCAGGCTGGAGGAATTTTAACAAATTGGATTATAATTTTAAAAGGAACAGAATGAATAGCAAGAGAAAGGCCTGCGCCAGCCTTGGACGGTGTACAGCAGCAACAGGGACAAACAATGTTCGAGCATTTCAAACGGACTTTTAGCCTACATGAACTGAAGGATGCTAGCTAGCTGTGCTGTCAGTCAGACTGTCACTGGATTACTGTCGTCTTGCTTATTTCTACAGCCAGGGAGTCAGATTGGTGAGTCAGAAACTTTTTTGGGGTTTATTTAATAATAAAGTTGGATGAATTGATACCGAGTGCAATCCATTCTGCATTTTATATTCAATTGAGCAGTTGTGTTTTCATTGTTACTGACGGACAAACCTAAGCTCTGCAATGTGGATAAATGGTTACATTCTGATGCTGGACAGGTCCATGGGGCATACACTACTGGTACTTTATCTATTAAGATAAAGTTTATGGAGTGGAGTTGCCATCAGTTATGCTGTAGTCCTACATAATGATGAATGCTGTCTTTTATTTTTAAGTTGAATAGAAGTAGTACCGGTAGTTTGAATCGGCGAAGGTTTGACTTGTTGCCTTACGTTTTTTCGGCCCTCGGTGTGAGGGACGGGTCCGTTAAGTCGATGGATGCGATGTTTAATCATTTAGACCAAACTACAGTAGGCTACGGGCAAACCTGAAGTCACCGTCGTGACATTTCATATACGTCCCGTCTGTGTGTGTGTGTGTGTGTGTGTGTGTGTGTGTGTGTGTGTGTGTGAGTGAGAGAGAGAGAAAGAAAGAAAGGGAGGAACTTATTTGAAATCGGCCGTGCGTGCCTGTTTGTTGTTTATTGTTTTTGATTTAACAATATATAGGTTTAGAGAAATCTGGCTTTCAGAACTCAGTGCCTACCCACTCACTGACCTCACCGCACGTCACTGGAGACAACGGCGAGTGGCTTTAAGTGTCCCGTTGTGAAGTGTAAACTGTAGGGATTACCATCCTCTATGCCCACTAATGACTGTAAATGTAGCGGACACTAACAGCAGCTTGTGTCGCGGCACATGGATACTGACGATGTTGTTTATCAAGAAGTAATTGAAGCTGATCATGGCTATGCTACTAGCTAGGTTGCCATGGAGACCGAGGCGGAGTAATATTGTTGTGCGACAGTCCAGCCGTGCTTCGGCTCGATTTGAGCACGGTCAAAATGCCTTCGACCAATCAGATTGCTCAGTCGGAACTACCTTCCCAAGCTCCTTTTGTTTACGTCATGTTTGGTTGGGCTACGGGGAGCAGCTAGTGGCTCATATGTCCGCTGCTTTTTGAAAATGCTTTTTTCATCAAATGTGTCAGACATCAGTGTTTTGTATACATTTTATTCATTAGTGAGCGGGTGTGCCGTCTTTCAGAACCGTTCATTACCTGCACTAAAGAGAAAAAAAAGATGTTTCCTCATTGTCCCCCCCACTTTTGAAAATGCACTCCAGAATGCCTGTTTGTCCCCCCACTTGTTTAGCCAAATCGACGTCCATATTAACCACATCATCTGAAATAATTAATTTACTTGTAAAATGAAAGATAATCTGAAGTATTAGTTGGTCAAATAGGTATTTAATAAGTAATTGTAATACTACTAAACATTAGGAACACACGGCCAGTTTGTTTAAGATATTGGGTGGGACCCAAGAAACTGACACTACGGGGGCGGGGGGGGCATCATTCTGAAAGATAACAAAAGTCTAATCTGCCACAAGGTAGCGAAAATTTAAAGCATTTTTTATTGAAGTTACTTAAGAGAAAACAGAAATCATGGTATCATGAATATTGATTAGGAAATGGTTAAGACCAATCGATACCATTAAGACTGTCCTAACGAGCCATAAAATACTGCTGCGCTGACCAGTTGCATAACATATCCAGCTTTTAAATCAAAAAAAGTCACAATAGCATAGCTTTCCTGACTAAGAGTTGCACACGTACACACACAAACAAAATATTTGGTGCTCCTACATTATTTTTCGAAAGGTCATCAACATTATGCATTGTTTTTACATTTTTGTCTTACTGCTGAACCAACTGACTTGAAAAACCCTGCTTTTCGAAACACAGATACAATGTTGTTTGAACTAGGAAGTTTACTCTTGAGATTATAGTGTCATACATATTCATCCCAAGTTTAACTTTGGTCCACTTACTACTTTCTTTAGCTTTCTTCATCAGGAACTAGTATTCAACTCTATATAGAATTGGCTTAGATGCCACACATCTTACACAAGGGACCATCTTTGAACAGAAGCAGGAGTTACGATCTTGAAGTGGCTGAAGATTCACACAAAAAAGCCAATTTTATTCTCTCATTAAAACCATAAGATACAGTTAAAAGTCTCAAAAAAGACCCTCAGTTGGCATTATTTCAACAGCTGGGCTCTGAATTTGGGCCACCTAGCTTTTTCTGGACATTGTGGTCATCTCATGGTCCAAATCACACTTTGAATGTTCTCACTGGGCTGCGACTGTTGCGAAATTGTCAACTGCATATGCAGGGGAGTTTCCAAACTGTCTCTAAATGTTTGCGGCAGTTCTCAATTTCCTCGCATGAGTCAAAGAGCCTCTGTCGTGTTGCTTGAATTTTGAACATATTCAAAAAATTTGCATGACAAATTAATGTTCTCTCAAAAAGGTCACAGAGTCATTGCAGGTGTCTCCAATCCCTCTCAATTAAGTTTCCATGAGTCAGAATGTGAGAGAAATGTAAGACGACTTTGGGAGGGGACGGCGAACATCGGGCAAACGCTTGGCGATGCTCACCCGAACATAAGCCGACATGTATGCAAACTCCCGGCAAATTTTGGGCCAAATTTGGGGAGAGGTTTGTGTAACATTGGCAAATGTAAGTACCAATTCAGTGTGATGGCAAGTGAAAGTTGTCGACAATTCAAGTATTATCTCGCAATATTGTGTCTCCAACTAGTCTCAGCCCAGTGAGATAGGGCTTTTATATTTTAGCCACATTCACAGACATTGAAAGAGACAATCCTTGATAAGAGACAGAAGTAACCATATCCCCAATACACCTGCAATGTGACTTAAGTCATTTATAATTAGAATAGAAAACATGTAGGCTTATCAATTTGATTTCAAGAATATAGTGTAAGCTAATCTAAGTGTGACAACTGTAACTCCCCCTTTAGAAACCCATTAGCTTGAGGCTGCTTGTGTAAACAAATTATGAAAGACAATATAGAGTATCAAAATACAACTGTAGTAATATAAGAAATGTCTTCATCGGAGAAGTTAGAATTGTTAAACATAATACCTATAAAACTGATTATAGCTACAGTGTAGTCTTTAATAAACATTATAATGTTTATAAGCTGTTAATATTGGCAAATTTTTATTAGATAATTTGAACATCTTTTTTGTTTTGTATTTTTGATGTTTGATTTTTATTTGATATGTCTTAAATAATTTCAATCAATCAAAAATCAAAATAAATAGTGGGTGTAAAAGTAAAATGTTACTGTAATTAATTAGATTGTTAATTACTTTTTAAGATCAATTCAATGATGATGACAAGCTTGTGATGAGCTTGCAAGATAAATGATCCAACCTCCATAGATGAGTTTGAGTAGCTCATTTACTATGCATTCATATACATATTTATATTATATATATACTGTATACAGTATATGTGTGTATAAGGAGAAAAGCTTACAATGCTTTTGAAGACCTTTAAGAGGGAAACTGAGGGTCACATCTCAATATCTCGTAAAAAATAAAATAAACGTCTTGAAATATTCCTTTTAACTCCTGATTTGTCCATTGGCGATGCTCACGCCTTTACACAACGTGCTTCTTTTCTCACTGAGTGTCTCAATGGACACAGGTCCTTTCAGGTGAGGGAACAGGCAGCTGTTCAGGCTGGCCTGCTGTGATAGGCCGACACTGCCTTGCTGATGCCCCACCCCCATGCGTGCCACATCATCCCCCTCCTCCACCTCGTCAGCTCTGGCCATGTTGCGGTTGACGTCTGACTCCAGATCAGTTCCTTTGAGTGTGGGACAGTCAATGGAATATTCAATCTGTTCCACACATGGGGGCTCGTCGTCTTCAAAGCAGCTTTACATGAGAAAAGAGAAGTGAGTTATGTTACATTCATTCATTTAACCTTTATTTATACTCGAGAGATCATTGAGTAGTCACCCTCATTTACAAAACAATGCAAAGCTAAAACAACAACACAAACACAATGTAAACACATCAAATACACAACAATCTTGTAATAAAAAAATAAAACATTGGAACATTTAGACAGCGATGTACAATGGCTGCAATGAAAACTACGTGGATAAAAGTAAAATATAGTTTCTCTATAGCCCATTTAAAACATTTTCAGGTAGAGTGTAGTTAGGTTTAGTGTTTCTCACCCTGTGTTTATCATTGAGCATTACAAGTATGGTGCTGTAGATGCATTTTCATAATAGGAAAACTTACGCAAACATGATGATGTGTTTTTTTTTTTTTTTTTTCAACTTCAATTAGCAGATATTCCCAAACCAAGATAGTATGAAATGGTGACCGACAGCAACTTTCTTGTCTGTAACATTCTGTACACATAACATTTTCCCTGATTTTAACCTGGCTGATTTGGTATCTTTGGGCATTTTAGGATCTCCAAGATGAATTGTGTGGGTTCCAAAAAACAAAGCAAGCCTGCACAACCTGTAACTATGGACAAATGAAGACAGTTTTGGAATGTATTTTCTGGTTTAGGATCTGTTGTCCTCCTCCTCACAGTGTGACCTTGAGCTCAGCTACAGTCAGTATGATTGACAGCCGACAGAGAGCAACCAGTAATCTGATAAAAAAACACACCTCATGGATGACAGGTATGTGTGTGTGTGTGTGTGTGTGTGTGTGTGTGTGTGTGTGTGTGTGTGTGTGTGTGTGTGTGTGTGTGTGTGTGTGTGTGTGTGTGTGTGTGTGTGTGTGTGTGTGTGTGTGTGTGTGTATTTGTGGCAATGCACAGAGAGACACACTGGGACTCCACTGGGACAAAAAGGATGTGACATGCACACTGATCCTTATCTTATTTGGACTGAAAAAAGACAGAGGGATAGAAAAAAGAAAAGGAAAAAAGAAAAAAGGGAAGAAAGAGAAGAGAGACAGAATGAATAGGAGTGAAAGAGACAGGAGGGACATAGTGTGTATGTCTAGCATACTGAGAGCAGCAACTCATTTTATTTGTGTGTGTGTATTTGTGCTGTTTGTGTGCCTTGAATGGCAATGAAGCAGGCCAGCTCGTCTACAGTGTGCAGTCAATACATTGCAAATTCAGATTCGTAAGGTCAAGTGTTTAATTACTAACACTGACATAAGACCAACGGCTTTGTTTACACTCTGATTTATTGGTTCGGATTGATAATATTTAATTTCTAAAATTCCTCATCTAAGCTTTGATATCCCAACAGCGTTTAAAAGCACTGCCAGATTGGGGGCGCCTTTAGCTCAGTTGGTAAGGTGTCCCCCTCCCGGGCCGGGCCCAGCAGCAGACCCGGGTTTGATTCCCACCCGCGGTCGTTCTCTGCATGTCACTCCCCTCTCTGCCCCATTTCACCTCTGTCTCTCTGCACTATCAAATAAAGCATAACAATGCCCCAAAAAATATCTTTAAAAAAAAAAGCACTGCCAGATTGCAGTGTTGATTAAGGGGGAAACAGGCCCCTGTTAGTATCCTGGTCCAATCGGATTAATTTCTGCTACGCTTATGTTAGAAAAAGATTTAGCAAGTCCCAATTATTGTGGTCAGATTTAGCAATATTAAAAATACCAGTATGGCCTCTACATCCTATCGAGATTTTTAGTGTTGAAATCAGCATGCTATTAGGGCAATTCTGACCCAAAATCCAGTGGACACCATAAGTGATATCACATCAACAGAGCATGCACCAATGGTGTTTTTCCTCCATAAATAATTCAGGCCGATACTATCACTGAGCAGCCACCTGCTTGAGTGGTTTCCTAGATGCACTCATCAGAGGCTCTCTGATGGGACCGGAAATTGTGAGTTCCAAATAAAAGATGAAAATAATCTAATGTGATTAAAGTATTGTACGGTTATTTGAATCCTTTGAATTTGAATGAAAAATAATTACCATACCGCCGCATACTTGCCAACCTTGGGACCTCGAAAATAGGGAGAATTGAAAATCAAGGCGAGGGGTCTGGGTGTCCCCCCCCCAGAAAAATTCAAGCTTTAGAGACATTGTTTTGTGCATTCTGGTGACTTTAAAATAATAAAATAACAAAAAAATAAGTACACTTAAACATCAATTTTATAGGCTATTAAATAATGTATTTCATTAGATTAGCCTACATCGCTGACACTTTTATCTAAAGCGACTTCCAAAAATGTAACTAAGAAGGTATAAACTCAAACAGCAAGAATCACGCAAGTAGCCTACATTAGGTGTAACATGTAAGTGCATTATTTTTTTTGTCTCCTGTTTGTGCTTTTAAAAAATTTCGTGAGCTCGGGTATAAGAACTACACTACCCATAATCCTTGAGTGTCAGAGAGATGTCTGTAATTGGTGGAGCCCGCTTTTACCATGGAAACGTTTGCCGCCACAGATATTTTTTGTAGTCCTTTTCCACAGAACAGGTTGTTGTGATAACGAAAGTGGCGAGAAAGGGAGAAATGTGTGAAATATTGTCAGAAATCTGGAGAATTGCGGGAGTTTGTTTACCACGGGAGGAAAACGTGAGAGGATAGTGAATATCGGGAGGGTTGGCAAGTATGCATACCGCCGTGATATATACCTATACCGTGATATTAAATTACCTATACCGTGATATAAGATTTGGTCCATACCACCCAGCCCTAAGCCAGACTAGTTTTCACCTCAGTGAGGGACGACCAAGCCTGTCAAACCTTGTGTTGACAGAGTTTTCTAGTTGTCTGTGTGATAGCATACGGAGGGTAGTCGTCCTCCAACAGCCGGGCGCAGGGTCAGTTGGTGCCACGGCAGCTACAAAACTATTGTGACATAGTAGCAGCGTGAAACAGTATAGCCAGCCAATAAATTCAATGAAGAGTAAGAACGCAACACAATAAATGGCTGCATAATAGAATCACAGAGGGCAGATACAGCAAAAGTATGCTGAATACAGTGTTAATGCACTGTAACAAAGTGCTGCTGCAAGTCTAGTTATAAGTAGTGGAAAGAGAATATAAGGACAGGTCCAGGCCCTGGCAGACCAGACACTACAGTCGAGCAAGACAGTCTCCTATTATTGTTTTTTTCAAAGCCACGGAGAACCTCCTTTGGGTGGAATGAAAGAGACAAACAGAAAGCAAGAGAGAGCCGAATGAGAAAATGAAGAGATATGGACACACTATGTGGTGTAGAGCAGACGTGTGTGTGTGTGTGTGTGTGTGTGTGTGTGTGTGTGTGTGTGTGTGTGTGTGTGTGTGGTGTGTGTGTGTGTGTGTGTGTGTGTGTGTGTGTGTGTGTGTGTGTGTGTGTGAGAGTGTGTGAGAGAGAGAGAGAGAGAGAGAGAGAGAGAGAGAGAGAGAACCAGAAGCAGTCAGTCATTGTCTTCTGTTGACATGGAGGCTCTCCCTTAACTCCACACTCATTCCCAGCTAAGCCTAAGATAAATGTCCTTTCCCGAAGTTCTCTTTTATATACTGGGGTCTGCTACCAACAGAAATCTCCCAGAGCTCAACCCTTGGTTCCTCTTCTACTATCAGTTAGAGAAAGTTGTAACAAAAGAAGATGACTTCAATATTAGTTTGAAGCTTGAGAATATTTAAACAGACCGCAGGAAATAGCATGAAAAGCCAAATACCAGAAGCATACAATTGTGTGATGCTGTGTGACCCTGTTTATTTCTTTCAATTACACATTTGCTAAAACATTTTTTTTTCAAAGGAATAGTTCAAGCTTTAAAAGTTGTGTGGCTCAATAAAAGGCGAGAGAAACATTTCCTGTAACATTTTTATTTAGAACTGGGCAAAGGTCGCTCGTCCAAGTTAGCTTAGCATAGTGATGTTGTAAAATATATCTTTTGACCTGCTTCCACTGACTACCAGTATTTGAGCTAAACTAACCTGGATGAGTGACCTAAGCCCATTTCTAAATCCAAAAATACATTCACAGTTACAGTATCTGTCGCCTTTTCTTGAGCCGGAGAGCGAGGCAAAAAGCTAATAAAAACATTCCTTTAAATATGTAGTGACAGCCTAGCCTTGGCTCCGCCCGCCCGCCTACTTCCGGCCAAATTTCATTTTCCCTTCAGTAGTCAGTCTGGGTGTACAGTGCATTTTCCCAGTTCTCCGGAGAATCTACAATCGTCCAACCAGCGAACAGAGCGAGTGGCTGAGAACGATGACGTCGAAGTCGCGCTCCAGTTTCAGTTGAATGCTGCGTTCCTTTATACTCGGAAGAAGGAGATTTCCGACTTGGTAGTTCCGAGTTCCGACCCTTCTGTGTTCCAGTGCATCTGCTCGCGAAAGTATGGACGCCTAAAACCTTTCTCGTCCAAATAACTAAACGTTAGGCTCTAACAAGTTACTGTTGCCAGGTACCGGTAGATTCATAGACTACAATATGTAGTGAAGTCGGAAATTTCCGAGTTCCCTGCCCAACTGGAACGCACCGTCAGAAGCCGGCTCATGACACACGTGATGACCAAACGTGATGCGATTGTTTGGCTAATCCAGAGTGGCACTGGGCAGATCCAATATTTTTAAACTTCGACAGACACCCGCCTCCAAGTGAGTGAACGTTTGCCAATTACAGCACATCCAGACCTTCTGTACAAATGAAATGAAGTACGATGGTCTGGTTGGACCAGGCTAGTGACAGCCTAGCTTGGCATAAAGACTGGACAATGGTGGTCAGGATGTAAAATGCTCAATAGTTATGTATTTTACACATGGATGGCAGTGAACAAAGAACTGTCTTGCTCAAAGCCACTTATGTATTTGGAACAAGGGGGAAATAACTAGGGGTGTAAATCGCTGCTTTCATCACGATACGATATTACATCGATTCATTAGATAACGATATTATGATATTTGCCGATATCTAAAATCTGCTGCGATACGATTTCGATTCGATTCGATTCAGGGGCCTGCGATCGATATGAGACGATATTATATGCCCATTTAACACAAGATGGCCTATCTCGTTATCTAACAATACATGTTGATAATAGAATAGCCCTCTTAATTGTTTGTATAATTTTAATCCATTGTATGCATTCTGAACACTAAAGATCTTGAAATTAACAGGATAAACAATAAATTTAAGCTGCTACCTCAGCTATTTCCCTCTTTTTGATGACATTTTATTTAATGTCAAGGGGACTTCCTTATAAAATACCTCTATCTATGTAAAATACAGCTAAAAAATATTAGCTTGAATTATTTGATTGAAAGATTAATATCTTTCATAAGCTTAATATCATTCATAGGATTAATATCTTTCATAAGATTAATATATTTCAATCTCTTACTATTATTCATATCTTAAGGTGTAGTGCAGTAAACAATGCT
Organism: Ammodytes dubius; assembly: GCA_026122265.1. NCBI lineage: Eukaryota > Metazoa > Chordata > Actinopteri > Uranoscopiformes > Ammodytidae > Ammodytes > Ammodytes dubius. The sequence goes on from JAOPFK010000015.1 coordinate 262,545, forward strand.
TGGAGTGACATTTGAGTAGTTTTGGGCCATGTAGGGTTTCAGGGCACAGGACTGAATTGGTGGATTCCTCGCTAGCTTAGCTCATTAGCCTAATAGAGCTATCCTCTTTAGCTGAGGCTGCGGTGGCTTGTAAATTCACCCCGGGGAGAGGGTGACCGCCCCGGGGAGCGCAGGAGCTTCTCACCGCTGAGAGAGCAGCCGAGCCGCGCATTCTTGGAACTTTACACTGCGAGCCGGGCAGCGCTGTGCTGGACAGCCCGCGGGGATAACAGCCGAATGCCCCGCTAGCTCAGCTACTAACCCCGCGAGCCTGTCAAGCGGCGTGCTGCCCCGGTAAGCGCCGGCTCGACTGCTCTGTCAGCGGGGATATATGATCCTCTGCCCATGGTGCAAACACCGACAGGTCTGTTACCGATGGTTTCAGTGTCCGAAATGAACTTTGATAATCATAACAAGCGTGAAAAGCCTGCTGTGGTCGGGCGGAAATGGTGTCACAAACATCCGGGCAAGGACATTGTCAAAATAAAAGCATATACAACATCGATTTGTATCGATGTTTGGACGTTGCATCGATTCAGTTGGATCGTTCGCAAATCAATCGATGGATCGATCTACATCGATGGATCGTTACACCCCTAGAAATAACAGCAAAACTGTGACTAATGAACAAACTGCTTTACCTGCTGAGAAATAGCTGGGAAGCCCCTATTGATTTTTATGAAAACATCTACAGCAGGGTGTGCCCACTAGGTCGATGGGTAGTGTGGGTCGATCGCGTGGCATTCTTAAAAAAAAAAAAGGGGGGAGAACGGGGTAATCTGAGCCACTTTTTACATTTGCTCCCCTCTAAGCGAGCTAAGATGATTTATCACTCAAATTTACATATTTCCCATTAATTCAGGATGGTTCCTAGAATTGGGCATTAGCAGAATTCTTTCAAGACAAAGGGCAGTGAAAATATGATTGTTTTAAAAAAAGTTGTCATGTGGCTCACTTTACCCCAGCTGTGGGGTAAACT